>CAOKZL010001530.1:0-364780 GCA_948472985.1 Iguana delicatissima
GAAGTTAAAACTTTGGCCAAGCCAAAAGGTGACTCAGACTGAATCTGTCACGTGGGCCAGGGATTCCTGGAAGACATGAGGACCATAATACAGACAAAGGGGCCCTTTTGCACTGATATGGCAGCTCAATAGAATCACAATCAGCCTGCTGAATGTAGGCAATTTCATTCTACTGGGCCTTTTGTCCATTTGGTCAGTGTCATTCACAAAGGACTGAGAAAAACATTTAGCCGGAGATGTTGGTCATTAAAGGCTTTTAATCTAGCCTCCTGTACTATTGTTCTCCCAGGGCGAGAACTAGCCCTCCAGGTATATTTTTTCTATAAAAACCCCATGTTTTTATCTGTTCGTGGGTTCATTCACATTTTCCTCCTGAATCCCTGTCAGTTTGTTTTGCCTCACCCCCCCTCCCCCATTTTTTGAGTTTCATCGCTTTGAATCTCCAGTTTTTCAACATTGGCTCCCATGGGCATTAAATCAAGGTAAAGTATTGCCTCTGAACACCCCAAAACAAAATCCCTATCAATTTTCCTTACTTTCTTTTTCTTTAGCTCTTGAATGAATGTGTGAGGGGGTTTTGTTGTTGTTTGCTTTAATTACTGAGGGTTTAATAAAATCTTTAAACTGAACAACCTGCCTGGTTTTTTTTGGCGTGGTCTGACTCTGTAAAATCTGGGTTACAAGGTCCTGCAAAGTTACCCTGCCTCTCGTATAGCTAAAACAGTGCTCTGAGCTGATTTTCCCCACAATTTTAACAGATTTTGGGAATCCCTTAAGGGAGCCCCTTAACAAGCAGGGTAACAACACGGCATCTCACGTTGAAATATATTGTGTATTATGTAGTTTCATGTTCTGAACCTGAGAAATTCATTAATTCGTATTTTCTAGCTTGAGCAGCAGTGCTAATTAGAATCTCTGCCATATCTGTGAACACTGCAAAGATATTTGGAAATGTTTACTACTATTTTACTATGTTTACTATTATTCTGAAATTTGACAGGTAGGTTGAGACTGCTATCTTGTACTTAGTTGGAGCAAGTCCCATTAATCTCAGCGGGGTTTACTTCTGTTTAGATAACTACAGGATTGTGCTTCTAGTCATATTCAGTGGAGCTAACTTTTATTGTCAGGAGTGAAATTATCAGTAAAAGGTATAGGACCACCATGCCAACCCATCCCCAATCCATCTCCTCTCCTCTCCTTATTTAGATTCTTGATGCCTGCTCCATGCCTCACCTCCTCTTTTACAGACAATAATATAGCAATAGCATTTATTTCTATACCGCTTATCAACTGAGTGTTATCTAAGCGGTTTACAATGTATTTTTAGCTAATTGTCCTGAACAAGCTGGGTACTCATTTTACCGACCTGCAAAAGGATGGAAGGCTGAGTCAACCTTGGAGCCAGGTAGGATCGAACTCACAACCTTGTGGTTGCAGTACTGACATTTAACCACTGCGCCACCAGGGTTCCAGGACACACACACACACACACACACACACATTTTGATATTTGTATTTTTGCTGCTTTTGTGAGGGTCCTGTCATCCTAACCCTAGCAAATGTAGAGGGCCAACTGTATAGATAATTACACAGTACAAGCGGCCAATGGCAGGAGGAGTAGAAACAATAGTACAGGGCTTGCATGAAAGTCCCGGGGACTTAAGTGTCTCTACACTAATGCACGGAGTATGGGAAACAAGCAGGATGAACTTGAACTCCTAGTACACCAAAATAAATATGATTTGATAGGCATCACTGAGACCTGGTGGGATGAGTCTCATGATTGGAATATAGGAATAGAGGGATATAGCCTATTTTGCAAAAATAGACCAAACAAGAAAGGAGGAGTAGTAGTCTTGTATGTCAAGGATGTTTTCACCTGTGAAGAGATCTGTGACTCAAATCCAGAAAGCCAGGTGGAGAGCATTTGGGTAAGAATTAAGGCAGCGAGAAACAATACGGATATTCTGGTGGGGGTTTACTACAGACCTCCAACCAAGACTGAGGACTTTGACGATGCCTTCCTCAACCAAATGATTGCACATTCAAGGAGGAGAGATACAGTAATAATAGGAGATTTCAATTACCCAGATATATGCTGGCATTCAAACTCTGCCAAGACACCAAGGTCCAGCAAGTTTCTTGCTTGTCTTGCAGACAACTTCATGGTCCAGAAAGTGGAAGAAGCAACAAGAGGATCAAATATTCTGGATCTGATCCTGATCAACAGGGATGACCTTGTTAATGAGGTAGAACTGGTTGGATCTTTAGAGGGGAGTGACCATGCCCTATTGGAATTTGGCATTCAGTGGGAAGATAAGTGTAGCCAGACACTCATCTTAGATTTTAAAAAACCGGACTTCTGTAAACTTAGGGAGCTGCTGGCTGAAATTCCGTGGTCAAGAATAGTGAAAGGGAAAGGAGTTCAGGAGGCATGGGAGTTCCTTAAAAATAAGATACTGAAGGCACAGTCTAAAACTGTGCCAATAAGGAGGAAAAATGGAAGGCATCTGAAGAAACCAGAATGGTTGACTAAAGAACTCTCAGCTGAGATAAATGTTAAGAGAAACATGTACAGGGAATGGAAGAAGGAGGAAACCACCAAAGAAGAATTTAAGCAAGTAGCCCGGAGATGTAGGGAGGCGGTCAGAAAGGCTAAAGCACAGAACGAACTTAGGCTGGCCAGAGACATTAAAAACAATAAAAAGGGCTTTTTTAAATATGTCCACAGCAAAAGGAAAAAGAAGGAGACGATAGGGTCGCTGCGCAGAAAAGATAGTGAATTACTCACAAGAGGAAGAGAAAAGGCAGAACTACTTAACACCTTCCTTGCCTCAGTTTTTTCCCAGAAGTATACAAGCACTCAACCTGGTGGTTGGGGAGCAGGTGAGGAAGTAGGGGAAATGAGGCACATAATAGGTAGAGAGGTGGTACAGGAATACGTGGCCACACTGGATGAATTCAAGTCTCCAGGGCCAGATGGATTGCATCCTAGGATATTAAAGGAGCTGGCAGAGGTCATTTCGGAACCGCTTGTTATAATCTTTGAGAAATCTTGGAGGACAGGAGAAGTTCCAGCAGACTGGAAGAGGGCAAATGTTGTCCCCATCTTCAAGAAGGGAAAAAAAGAGGACCCAAATAATTATTGCCCAGTCAGCCTGACATCAGTACCCAGAAAGATCCTGGAGCAGATCATTAAGCAGTCAGTTTCTAATCACTTGGAAAGCAACGCAGTAATCACGAGAAATCAACATGGATTTCTCAAAAATAAGTCATGCCAGACTAATCTTATTTCTTTTTATGATGGAGTTACTAGCTTGATAGATGAAGGGAATGCTGTGGATGTAGCATATTTTGATTTCAGTAAGGCCTTTGACAAAGTTCCCCATGACATTCTTGTAATGAAGCTGGTAAAATGCAGGCTGGACAGGGCTACTGTTAGCTGGATTTGTAATCGGTTGACCACCGAACCCAAAGGGTGATCATGAATGGCTGCTTCTCATCCTGGAGAGAAGTGACTAGCGGGGTGCCACAGGGTTCTGTCCTGGGCCCAGTGCTGTTCAATATTTTTATCAATGACTTGGATGAAGGAATAGAGGGCATGCTCATCAAATTTGCAGATGACACCAAATTGGGAGGGGTTGCTAATACGCCACAGGACAGGATCACAATTCAAAATGACCTGGATAGATTGGAGAGCTGGGCCAAGGCTAACAAAATGAAATTCAACAGAGAGAAGAGTAAGGTTCTACACTTAGGTAGAAAAAATGGAATACAGAAATATAGGATGGGGGACACGTGGCTGGATAGCAGTACGTGTGAAAGGGATCTAGGAGTCTTCATAGACCACAAGCTGAACGTGAGTCAGCAGTGTGATGCGGCAGCCAAGAAAGCCAATGCAATTCTCAGCCGCATCAATAGGAGTATGGTGTCTAGATCAAGGGAGATACTGGCACCACTCTACTCTGGTTTGGTTAGACCTCATCTTGAATACCGTGTCCAGTTCTGGGCACCCCAATTCAAGAAGGACATGGTCAAGCTGCAGCAAGTCCAGGGGAGAGCAACCAAAATGGTGAAGGGCCTGGAGGCCATGCCCTATGAGGATAGACTTAGAGAGCTGGGGATGTTTAGTCTGCAGAAGAGAAGGTTAAGAGGGGACATGAGAGCCATGTTTAAATATTTGAAGGGATGCCATGTAGAGGAAGGAAAGGGCTTGTTTTCTGTTGCTCCAGAGACTGGGACAAGGAGCAATGGATTCAAGCTGCAGGAAAGGAGATTCCACCTGAACCTCAGGAAGAACTTCCTGACAGTCAGGGCTGTCTGGCAGTGGAACATGTTGCCTCGGAGTGTAGTGGAGTCTTCTTCCTTGGAGGTTTTTAAGCAGAGGCTGGATGGCCATCTGTCGGGAGTGCTTTGAGGGTGTTCCTGCACGGTAGGGGGTTGGACTGGATGGCCTGTGTGGTCTCTTCCAACTCTACATTTCTATGATTCTATGTTTCTATGACTTCCAAACGTCTCTAGGAGGTGTGATGCATCATTTATTGCTAATCTCTCCAAATCTCTCCAAATATTTCAAAATAGCAAGAAGGTGACTCTGGTTTTCCAAAAATAAATGAGTGAAATTCAGAGAGGTCCAGGAAGATGGAAAATGGGATGGGTACAGCCACTAAGCCTTCCATAACTCTTCACCTCTGATGTAGAAGCATGGTGGCTCTGATCCTGAAAGTAGTATAAACTGATAGCACGCTAAGAGATATCCAAATATCTCTCTAATTCCTTTCTGAAGCTTGTGGTGTCACCTACTCTAATTTCTTTCTGAAGCTTGTGGTGTTACCTACTATTGTTATCTTGTGGCACCAAAAGAACAGGTTGCTTACCTGTAACTGTGGTTCTTCGAGTGATCACCTGTGCCTCACATGTATGAGTGTTCGTGCCTGGGCAGATAGTTGTCTCAGAAATTTCCAGAGCTGAGCAGAATGGCAGTGGCTCTGCCCCTCTCACGTACTGCACAACCTCCCCGTCCCATGCTGGTCCTTAGTTTTGGAGTCCTCCTGAGGAAAAGGGATCCAGGGACTTGAAAGAGGGGACAGGTGGGTGGGAGTGTGTGAGGCACAGATGACCACTCAAAGAACCACAGTTAAAGGTAAGCAACCTGTTCTTCTTCTTTGTGGTCTCTGTGCTTCCCACACATGGGTGACTGAAAAGCTTACCTGTGGATGGTGGGAAGGTCACTGAAGAATGTATAAGAGGACAGCATGACCAAAGGAGGTATCAGCTCTGGCTCTACAGTCTAGCCTGTAATGTTGCATGAAGGTGGAAGGCTGGGACCAGGCAGCACCTTGTAGAGGTAAGGGAGAGGAATATCCTAGAGGAGAGTTGTCGAGGTTGAGACAGCTCTGGTGGAGTGTGCTCAGAAGGCTTCAGGACAGCACTGGCCTGCCAGTTTGTATGCCAGGTTGATGGCCTAGGATACCCACTTCGAGAGGCATTAGGTCAAGATCTACTTTCCCCTGCAGGGTTCTCTGTAGCAGACAAAGAGCCTTTCCAAGAAAGTGGTAGGGTGCTGTCGACAGGTGGTAGTAGGCGAGGGCATGCCTGACAGGGAATGGAGTAACTGTTCAAGAGGAGTGGATGGCTGCAGACAGAAGCTAGGGAAGAAGGTTGGCTGGTTGAGGTGGAAGTCAGAGTCTACTTTCAGGAGGAAGGAGATGTCTGGATGGAGGACGACTTTGTCCCTGTGGAAGACAAGGTAGAGAGAATTGTGGCGGAGAGCCGTGAACTCCTGGCAGAGGTGATGGTGAAAAGGAAGCTGTTTTCCATTGAAGAAGTCTGTTATTGATGGTGGCCATGGGCTCAAAGGGTTTCTTGATGAGATGAGTAAGGATGAGAGAGATTGACCATGGAGAAGTCAGCGGCAATACCAGCGGGTAGGGATGGGTGAGCTCTTTGAAGAAGTGCTTGACGAGAGAGTCAGTGAAGAAGGAAGCTTATTAGGGGTGTCCAGATTGGTGGGCTACGATCATGCTGAGTTAGACTTTGAGGGAGGAGAATACCGAGGCCTGACTCTTGAAGATGAAGGAAAAAGTGCAGAACAGCGGTGCAGTGGGCTGGAGAGGCCAGTTCATTCCTAGCAGTTGCAAAGGAGACAAATATCTCTCATTTGTAGGGATAGGAGCTCCTAGATGCTACCAGGATTCTATTGAGATGTGGGGAGTCTCTGGGTTATCCTCCAGGCCATGAGGTGAAGAGTCTCAGAGTCCGGATGGAGAACCTTGCTGCCAGAGTGAGAGAGAAAATCTGGGTTGGGAGGGAGACAAAGATGACGTTCCTTGGAGAGATGGAGGAAGTGGGCGAACCACAGCTGCCTGGGCCAGTATAGGGCAATGAAGATGGCACCAGCTCTGTCTGTCTCAAGTTTGAGGATCATTTTGGCAAGGAGCAGGAACGGTGGGAAGAGGTACAGGAGTTACCTCATCCACCTTCTGAGGAAGGCATCACCAAGGGAGCCTGCTCTCTTCCCAGCCCTCGAGCAAAAGCGAAGGCATTTCTTGTTGTCTGGAGAGGTGAAGAGGTTGATGGTTGGGTGACCCCAGCAAGATGTGGTGAGGTCAAAGGCCTTCTCAGAGAGGGCCCACTCATGCTGGAGTACTCTGGACCAGCTGAGGGAGTCTGTGAGTGTGTTGCCAGCCATGGTGAGATATAGTGCCACTGGGTGGATGTGCCCGCTGAGGCACCAATCCCAGAGTGTGGTTGCGAGGCGATGAAGAAAGGTAGATGTAGTGATGTAGAAGATGACCATGGTGTTGTCCAAGGTGATCTGGATCATCTTGCCTCAGTGTTCCCTTTTGAAGGCCTTGATCACCATGAGCAGTTTGAGGGAGTTGATGTGAAGGGACCTGTCTTGTCGGGTCCAGTGGTCCTGCACCAAGTGTTTCCCGCAATGGGCTCCCCAGCCGGTCATAGAGGTATCAGTGGTGACCATGCATTCTGGGTCTCGAATGTGGAACAGCATGCCAGAGGGGCTGACGGACTTCTAATTGGAGTTGCATCCTCCTGGATTGACACTGAATTCTCAGGTTGAAATTCCATACAAACCAAGCCCGGAGCTTTCTGGACCAGAAGCATGAGAGTTAGGTGAGTGCTGAGTTAGTCATCATTAGACTGAGTAGCTTCTGGATGTGGTAAGCCTGACAAATGGGTGTCCGATGAGGTTGCGAGCACTGATCTGAGGGTCTGGGCTCTGTTTACAAGAAGGGATGCCGATACTGAGCAAGAGTCCAGGGAACTGCCAATGAACTGGATGACTCTGGTTGGTTCCAGGACCGATTTATTTGGGTTTACCTGGTGGCTGAGGTTGAGGAGAAGAGTGAAGGTCAGGTGGATATTCCAATACAGTACTAACTAGGAGGAAGACACCAGGAGCCAATTATTGAGATATGGGAAGATCTTGACTATGTCAGTTCTGAGAAAGGAGATTACTACTGCCATGCATTTCGTGAATACCCTCAGTGCCGTGAGAAGCCCAAAGGGAAGAACGCGGTACTGGTAGAGGGAATTCCCCACCACAAATCTGAGGAATCTCTGATGGTGAGGCCAGATTGATATGTGGAAGTAGGCATCATGGAGACTGATCAATGCTAACCAGTCTCCATGGCACAGCAGTGGGAGGATGGTTTGGAGCATTACCATCTTGAACTTCTTGGGCTTGATGTATCTGTTCACTCCCTGGAGGTCTAGGATCAGTTGAAGTCCTCTTTGCTACCATGAAGTACTAGGAGAAGTAGCCATCCTGGGCGGCCAACGGGGGAAGGATTTCAATGGCTCCCTTCTGGAGAAGCATGGAGACTTCCCCCTTGAGAACTTCCGATACCAAGGTGGACTTGAAGATGCCAACAGAAGGAGTATTTGTGAACTCTATGGTGCAGCGAAAACAGATGATGGAAAGCACCCAGGTGTCTGAAGTGATGTTCCACCAGGTAAAATAAGGGCAGCAAAGCCTTGGTGGTTGGAGGCTGTTGGAGAGTGGTAATCTGAGGATTGGCTGAGGTGTCATCCAGAGTGAAGAGTCAAAGCAAAGAATCTGAGCATGGAGACCTGTTTTTTGGTGAGAGATTGTTGCCAATGGTGTTTTGGTGGGTGCCTGGACTTAGAGGAATATTGTGACTGGACGGCCTGGTGGGAGACCTTATCTGGACGGAGGTCAAAGATCACTTCCAGGAAGACCTGGGGATTCTGGACTGCTGAGAGAAGCCCATCCTCTATGCCATGAGACCTGCCTTGGCAATGGTATCCATGGTCTTGTCAGTGCCAGCATTGAACAGGCTGACACCATCAAAGTGGAGCTCTTCTACATGCCTTTTGGTGTTATCTGTGAGGTGTTATCTGAGCCACATGTAGGGGCAAATGGTGACGGATCACAGCATCACCTTGTCTGCACAGTCTATGAGTGTCTGGTAGACCTTATCTGCTGGGTGGTGAGGGCATGGGCCTTTTGCTGTATGATGAGGGCTGTGGTATGGTGTTCTTCTGGGAGACGTGGGATGATTGTTAGGATCTTCTTCCAGAGGAATCTCTGGTAGGTTGCCATGCAGGCCTGTGTGTTGGCCATCCAGATAGAGAGTGCTGAGGAGGAGTAGAAGCACCTCCTGAAAATGTCAAGATACCTGTCCTCTCTATCCATAGGGGTGGAGTGCTGGACTTGGTGGCCTCAACAATGATGGAATTCAGTTGAGGATGACTGAAGAGGAATGGTGTACTCTCCTGGTTAGTCTTGTAGAGGTTCTCAAGGTATCTGGACTTAGGTGGCAAGTAGACTGGTTTGACCCAGGAGAGTTTCAGGACCTCAATCAGCTCTGGGAGGAGTGATATTGTAGCTGGGTCTGGAGCCTGGGAATCCACCATGGGGTCCACCACCGGTGTTGGGAGTGATATGACATCAAGGCTGCTGAGTTTCACCATCTGGAGGATGATATCAGAAAACATGTCCTCCGGGAGCAGAGCTGGCGTGTCCCTGACTTCTGCAGGTGGAGAGCATGTGTGGCCCTGAGGGGAACTGGACAATGAGTCTTCAGAAGAGTCAGTGACCGGGGGTAGGGAGGACGAGTCTGCAGCACCTGGAGCCAGGATCACCACTGCCGTTGGGGCCTGTGGAGAAGATGAGTTATTGTGTTCATGGACGGTGGAGGAGGCATGACCACAGTGGTGGTGACCGTGGCAGTAAAGGCTGGCAGGGCAGTGGCTGACCGGGCCTGCAGTTGATGCTTTGGGGGTGGGGCCAGGATTGGCTGTGGAAGCAGCAGTCTTGGGGCCTTGGTCAAAGGAGATGGACAGCAAGACTGGTAAGAAGCCTGGGTCTGAGTGGAGAAGAACTTGTGAGGATGGTCTCAGTAGGCCACAGTTTGGCAGCACGGAGACCTGGATGGGGACCAGTACCAGTGTGGACAGAAGCTCTCACTGGACTCATAGCAGCTATGGTATCGATCCCTGTAAACCAAGGAAGCCAAATAATGCGAGACCAAGGTCTTCCTCCAGTGGTGCTCATGTTCATCTCTATGTAGGAGACTGAGGTGAAGGGTGAGTTCTCCTAGTAGTGTTGCTCTCCATACTGAGACATGTGTGAGGGCTCAAAGGCCCCTCCCTAAACTGCAAACCCAAGGATTCCAGAGGATGTTGAAAGAGGAATAATAGCACTATTATAGTCTAGTGTGGAAATAGCCCAGCTACATCAGGCCTTCTTGAATCTGTTGCTCTCAAGACCTATCAGTGTGTCTCCCTCTGAGTATATTCCAACAAATTGTACTTCTTCAGGGGAGGAAGGGAGAGCATAATGTACCCTCAGTGGAATGTGTTCAGGCTCCATTAACTGGCAAAAGATAGCTCCAAAACAGTAGAAATCTCAAAATGAGATTCAGATTGGTGTCAAAAGTCGAAGATACTGATGGCTTGCCTTTCCTTTGCTTTTTTTTCTTCTCACAAGGAAGGGGAGGTTTTTTGTTTTTTTGCTTTTCCCCGATTTGAGGTGGATATGCACTTCCTTGGAGGAACTAGAGTTGTAGTTGCAATTAGATCCATTAAAGAATTCAAAGAAGTAGAATTTGATGATGAGTGGGGCAACTGAAACAGGTCCAGATAGGAATGTTTCTCCATTCCCAAAACTTTCAGTCTGCAATACCATGACTTGCTATACAGAGACTTGTCTAATCTTCACTAGAGACACAACTGCAGGCAACTTTATCTCAAGGGGCAAAGGGTTATTCATTTCTTAGAGAGCCTGTAGGCTGTACTTCTATCATTTTTTCCCCCCACAGGCTCAAAATGTTTCAGACAGTTAAATGAGGAGAAGATCCTGTTGCTTGGTAATGGGGTGAGTGAGCTCAGAGACAGGAGAAACAAGCACTCAGGTGGACTGAGAAAAAGACCATTGAGACAGAAAAAGAGTGGGGAGCTGAGAAAGCAAAGAGGAATAGCACAGGGGAGGGGGTGTTGAGTTAAGGTTTTTCTATTTCTTAAGAAGCTGCATAGCCAGGCTAGTTTAAAATAATTTATTAATAGCATTAGCTTATTTTTCTGCTTACAAAGCACTCAAAGTAGCTTACAGAAACAAGATTGTTAACTGGTGTGCCACCTCTTGAAAGAGGGGGCACATGGGAGGGCAGACAGTGGAAAACAATAAAAATAAGAATGCAAATAAGTCAGACTTATTCTGTCCCTCAAACACTTTCCGAAGCAAATAAGACTTCAACTTCTAACAGCCTAATGGGGCAAGTTTCAAGAGAAGAGGCCAGACAGACCTATTAGGAACAATTCTAAAGACTGGCCCGAAAATGCTACTGAAGGATGGCAAAAGAGCCAAAGCATGGCAGAATCTGCCTAAGTGTCTTGTAGTGCTGCAAATAAGAGGCAAGACAAGAAAGAGGAAGTCTCTTGAGGGGGAAGGATCTACAACTGTCATGTGCACTGAAAAACTGCAGAGGGACTCAACTTCCCCAGATCCCACTCACCCCAAATCTCCTGCCCTGACATGGAGCTCCACTGTGTAATGGGACTGCATTGCTCTGATCTGGGATTGTGTTGCAGTGGGCCAGACACGAAACGTTCTTAGGGAGGTAGTTGAATATGATTTGATCATTTTCAATCAAGCAATCACAATGCTTTCTCTGTTACCCTGAATTTTTTTTTATTGAGAATGTGTAAAATACAGCATAATGTGATGATATAAACACCGGGCTATGATTCTAGAGACATGCTTGGCCATGGAAATCCACTGGGTGACCTTGGGCAAATCACACTCTCTCAGCCTCAGAAGAAGGCAAGAGTAAGCCCCCTCTGAAAAAACCTTACCAAGAAAATTTTAGGATAGGTTCACCTTAGTGTCACTATATGTCAGAAATAACTTGAAGGCACACAACAAAAAAACAGTACATTCAGTTACTCACCTCAGTCCCATGCAAAACAGATTCAACAGAAAAGAGAAAAAATAAAACCAATGTTTGCTTTTTGTTAAATTTACATCACACCTTTCTCTGAAAACGGGATTTAAGGCAGTTTTGGTTTAGCCAAATCTACAACTGAATGCAACAAAGAATCCTACTCCTATAGGGTGAAAGGGACCATAAACATCACTTGTTTCAATGCCCTGTTTGGAGGAATATTCCATCTTTCTGTGTATTAAAAGAGATTTCACACAAGGAATAGAAATGCTGTTTTTAACTGCCATCAAGTCAACTTGGACTTACAGTGACCTTCAGAATGACAGAGCATCAATTCACCCTATCATCAACAGTGCTGCTCAGGTCTTGTAGACTCAGGGCGGTGGCTTCACTAATTGAGTCTATCAATCTATAATGTAACCTTCCTCTTTTCCTATTGCTTTCTACTTTGTTGTTGTCGTTGTGTGGCTTCAAGTCATTTATGACTTATGGCAATCCTAAGGAGAAACTATCACAGCATTTTCTGGAGCTGAGAGATGTGCCATGCCCATCCAAGTGGGTTTTCCAAGTGGGTTTTCATGGTCGAGTGGGGAATCAAACCCTGGTCTCTAGGGTCATAGTCCAATGCTCAAACCACTACATGATATTAAGTCTCTCCTTCTACTTTACCAAGCATCACTGTATTTTCTGGTGACTCACATCTTCTCATGATATGAGAGTCTCGATTTAGTCATCTTGGTTTCTAGAGAGAGTTCAGGCTTGATTTGCTCTAGGACCTATTTATATTTTCAGCAATCTATGGTATCTATAGAACTCTTCTCCAGCACCACATTTCACATGGTCTGATTTTCTTCTTATAAGCTTTTTTTTCACTGCCATAATTGGAAATTAGAAATACAATTACATAAACAAACCTAACTTTAGCATTCGATGATGTATCTTGACACTTGAGGATCTTGTTTAGTCCTTTCAAATCCTAGTCATCTTCTGATTTCTTGACTAAGGCCCTTTCTGCACCTTACCTTTTTTCAGTGCTGGGGTGCGGAGATCACGCTTGCAGCCTCCGGCAAGAGGCTCTAGTGTCCCTGCTGCTTCAGCTCCACACGAGCTGCCTGCTCGCGCACGAGAGCCCCACCTCTTCCTTCCACAGTGCAGCCTGGGAGTTCCCCAGGCTGTGCTGGGGAAGGAAGCGCGACTGGCGCAGATCCGGAGGCTCCGCATGCCAGGTAAGTGTGTGTGGGGCCCGGAAGCAATGTACAATTGCACATAATTTTCGGCTTCCAGCCGAAAAGGAAAAGGTGCACGATCAGCACCTGCCGGCCCCTGGAGTATCACGCAATTGTGAGTGTGAGGTGCAGATTGCTCCTCACAATTGCACGACGCTCCAGGCACCCTTTCGCATGGCAAATGCCATGCAGAAAGGGCATAAATCTCCATTCTGATTAATGACTGAGCCAAAGTGCAGAACATTTTTAGCTATTTCAATGTCTTCATCATTTACTTTAAAGTGATGTAAAACATCTGTGGTCATTATTTTTGTTTCCTTAATGTTGAACTGAAAATCTGCCTTTGTACTTTCTTCCTTGAATTTCCTCAGTAATTGTTAACATAGAATCATAGAAATGTAGCATTGGAAGAGACCACATGAGCCATCCAGTCCAACCCCCTGCCATGCAGGAACACCCTCAAAGCACTCCCGACAGATGGCCATCCAGCCTCTGCTTAAAAACCTCCAAGGAAGGAGACTCCACTACACTCCGAGGCAGCATGTTCCACTGCCAAACAGCCCTGACTGTCAGGAAGTTCTTCCTGAGGTTCAGGTAGAATCACCTTTCCTGCAGCTTGAATCCATTGCTCCTTGTCCTGGTCTCTGGAGCAGCAGAAAACAAGCCCTCTCCTTCCTCTACATGGCATCCCTTCAAATATTTAAACATGGCTCTCATGTCCCCTCTTAACCTTCTCTTCTGCAAACTAAACATCCACAGCTCTCTAAGTCTATCCTCAGAGGGCATGGCTTCCAGGCCTCTCACCATTTTGGTCGCCCTCCTCTGGACTTGCTCCAGCTTGACCATGTCCTTCTTGAATTGGGGTGCCCAGAACTGGACACAGTATTCAAGATGAGGTCTAACCAAAGCAGAGTAGAGTGGTACCAGTACCTCCCTCGATCTAGACACCATACTCCTGTTGATGCAGCTGAGAATTGCATTGGCTTTCTTGGCTGCCGCATCACACTGCTGACTCACGTTCAGCTTGTGGTCTATGAAGACTCCTAGATCCCTTTCACATGTACTGCTATCCAGTCACGTGTCCTCCATCCTATATTTCTGTATTCCATTTTTTCTACCTAAGTGTAGGACCTTACTCTTCTCTCTGTTGAATTTCATTTTGTTAGCCTTGGCCCAGCTCTCCAATCTATCCAGGTCATTTTGAATTGTGATCCTGTCCTGTGGCGTATTAGCAACCCCTCCCAATTTGGTGTCATCTGCAAATTTGATGAGCATGCCCTCTATTCCTTCATCCAAGTCGTTGATAAAAATATTGAACAGCACTGGACCCAGGACAGAACCCTGTGGCACCCCACTAGTCACTTCTCTCCAGGATGAAAAGCAGCCATTCGTGATCAACCTTTGGGTTCGGTTGGTCAACCAATTACAAATTAAACTAACAGTAGCCCTATCCAGCCCGCATTTTACTAGTTTCTTTGCAAGAACGTCATGGGGAACTTTGTCAAAGGCCTTACTGAAATCAAGATATGCTACATCCACAGCATTCCCTTCATCTATCAAGCTAGTAACTCCATCATAAAAAGAGATAAGATTAGTCTGGCATGACTTATTTTTGAGAAATCCATGTTGACTTCTCGTGATTACCGCCTTGCTTTCTAAGTGATTAGAAACTGACTGCTTAATGATCTGCTCCAGGATCTTTCCGGATACTGAAGTCAGGCTGACTGGGCGATAATTATTTGGGTCCTCTTTTTTTCCTTTCTTGAAGATGGTGACAACATTTGCTCTCTTCCAGTCTGCTGGAATTTCTCCTGTCCTCCAAGATTTCTCAAAGATTATAACAAGCGGTTCCGAAATGACCTCTGCCAGCTCCTTTAATATCCTAGGATGCAATCCATCTGGCCCTGGAGACTTGAATTCATCCAGTGTGGCCAGGTATTCCTGAACCACCTCTCTACCTATTACGTGCTTCATTTCCGCTGCTTCCTCACCTGCTCCCCAACCACCAGGTTGAGTGCTTGTATCCTTCTGGGAAAAAACTGAGGCAAAGAAGGTGTTAAGTAGTTCTGCCTTTTCTCTTCCTCTTGTGAATAATTCACCATCTTTTCTGCGCAGCGACCCTATCGTCTCCTTCTTTTTCCTTTTGCTGCAGACGTATTTAAAAAAGCCCTTTTTATTGTTTTTAATGTCTCTGGCCAGCCTAAGTTCGTTCTGTGCTTTAGCCTTTCTGACCGCCTCCCTACATCTCCGGGCTGCTTGCTTAAATTCTTCTTTGGTGGTTTCCCCCTTCTTCCATTTCCTATACATGTATCACTTAACACTGAGCTCAGCTGAGAGTTCTTTAGTCAACGATTCTGGTTTCTTCAGATGCCTTCCATTTTTCCTCCTTATTGGCACAGTTTTAGACTGTGCCTTCAATATCTCCTTTTTAAGGAACTCCCATGCCTCCTGAACTCCTTTCTCTTTCACTATTCTTGACCACGGAATTCCAGCCAGCAGCTCCCTAAGTCTACAGAAGTCCGCTTTTTTAAAATCTAAGATGAGTGTTTGGCTACCCTTATCTTCTCCTTCCCACTAAATGCCAAATTCCAATAGGGCCTGGTCACTCCCCCCTAAAGATCCAACCACTTCCACCTCATTAACAAGGTCATCCCTGTTGGTCAGAATCAGATCTAGAATATTAGATCCCCTTGTGGCCTCTTGCACCTTCTGGACCATGAAGTTGTCTGCAAGACAAGCAAGAAACTTGCTGGACCTTGGTGTCTTGGCAGAGTTTGACTGCCAGCAAATTGATGCGGCAGCCAGGAGCGCCTGCCAGCAGCTTCGACTGATACGCCAGCTGCGCCCCTTCCTGGACTTGGAACACCTAAAAACAGTGGTACATGCACTGGTAACTTCACGGCTTGACTTCTGCAATGCGCTCTACATAGGGTTACCCATGTGCTTAGTCCGGAAACTTCAATTAATTCAGAATATGGCAGCCAGGTTGGTCACCAGAAGATCTAAAACTGATCACATAACAGCTATTTTGAAGTCTTTACACTGGCTGCCTATTAGTTTCTGGGCACAGTACAAGGTGTTGGTTTTTACCTTTAAAGCCCTTCATGGCTTGGGGCCAGCCTACTTGCGGGATCGCCTTCTCCCATATAATCCGCCCCGCACATTAAGGTCCTCTGGGAAGAATCTACTTCAGCCAATCAGAACTAGGTTGGCTGCGGTTACCCAGAGGACCTTTTCTTCGGTCGCTCCCAAGTTATGGAATGGCCTGCCAGAGGAGACCCGGTACATTACCAGTCTTGACTGCTTTAAAAAAGCAGTCAAGACTGTTCTCTTCCGACAGGCCTTCCCAGACTAGTGTTCCACTGCCTCTCATCAATTGTCCCTTTGTTTTTAATTGTTTTTAATTGTTTTTGTTTTTAATTTTAGTTTTTGCTTTTATTTTAATCTGTTTTAATAGTTAGTGTGTTAGGGGGATGGTAGGGTTGGTAGGTGGGGAGGGTGGGCTACATTTTGATGTTTTAATATATTTATATGTTCTGTAATGCCGCCTCGATCCATTTGGGAGAGGCGGGATAAAAATAAATATTATAATAATAATAATAATAATAATAATAATAATAATAATAATAATAATAATATCCGGGTAATTGAAATCTCCTATTATTACTGTATCTCTCCTCCTTGAATGTGCAATCATTTGGTTGAGGAAGGTGCCATCAAAGTCCTCAGTCTGGGTTGGAGGTCTGTAGTAAACCCTCACCAGAATATCCCTATTGTTTCTCGCTCCCTTAATTCGTACCCAAATGCTCTCGACCTGTCCTTCTACTCCTCTGTGTGACATTTGCCCAAGCCTCCATTTCCTGGCACAGTGTGCTGACTTCCTGATCCGGCAGCTCCTCCATGCATTCGGTCTTCCGGTAGGTCTTCTCTGCCCTATCCAAAAACTCCTCACCTTCCCTAATAAGACGAAGACCAGAAACTCGTGCCTCCAGCTGGCGAACCCTTTCCTCCAAGAAGGTGACCAGCTTGCACTTGGTGCAGGTGTACCCGAGAACATCTTGTGGCAAGAAAAGGAACATCCCACAAGTGTTACAGGTGACTGCGGTAGCTCCCTCACCTTCCATCCTTGAAACTACAGAGAGCAGTACAGTACGTAATTCTAGAAAAAATAACTGGGCTTTCTTTCTGAAATTCAGCTGTTTAAGCTACGTATGCTCTACTGAATGCTAAGGGTTAAACTTGAAGGACTGAAGTAGAGGACTTTAAGGAAGCTCCTAATAAAGCTCCTCCCCCCTAGCCGGCTCCTCCCCTGGTTAGTCAGACCGTGTGCTCAGGGAGAGCACACGGCCAGCACAAGCAAACAAACAGACAAGCAAGCACAGCCCCTCAAGCCTGTAAACACACCTGGTCTAGGATGTCTTCACAGACTCAGCTCTCCCTCTGCTATCTCCTGTGGGAAATGAGCTAGAGGGCTCATTGTTCTAAGACTTTGCCATTTTCTGCTAGTAGTATGATGTCATCTGCATATCTTGTTGTTGTTTCTTCCCCCAATTTTCACATTTCCTTCCTCCAAGTCTAATCCTGCTTTATGTATATTTTCAGTATATCAATTAAACAGACAGGGGATAAAATGCAGCCTTGCCTGACCTTTGCCAATTGGAAACTACAGTTGGCCCTCCACATTCACTGGGTTACAGGCAAAGGACCTGTGCTGTGGGAAGGGGGGACATGGTCAGGAGGATGGGTATCCAGGGTTCAAACTAGGTCAGGGAAAAGATAGGTAAAAGAGGTATGTTGACATGGTGGCCTTATATTTTGCCTCTCACCCATTTCTGTCCTTAGGTTTGTGTGGGGGCATCAGCAGAGAGTTCATGTTGCTGACAAATTGAGGCATGAGCTGCCCTTGGCGGGAGAAGCAGTGGCTGATGGTGGAGGAGAAGGAAGATCAGAGGCAGTTTTTTAAAGGGCTGTATAGCTTGGCTGGGGCCACTGGAAACAAAGCTCCTGAGGTAAGGAATCAGGGGCTGGAAAAACTCACAAATAATCAAATCCATGAAAGTTAAAGCTGTGAATGTGGAGGAGCAACTGTGTTCCATTTCTCTGTGTATTCTGTCTTGAGTACAGTCCTCTTGTCCTGAGTACAGATCACATGTCAGGACAACCAGATGTTGTGGCACACCGATTTCTTTGAGAGTGATCCATAGTTTTTCATGATCTACAGAATCAAAGGCTTTGCTATAATCTATGATGCTCCTGCTGATTTGCATCTGAAATTCTTTGAGGCACCTCATTATCCATGATTTTTTAGGGAGGCCCAACTCTCTGTCCTACCAATCTCAAGGTATATTATGTGAGAATAAGATAGAGGGTCTTCTCAATACCTGCTCCCAAATTCTAAGAGTTCCTTCCCAGAGAGGCTAGACTGGCACCATCCTTACTATCTTACCACAAGTGGGTAAAACATTTTTTATTTTGGCAGGTTTTTGACTACTGATTTTTCAGGGGAAACAGGGGAACTGATTTTCCAGAGGAAATGTTTTAGACTTCTATTTGTTGCTATTGTTTTACTTTGCCTTATATGTGCCATATCTGTTTTCTTGCCAGAGGGTCTGCTGTGCCATACCAGCTAACCAACAGAGATAATCTGGTCAATGGGGTGGAGCTAGTGGGATCCTTGGGTGGGAATGACCATGTGGTGACCTGGGCTAGGTCATGTACCAAAGTGACCACAGAATAGGTTACACTCTAAAGAAAAGAAGACAATTTGTTCTCCTCATCTCTGTTGTTCTTGGATGCACTGTCCAGGGAGGAGATGTAGTTAGATCTCAGCTACAACATACTTCTAATGTACTTCCCAAGGAAGCAAGTTTTCTATCTTGTTTAAAAATAGTGGTACGACTGCTTTAAATAATAAACCTTCCTGGACTGCCTTTAACAACAGAAGACTAGTATCATTTCTTCCTATTTTGGGCATAGTGAGGGAGCAGCTGCCATCCAACTCCAGGAAGTCTTGGATGATACAGGTTTTCTAGACCCATTTCAAACCAGTTTCAGAGTAGGATATGGAGTTCAGACCACTATGATCACCTTAGTGGATGAACCTCACCTGAGCCGGAGGAGTTTGTCCCCAATGGTACTCTCAGTGGCGTTCAATACTATTGACCATGGTGTCTTTCTGGAATATCTGAGGGGTTTGGGAGTTGGGGAAACTGTGCTTCAGAGTTTCCAGTCTTATCTCCCAGGTAGGTTACAGATGCTGGTGCGTGGTGATAGCTGTTCCTAAAAAGCAGCTATTGTACGGCATATCACAAGGTGCCATTCTATCCCCAATGCTGTTTAACATCTATATGAAACCACTCAAAGAGATCATCCAGAAGCATGGAGCAGAGTGCTACCAATAATGTATGCCCTCTCTATGCTTTCAATAGTAGCATTGGCTAAAAGTAGTGTGTTTGATCTGAATTAATGCCTGGAGGAGGCAATGAATTGGATGAGGACAAACAAACTGAAGCTTTATGCAGACAAAATAGAGGTGCTTACTGTCAAGGGTCCTAACCTGGGTTAGGAGGTATGTCAACCAGTCCTGAATGGGGTTACACTCCCCTGCAAGACCATCTTCACAGTTGGAAGTCTCTTTCAATTGGTCCCACCACCTTTTTTTCTTTAAACATCTGAATTCTTTCTCATATTCTAAGTATGAAGAAATTTCCAAATTTTGGTAAATTTTATCAAAAACCATCTGCAAAGAAATTTTACCATTTCTAGGAATATTTCAATTATCCAAATGGGAATGCTCACAAAAGCAAGTGCCCCTGTTCTAATACTGACAGCTCTATCAAAGCAAGCAGAGCAAACAGGAGTCTGTAGAGAATGTCAAAATGTTACTTTTCAAAGGAACTTCTTATGCAACTAGATACAAAGCCTTATGAAACAATCTGTTACACTTAGCATTGCCCCACAAAAGATACACATATTTTTTGGGATCAGAACCCATTCTTTACAGGTTTTCATGCTGCCAAACCCTAGACTGTGGCAGTCTGGCCTCCTTCAACTGAACAAACCTGTCCCTAGTGGATTAGAATTTACCTCTGTTGCTGTAGTTGTGTGCATCCATGAAGGACAAGCCTAATCTTTCATCTTCTTGTAGGGTACTCTGATCTGTAAAGCTCCTATCAATCGTGCTCATCATATGTGTCTTCTCATTGCGATAATTGATGGCAGCTTTAGCCATGTTGACTGGTTTCCTAGGGCAAAATTACACACAACAGGAATACGTTACACTAATCCATCCACTTTGGGGCTCTGCTACAAGTACATTTTTGAATAATAAAAAGAAGAAAGAAAAAAAGAAAAGAAAAAGGAAAAGAAAAAAAGGAAAGGAAAGGAAAGGAAAGGAAAGGAAAGGAAAGGAAAGGAAAGGAAAGGAAAAGAAAAGAAAAGAAAAGAAACTCAGAGGAATTGTTAGTGAAAGTATCTCTTTTGCCTAAGAAACAGATTCAGCTCCTTAGTTTCACTTTGAAGGGAATCAAAACCAGAGCTCGCTCCTTTAAAGCTTGGACTATAACACAGAGCTGGTTCACTATCTCATTGACATCAGAGCCACCAACATGTACAGCCTCATGACTTCAAACTGAGCAATTAAGCAGAGCTCATCCTGTAAATCTGTGTCATTTCTCAGAGTTTACCTATGTGAGAACTTTCAGCTGCTTTAGAAAATAAATCTTAGCTTCTTTTTTTAGATCACCAGTTCTTAATAGCTTCTTTATTACTGACCTTCTTTAAAAGTCTAATAAAGCACACATCATCATCATCATCATCATCATCATCATCATCATCATTATCATCCATGCTAGATCCAAAGAGAGGAAGAAGAGGTATTTTTCATACTAGCTTTTCTCATTATTCCTTACCCCCATAGCTACCACCACAAAATTTCTGGCCACTAGCTTGGTTCTCATCCTGACATCATATAAAAAATGTTGCTGTTCTGAAGGCAATGTGGCTATTTACAAACCATTAGGATTTTCCTCATCTTAGTTTTTCCTTCCTTGCATTATTTTTCCCCTGCTAAATAGTTTTGTCTTCGATGCAGATCAATTGAAGTAAAAATTCCCACATGGAAAATTATACTGAACATGTCCTTTCTTGAACAGATGACTTAATTTCTAATGAGACATCACTTCTCTCTGACTCTATATTAGCAGAAATGGAGAGAATAAATGTGAAGTTTTGGATCACTGCCCCCATTATGTTAACAGATTTCCCAGCCAGTTCATGATAGTTGCTGCAGTATCTGTGTTAACTATGCTCAGCCAAAAGATACTCCCCCTAGAAGATACTGTAAAGTACAGTCTTCCCCAACATGGGGCCTCCCTTGTGTTTTTGATTACATATTCCGGCAGCCCCACACAGGTGGCTCAAAATCATGGACAAGCGCAACTGTAGTGCACCATTTTGGGAAAGGCTGCACCAAATATGTGAGTTGTCTTCAGAAACATCTTGGATAGCACCATGTTGGGAAGACTGCATTAGAATCCGTAGCATTATCTATCCCTATGAAGGTGTACTTATGTCTGTTCAATATCACTGATTAGTCCCACAATATGCTTTTAAGTGTACACAAAAGTCTTCAGTTATGTGTTATTAACTCTGAAGAACTTCGCTTTCATTGCTCCAAACAAAATCTCTTGGTTCTATTTCTCAGGGCAACACTATTTCAGAATGAAGACATCAAGGTGAAAGTCAAAATGCTGTGACTGCAAGAATGCATCACAAAGATCCAATTGTATATGACCCTAAGGTCTATGCTCTGTCTATGCTATGTGTATGATCTGCCACTGAGAGCAGGTTCACATGCACCCTATCTAGAGACCCTGATCTGACTGGGAATCCTAACATCCTGGATATGGGCCCTCATGTACAATGACTTAACCCCGCCCAGTGATCTCATTCCAGATCAGAGGACCAGTAGCTTCAGTACATATTGCAAAAAGGACCAACTGAAATAAATGGGACTTTTCTTTGCCATGCATTAGCAGGAATATTTTCTTTGCTAAGCATTTGCAATTGCAGAGGGAACTGATCCAGATAAGGACTCAAGGAAATAACAAGGGATTTATGCACCTATAACCCACACTGAGTAGTGACCCTGATCTGGAATCTGCTGCCATTTTGAGACTCACTGGTCTGTTTTATTCTGTTGATGGGTCCAAAGTATTTTGAGTCTTCTCAAGGAAGGAGAAAGTTTGAGAATGTGGTGGAAATGACATCAAGTTCATCCCTGTTCAGAGCAAGATTTTTTAAAGCTTCTGTGTTTAACCCCTTCCCTCCTATCCCTGTCTACTGCTTCACACTGAAATCACTCTCCCTCCTGCCCTCCTTCTAAATGGGCTGTAAATCTTGGTTTATCCCCTGCTCCTTCCGACATTTAAGAACAAAGTATTTCCAGAGTTTTCTCTCCACTGAACAAAGTTAGGCAAACCTAATTCATGTTTCATATTTTGGAACTTTGTTGTTAAAAGTTCATCTGCAAACACAGAAAACATTCCATGCAAATGTTACCTCACTGGAAAATCCTGTCCTGGGATCTATGATTTTGAAATTAAAATATGATTCAATGTGCCTGAGAGGTCACCTGGATGAGTGCATAGGCAGCAACAGTTGAACGATCGAAAACCAGATCAAGCCAGTAAAAAACCCCATCACGTAGCCCCAGGAGACCTCAAGCTGTGCAAACTCACAGAAGACAAAGGGTCCTCAGCCCCTGAGAACCTGTCTTGAGGGGATTAGCATGTTTGCCCCAAGTTGAGTACTGACAGCAATAAAATTCTACCAGGCAAGGACCATTTACATAAAGCCACACCGCAACGCAATGCAGCCAAAGATCCTGAGACTTTGGCAGCACCTTGTAATCTCATCATGCAAAGGAAGTTACCATCGTGGAGCTTCTTTTCCGTTGCAACACCCATTGTTCTCCCCGGGAAAGGATTAAGCCTCCAGGTACTTTTTCCCCTACAAATAGTCCCAGTTTTTGAGCGGTTCTTTGGATCACTCCCAGTCATCCCAGCAGATCATTTCTCTGTTTGCTGAGTAATCCCCTCAGCCCTTTCTGTGCTGAGCCCCACTTCTCCACTGTTTTTCCTGGACCAAGGACTTCAGGAAAAGGTGCAGTATTACCCCAGCTACAACCCCTTCAATATTCCCCTATCCAATTTCCTCTCTTTTGCTTCTTAATAGGTCTTGAGTGAGTGTGTGAGTGATTGCGTTGGTGCGTGAGACTTTCATTCAATAAAATCATTTATTAGACATTTTCGTTTCGTTTTTGGCTTGGCCTGACCCTGTAAAACCTGGGTAAAAAGACCCCACTAGGTTACCCTGCCTCTCGCATTGCTATTGCTCGTACTTTGGCTAGTTTCCATTCCCTATCACGTGGAGCACATAGAGGTGTCCCCCAGGGATCCCAGAAATCAGGGTAACACAAAGATACTGTCTTTTACACACACACACACACACACACACACACACACACACAGAACCCAACTGTTTGTTGCAAAAATGGTATTTCTCACACACATGAAAAATTGCAAATGCAAAAAAACCCTTTGTGGCAGTTGACCATTTTGCGATGTATGTGTATGTGTCACAGTGAATCAAGAGACCCTTTTCTTGTCAAGAATGTACAAGCATTCATTAAATTCTTCCTGTCTAATTGTTAGAAAGCCTAATGTATATCAATTGACTCTTCTTTCAAAATGACTGAAGTGTTCTTGAGCATGAGCAAAGTATGCTTCCACTGCAGAAGAGTTCGTGAAGCTTTGAAACCCAGCACATTTTGCACTGCATCAGAGTCCTTAATATCTAATAACCCACCAGAAAAGTTCTACTTACTTCTAAAAACCACCCCCATATGTGTGTGTAAATGTGTACAAATACCTTGTAAAGAGGACATAGTGTATATATCCATGTATAAAAGTCTAAAAATTTTACTCCAAAAACTGGCCCCAAAACTTATCCACAGGCCAATTTAAGTATTAGACCTTAAATTTTATCAAAAAAGGATCTATTCCCTTTTCTGAGTGGAAGGGCAAAAGAGAAGAACTTAAGTCTGTCCTGGGAGAACCTAAAACAGCTACCAACCATCTCTACTCTCTCTGCTATGGTACCACTTCTGGCCTTTTTGAATACCAGGGTGGGAAAATGATGCTTCCCCTCAAATCCATGCTGAGAGAGTAGAGGGGGTCTGCGCTTCTTCTAAGTTCTTCAGAGATAGACTAAGCTCTCATTTTTCACCACTCTACTCAGAGAAGGGGATGGTTCCCTTTTTAATTAGAATTAACACTGTACTTAACTTTTATCAAAATAAGAACCACCTTTTTTTTTATGAGTAGAGTGGCAAAAGGCATTTTGAATTCCTGGGTGGGAAAATGCTGTGGGCAGTGGCCAGCGGCAGCTGGCCCCCTGAGATGGTGCTGGTACTTTCCCTCTCTGGGGAATGACCATCAACTTATCTACAGGTCATATACAAATCCATAAATTCAACCCCCAAACCTGTACCCAACTTATATATTAGGTAGATTTATACAAGAGTATATACAGTTTCTTCCATCCACTTGTAAACACTTCCCTTACTCCCACTGCCCACATACTTATTTCTGGATGTATCTGTGGGTTGAGGGTACTTGCATGGACTGAAGAGGAACAAGGTAAGGAAATGGCTAGCAGGCCATTTCCAGAAAAGAAGGAAAAGGAGCGTGCTTTCCCAACTCAATCTCCACATGCACAAAACCTGCACCCTAGATTTCAAGCTATAAATACATTGTTTTACAAAATATTCATTCATAACTCATCACATTCCACTTACATCAACTTCATTCTAACTGTTTCAAATCTTTTTATTAAAATTAAAATTAAAATTTCTCCAAGCCCATTTCAAACATATTCCAAGCAGACAATTCAAAAGGTAGAAAAATAAATTGAAGCATAAAGTAAATTTAATACAAGAAATACTTATTTACCTTATTTTACATCCTTAACATCAGCTTTACCTTTTTATACTTAAATAACTTAAACTTCTCTCTTTTTTCCTTCCTTTAACTGTCCTTTAGTATATGAACTTATTTTTCTAAATCAATTCAATCTCCGATCTCTCAGTTTTAACCATTATAAAAACTCTTCCCTTATTTTCTTTTCACTATACTAGCTGGTTCTTCGTTAGATTTTCCAGTCCAACATTAACTCAGACATCCCATAAAGTTACTCCGCTTGCTTCCAACAATATTCGAATTCGCTAAATTTCACAATTTCTTTCCATAAGTCCTCTTAGCCTCTCTATATTCCCATTCTCTCCCTACTGTAATCTTTAGCCTTTTTTCCCATTCTAAACTTACAAATCTACTACAATCTTACACAACCGAACCTTTAATACATGCTTCACCTAATCCCTTATTCCTTTAGTAGTCATCGTCCCCCATTTAATTTCCAATATGGGGAGGATCAAATCCCCGTCTTCATCTGTTTTATCTTTTGGTTTTTGTTACAGTGTTGCTGTTAATTTCTCCATTTCCATTATATCATATATTTTTAATAGCCAGTCCTCTATTTCAGGGGGCTCCTCTTGTTCCATCTACTTGCATAACATATTTGTTCCTGAACTATCATATAGGTTAATATCTTTTGATGTGATTATTTTTTTAGTGGTCCTATACGCTCATACATATTTAGCAAATATACTTCTGGATGTAACGGAAAGTTCCTTTGAATAATTTTTGTTATATTATTATGTATTGATATCCAAAATTTCTTCGCTTTTACGCACGTCCACCAAAGGTGAAGAAAGTTCCTTTCTTATCACACTTCCAACACTTGATTTTATCAGTTTTAGTCATTTTTGATTTGTACAGAGATTATGATACCACCTATAAGATGATCTTAAAATAATTTTCTTTTAAGGCTGCGCTCTTCAATATTTTATTTATTATAGACCAAGATCTTTCCCAACATTCCAGTTGTATCGGCCTTCCTATATTCTGAGCCCATCTTAACATATTCTCCTTTACTATCTCTTTTTAGTTCTAAATTTAACAGGGTTTAATATAACTTTGCTATAAGATGTTCTACTCCTGGTTTAAATAGTTTATCCCACACTCATTTTCTTTACTTTCTATCCCAACTGTTTTTTGGTCTAATTTAAATTTCTCCACTGTCTTTGCAATAACCAGTGGGTAGAGAGTCCCACAATCCACTAATTCTTCTTTCGTTTTCATCTGAAGCTCTCCCCCTGTAGCTTTACTATATCTTTATATGCAATCCATCTATTTATTTGTGGCTTCTCTCTCCTATAAAAAGCCTCATGAGGAGATACCCATAATGGGAACCTCTTATATATCTCCCTCTTGTACAACAACCACACTCTAAGTATTGATTTCCTAATAAAATGGTTATTGAATTCTCTATTTATTCTTGCCTTCTCATACCAAAGATATGAGTGCCAACCGAAGGGCAAGTCTGCACCTTCTAAAGCTAACAATCTCTCATCTTCCAATCTGACCCAAGTGGTCACCCAATCCATACAGCATGCATGATAATATAACCTCAGCTCTGGTGTTCCTAAACTTCCTCTTTCTTTACCATCTATTAAACCACACCACTTTATTCGGAGTTTTCTGCTATTCCAAATAAATTTGGAAAAATTGCTTCTCCATTGCTTAAAAACCCCATCATTTGTTATAATAGGAAGATTTTGGAATAGGAAAATCAATCTTGGCAAGATATTCATCTTGACTGTTGCAGTTCTTCCTAACAAAGATATATCCAAAGTTGTCCACCTCCTTAGATACTCTTTCACCGACTGCCAAACTTTCTTATATAATTATCATATAAGTCCGTGTTATTTTTGGTCAAATATATTCCTAAATATTTTATTTTTTTCTCTATTTTAAATTGGGATTCCCTCTCCAACTCTCTTTCCTCTTGTTTATTCATATTCTTAGTTAATATAGATGTTTTATCCGAGCTTACCTTAAAACCCAACACTGTTCCATATTCCTGTAAGATCTTTTTTAACTGCTTTATGCTTTGTCCCAGATTATCTAATATAATTACTAGGTCATCTGCGAATGCCCTAAGTTTGAAGATCTGATTCTTTATTTGTACTTCCCTTATTTCCGTATCTTGCCTTATTTGTATATTTAAGATTTCAATCATTATTAAAAAGATCAATGGGGATCATGGGCGTCCTATCTTCGTGCCTTTCATAATACTGATTTTAGATGTTTTTTCTCCATTTACTATAATATTTGCTGACTGATCCTTGTATATCATGCCAATCCACTTTATTCCCTATATTTATCTTCTTTAAAGTTTCTCCAATAAACCTCCATTGATGTTACTGGAAGCTTTCTGCATCAAGGAATATCATTCCTAGCTTTTTCTCATTATGCTTTTGATAGTATTCTATTATATTCAAGACAATTCTCATATTATTTTTGATGGATCTTCCAGAAAGCTGTATTGGTCTTCATGAATCCACTCTTTTAAAAATTTTTTTAATCTTTCTGCCAAAATGGTCGCAAATATCTTATAAACTGTATTAAGCAAAGCAATCGGTCTAGAATTCTTAACCTCACAGTGATCCTTACCTTCCTTAGGGATTAGACTAATCATAGCCTCTCCCCCAGGTGGTTGGGCGCTCCCCATTCTCTAGTTCTTTTAATGCATTATACATGGATTCCACCAACACATCTTGAAAGATTTTAAAATAATGAGATGTCAGTCCATCAGTTTCCCAATTTTAGTTTCTGGATTGCATTTATAATCTCCATTCTAGTGATGGGTTTATTTAACTCTAACTTCGATTCCTCTCTAATTTGCGGTATTTCAACTTTTTCTAAATATTTCTCAAATGTTATTATCCAAATCAAAGTGTTCATTTTCTTCATAAAGTGACTGATAATATTTGTAAAATATTAATTTTATTTTGTCTTGTTGTCTGCACGATTCATTTCCATCCTTGATTTAAGATTGTCCTTTTCTCTCTTTCTAAGTTTATAGGCTAGCCACTTTCCAGTTTTATTAGAATGTTCATAATATCTTTGCTTTACGCATTTTAGTTTCCTTTCCAAATCAATTGTATTCTGCATAGTAATTTGCTTTTGTAGTACCTTCAGTTCATATTTTGCCTTATCATTTGGGGGGGTTATTTTAAGTTCATCTTCCCTTTTTCTTAAGTTCTTCCATAATTTTATGTTGGATTTCTTTCTGTTTCTTTCTTTTATAGATCTCCTGTTCTATCAAATCCCTCTTACCACCGCTTTTCCAGCCTCCCATACCACACTTTCTGATATCCCCTTTCCTAAATTCTCCTTGAAATAATTTTCTAATCCAGATCTTACCTTGTTTACAACCTTTTCATCCTTTAATAGATCTTCTTTTTAGTATCCATCTATATTCTCGCTTCCTTTCTTTAAATGTCTATATTAGGGGGCTATGATTAGACAGTATCCTGGGCAGAGTTTCCATTTTCTGAATACTCTTTACTAGTGTTTTGGATACCAGGATCATATCTATCCTAGACCAAGATCTACACGTTTCTGAATAATATGTAAAATCCTGAGTATTCCCATAAAGATACCGCCATGCATCCAAAAGAGCGAAATTTTCCATAAGATCAAAAAAGGTTTTGGGTAATTTCCTTTGTGCTCCTTTCTTTTCTGTTTTCCTATCCTGTTTCGGGGCCTATTACCCCATTCCAGTCACCTATTATCATAACTTTCTCATAATCATATTCTCCCATCACTTTCAACAGTCTACCAAAATATCCTGATTTATTCTGCTGCGGTCCATATACCCCTACACATAAGACTTTTCCTTGCACCATTTCAACTTCTATGTCAGGGCCTCGGGTGTGGCCGCGCCGGCAGGCGCCGCAGAGGCCGACACCGCGATTACCGAGGAGGAGGAGGAGGCGGGTCCGGGTCCGTCGGAGGTCGCAGCCGACGATGGGGGCCGCGCGGCCGCCGCGGGAGAGCTCCGCTGCCGGAGGAAGTGAGAGGACGTGCTCGGCGTGGATTGGCCGCTGCCCGGCCTGCAGCCTTTAGGCAGGCACAGGGCTGGGGAAGGCAGCGACGACGTTCGGCTTCCCGTGCGTCTGTCGCCCGTGCCTTGTTCCAGTCCGGCCCGTGTCTGCGTTCCGCTGCCCGGCTCTACCAAGACCCTCCCCTGCGTTAAAGGTGCAGTAACCATTTTGTGTCGGGGTGAGGCAACCCACTGTTATTTCCGTTGATGCCTGCTGTTAAGGCAAACCTCAGTTCAAGGCCCCTTGCCAGCTGCAGCGCCCCCGTGGGACTGTTTAGAGGGACGCTGTTGGTGGCCGCCTCCGGCCCAGCCTCTGCTTGACCTCAGCCCGCGCTGACATTCTACCCCTACAAATAGTCTAGCTTTGTCTTTAAAAACTTCTTCAGATTTATATTTTTTATTTACATAAATTGTAATACCTTTTTTTTATTACTACATACCGATGAAAATTCAGAACCTAATTTTTTATTCTTCAAGCAATTAACATCTTTATCTCTTCTATATGCGTTTCTTTAGAAGTTTCCAAATTACATCTGCTTTCACCTTTTCTAAATAATGAAATGTTTCTTTCCTTTATAGGTGTGCTCAGACCTCGCACGTTCAGAAAGTATTTTATGTTCCCCCTTCTTCCTTTAATTTATTTCTTGATCTATTTCTATTTCTCGTCTCCTCTTCACAGTCCTCCTCCTGTCCTTCGTCCTGAATATCCTCGTCCTCTTGATCTGTCCCTGTCAACTCCTTACAGTACATATCCTTATCATCTGTCTTCTTATCCCAGTTGTTGTCTCCTCTAGCTCTTTTCTCTGCTCTTTCTTTCCCTCTCCATTTCTCGTTCAGTGCCTTTTTCCCTTACCGATTCCTTCTGTACTTTTTCTTGAAGTTTGCTTTTTATCCTTTGTTGTGTCCTTATCTCTATCCTTTTCAGGTTTGTCTGACTCTACTATATTTTCTGTTTCCGTAATATTTAATTCCTCTTTGTATCTTTTCATAAAATCTTGCGCTTTTTGGATACGTTTAAGCACATATCTCCTCTGTGCAAACGTGAAGGTCACACCTTCACCTTTACACCACCAGTACCTAATTCCATGTCTCTTCAACAATTGTATCAAGAAACAATTGTATTCCTTCCTCTTTTAAAACCTAGAAGGCACATCTTCAAAAATCTGTAACTCCTTTCCCTCTATCACTAATTTATTCATATAACTTTCTCGCACTACCAACTCCTTTACCCTTTCTCTGAGAAAATATACGACAATGTCTCTAGGACCTCCTTTTCTTTGCAACAAAGGAGTTAATATGAAAGATTTTATCAATTTCTAGGTCCAGCTGTTCAAAGTTCCACCCAATATACTTTGCTAAGGCCAGAATTATCCGATTACACAAATCTTCGCCACCTTCCTCCTCCAATCCTCTGGTCTTCAAACATCTGTCTCTAATCTTTACTTCAGTGCTTATAGCCTGCAATTCCACTCGTCCTATCTGTTTTTTTAATTCTGGAGCCTCTTTTTTCCAATTTGTTTGTTCTGTCTTCTATGCTACTTACTCTTTGGTTTATCATTTGGATTTCTTTTGTTATATCTTCCATCTCGTGGCCTATATTTCTCATTTCTTGTCGTACCTCTTTCATTTCTGAGGATACTTTCTGCATTTCTTTCTTGAAATCCTCCCTTAATTTCCTCATTTTCTCTAATATTGTGTCTTTTCAAATTCTAAAAATTTGGGCTGGCCTTCCATGGAACCTCTTCTCTGTTGTTGTGTTAATACTGCCTTCCTTGTGCCTGAAGCCATCTCTGTAATTACCTTAAGCTTGCAAACTTATAAATTTACAGGTTATCTACATATTTGATAATATTAATAATGTAATTATATTATATTATAGTATAGTATAAACTTTTTTCTTTTTTTAATCTTCAATCTATGAATCAAAGTTCAATTCGTATCCCCTCACTATTCTTCTTTGTCTACTTTGTCTACTCTTAACTCTTCGTATCCTTACTAGTCTTCTATTAATCCCCTAGATACTATTAGTTTTCAATTCCTATAATTCATTAGTTTCTTAATTTCTTGTAATCTCCCACTTTACATCAATACAAAATCAAATCAAAACAATACAGAGTCAATACAAATTCAGTTCAATACCCATTCAGTTCAACTTAATGTTCAATAAACAATATCCTTGCAATTCAATACAATGCTCAAATGTCAATATTCAAAACAGTAAATTGGCAAGAAGGCAATACATTCAGTATATTCTACAGTCACTTATCTAGTCAAATGTCCATAAGGTTCCTTACCAGATTTTCAACTCTTCAACTCTAAACCACTATTCGTTTCTTTTTAGATTTTTGTATACTTTTAATTCTTATTATGTTTATTTATTATAAGTACTTATCCTTTTTCTGGTGCCCTAACTCAACCACCACCAGCTTATTCCCAACTGAGTATTTTACTCCCTCAAAGTCCTCTACGTCCTGTATCTCTCCTTAATTATTTTTCGTCTTTGTTTTCTTCTCGATGGTCCAATGGTCTTCTATCTTTCTCTCGACGTTATTTACTTCTTGGTTCTTTCCTCCATCCCTTTCCTTCAATCCTTCTGTCCTTTTAATAAAACCGTAGTTTTATTTTCCCAATTAACTTCCTTCTATTTTTCTCCTGCTCTTCCAGTCTCGTGTATTTCGTATATTTATATTTAAATTGAGCATTTAACCAATATCTCTGTCTCCTCCTCCTCCAGCTCGTTCCGTTTTTCTCTTTGCAGTCTCTTTACTCTTTGCGGACTCTTTACTTTTAACTCTTTACTCTTTAGCACCTCTTATTCATCCGCCGCTCGTGCTACCTTAATTTTAATTCTAAATTTAAATTAACTTGGACTGTCACTTTTTTTATTATTTTATTATCAGTGTTTGCTCACACATCTACTTTCATCCACTTCTCTGCTTTCTCTTACTTGTTATTTCACTGCTTCTCCTATCTGTCAGCTTTCTTGATTTTCTAGCTCTAGAAGACTCCACTTCCGTACGCTCCTTCCTGGGGAGATTCCCTTAAAGGAGCCTCGTCTGCTTCAACCTTGCGGAGCTGTTTTCACGTTGGTTATCTTCCACCAATCCAGTATAGCGAACTAAAGATTTTAAACAAAGAAGCCTCGTTTCTCCCTTCTGTTCTTCTTTCTTCTTTTCTTCCTCAACTTATCTTAAAAAAGTGGTGGCGAGGATTTAACTCCACCGGAGCCCTTCGGAGGTAATGGCTTCCACGGATCCTCCCCCACATTATGGAGGTTCGAATTTAAGATGCTAATTCTCAAACCTGGGTGTGGGGTTTCGGGTCCTCCGCTTGTGCCTACTGAACCCCCTTTACCGAGGGGATCTGCCCAGATAAACTTCCCTTCCCGAAATAGTGGGTTCCAAGAACCTCGTAGGGGATTGGCTCTTTGTCAGCTCTGGCGGAAGAACGACCACACTCCTCACCGCAACCACCAGAAGTCCAACTTCATCCTAACTGGTCTTGGTATAAAAACACTCTATGAATTTTGTATCTATTTTTCAATATTTTCAATGTTTAAAACACTGACTTTATCCCACTGGCCTTATCCCACATATCTTATACAAAAATCCCATTTTAATATAGAATCATAGAGTTGAAAGAAATCCCAGGGGCCATCCAGTCCAACCCTATGCTACGCAGGAATACACATCAAAGCATTCTCAACAGATAGTCATCCAGCCTCTACTAGAAAAACCTCCAAAGAAGGAGACTCCACCACATTCCGAGGCAGCATATTCCACTGCCGGACAGCTCTGACCATCAGGAAGTTCTTCCTGAGGTTCAGGTGGAATCTCCTTTCCTGCAGCTTGAATCCATTGTTCCTTGTCCTACTCTCTGGAGCAGCAGAAAACAAGCCCGCTCTCTCCTCGACATGACATCCCTTCAAATATTTAAACATGGCTATCATGTCCCTGCTTAGCCTTCTTCAGACTAAACATACCCCCACTCTCTAAGCCATTCCTCATAGGGCATGGCTACCAGGATCCCTTCATCCTTTGGTCGCCCTCCTCTGGATGCTCCAGCTTGTCAATATCGTTCTTCAATTGAGGTGCCCAGAACTGGACATGATATTCCAAATGAAGTCTAGTCAATGCAGAATAGAGTGGTATCATTATCTCCCCTCAATCTAGACATCATACTCCTACTGATGCAACCAAGATCGCGTTGGTTTTCTTGGGTGTCACATCACACTGCTGACTTATGTTCAGCTTGTGATCTACTTTTTTGATTCTACTTTATTTTATATCTATGGATAGTCTACTTTTATAGCATTATTCTCTTCTTTCTTCCATAATATTTATGTCTCACATTTATATTCATTTTCTTAAATCTGCTGTCATTCAAGGCTACATTTTAAGGACTGTAACATTCTGCAACATTTCAAAGTTCCTTTCAGCATTTGAAGAGTACTTTTCCATTTTCAATGCAAAATATTTACCCAACTTTCCTTGCCATTCAGTCACTAAAATAAATACAGATTCTCTACATTCCTTCCCTGAGCCAAATTCTTTTCTGAATAAATGGAATTAATCTTCTAGATCACACATGAACTCATTTGGTTAATTAATATTTCATGGTTACAGCTCAGCTTGGAATGGTATTTTTTTTTAAGTAACACATTAACAGAACAAGTAATACATTACTCAGTATCTCAGAAGTAATGCATTTGTAACGTATTTAATTTATTTTTTAAAAAACAAGGTAATGATCCAAAATGACTCCCTGCTAATGTTTCAGAGGTAGTTTGTTACTTGTTACTTGTTACACCAGAAAAGCAGCTATGTTATAGGTTACTGCATTATTTTGCAAAAATACCATCATTATTAACTCAAAGAGTAATGTTCCATAAATTACTTCCATACATCACACAAAAATAATTAAGTTCCATAACCAGTCCCAGCATTCTTTAGTTCATACTGATAGGATAGCAAAGCAGCTCAAGCAAGCAATGTTAATCCAAAATTAATCTAAACTAGATTAGATACAGAATCAGTAGAATTTACACAACTATTAACAGATTCCTATTAATTCAGTGGGTCTACTCTGTCAGTGTGGTGTTGCAGTTTGAGTGTTGGACTAGGACTCTAGAGATTAGTGTGTGAATCCCTGTTTGGCCACTATGTGCACAAATATATGTTAAAGTGTCTCTTTAATGATGTAAAAAAAAAAAAGTAAAGTGCCTCTTTAATGATGTAAAAAAAACCCCCGTCATGCCCAAGAAACAATGGATCTTGAATTTTTTTTTCTTGTACTACTTCTTCCTGGGTCATCAAGCTAAGTTCTTAAAGCCCTCCATGCTAGACAGTTCTGGGCACACGCTTGAAGTCACACAGCATTCTCAAATTCAATTAACAAAAATTGTTCCAGTTTAATAGAGGTAAGGGCTTTCCATATTCACTAAAGTTCCAAAGTGCCAGGAAATGGGCCATACCAAATAAAAGGTGTCCCTGTTTTTCATTGATGTGTTTTTTTGACATTCTGTTTCAGCACTTACAAATTACAGAGAAGTTCCATTAATTCAATGAGAGGCCTGATCTTTCATCAGTTCTTTTTGCCTACAGAGGCTCACTTGGGACCACCTTCTGCTTGCAAAACAAGCTTTGAGGGGGTGAAAAGGCATCAAGCCAACTGAGACACTTTACAAGTAGTGTGTGTGTGGTCTGTCCCAAGAAAGCCTCCATAATTCCCTCACATTCCATACGTGGGTTTCACTTTTCAACCAACACTGCTTTCTGACAGAGTTCTGGTGCTATCAAATAAGCGGGGGAAGCCTGTATGGGTGTGGTATGGTATCCTATGATTTGGCATGTTTCACTGCGTGATAGTGGGCTCTTTCTGTTATCCAGGCAACTTAGCTGAAGGAGGATAGTTCTCACTCCAGGCAAACAAGGGGTTAATGAGGTGCCAGGTTTAAGTTACATTTATTGGAGGGGGAGTCAGCATCACTGAAGGACATCAGAGATCACGAGAGACAATTCCCCAATCAGCAAGACAAGATGGGGGAAGAAAATGAGAAGCTTCTAGATGCTTCAGTCAAGAAGTTTTAAAAAGGCTTCAGGAGAGTACAAGGTAAGGGAGACAAAGAGACATCAGTGAGACAAAAAGGACTGATAGCAGGCCGGGCAAAGCTGGTCCACACTCCCGGCTTCCTCCCACCACACCATCCCAGTATCCAGATGGTAATGCAAGTAGGATAGGAATGTCTTAGCTAGTTGCATTAGGGATTATGTTCTTTTAAAACTCTGGCTGAAATGACGTAGGCTCGTCTGTAACTTTGGCCCTTTCCTCATGGGGGGGCCAAAACGGGGCGGCACACGCAGGGGTGGAGCTTACCTCGTAGCGGGTTGCTCTGTCCCTGTGGGGAGTGTGAATTCGCCGTTCTAAACACCACCAATTTCGACGGTGCTCGGCGGCACCCAAAATGGCGGCTGGCGGCTTCTGGCAGTGCTCTGCCAATCAGGGCAGTGCGCCAGCCAGAAGCCCGCCCCCGGGCAGATCTGCAGGGACACGCTACTGCAGTTCTTCACCGGGGGCTGCCACAGAGCAGCGCGGGCGAGTTTCGTAAAAACCACTTGCGAAGGTGGTTTTTATAAAACTCGCAGCGCTACCCCCGCGGCTGTGCTAGAGCAGTTTGAGGTGTAGAGCCTCACTTTTTCAAACTGCTCTAGCGCACCCCGCGGTGAAGAGGACCTCCTAGAGAGGTCGCCCTAGCATGGGCAATATGCCCGTGTGGAAAGGGCTTTTGTAACTGCTAAGTAATGCTTGAAGGAAGGTACCTTAATGAGATATCTTTTGTCATTGTGTTTGCCTGCTTAGAATAAAAACCTTTCTCTAAAGATCTCTTCTGTCCATCCTCTCTCCATGTGCCCACACAGAGAGAATTCCCCTCTTCCACAGAAGATGGGAGAGGAGAGCCTCTGAGTTCAGAGATTCTTTCCCCGGCAGCTTCCTACTGAGTTACTGCATGATGGGGATTTAAAGTCAATAGGTGGTGGCAGCTAGACAATCTCCAGGGGCAAAGGAGGGATCCCATCTCCTAATCAAGGGCAGGAGATAGCACTGAGTAAGAGAATAACCCCCCTTTTTCCCTCACACACTGCTACCCTGAAAGTAGATTACTATCAGGAGTGAAAAAGTGGTGGTTCTAAGTGGAAGCAAACAAAAATTTTAAATAAGTAATTTCATTTAAAAAATATTAATATGAAACATCTTAATCTTAATGCTTAATCTTGCTTCTTTCAGCATCCCACTCAATATGTTACCAGTTACCAGTTAAAGATCACTTGTGATATAGTTTAACAATGAGGGTTTAATAAGTAAATAGAGAAGGAAGAACTTAAGAACTTGGTGTTTATTTCTGAGCACTTCAGTAGTTTCTATGCAAGCTTGAAGTGACTTTAACATGATAAAATAATCTTCAGAATTAACAAAGCCCACTGTTTCTTTGATTGGATCTGGGAGGGTACCCATGACAAGGCATTCCCATACTTCATACAACTACCGATTAACCAGCAGAATTTTATCAGGTTTGTAGTGAGACTATAGACCTCAAAGTAACCCCACATTAAACTTCACAGAACCTATCAGTTTATATGTTCAAGACAACAAATATTCATTTATTTCCCCAGCACATCTGGAAATGCAATTTGTTTTGTCAGTTTTCCAATGTTAATTATGAAATAGGTATTAAGAAAGAGCGGCTTCAACTGTGAACTCCATTTCCCTAAAATTGTCCCTAATTCCAATCAGATCAAGCCTACTACGAGATGGGTTTCACTGAACTGGGTCTCATATCCCCAGAGGTGTAGCTAGGTTCAACAGTGCCTAGGGCAAATGTGGAAGGAGCATCCCAGGTGTTGCCTCTCCCGCCGCCGCTGCCCTGGGCTGAGGAAGACCCTGGTGAGGGCCAGGCCTGGGTGGAAGAGCTGCTGCTGCCACCACTGCACTGGGCTAAGGAAGACTGTAGTAGAGGTAGCAGGGGTGGGGGCAGATCAAGCCTGGGTGGAAGAGCTGCCACCGCCACTGCACCAGGCTGAGGAAGATCCCAGCAGGGGCAGCGGGGAGGCTCAGGCCCAGGTGGAAAGGCTGCTGCTGCCGCCACTGCACCAGGCTGAGAATGACCTCAGCAGGGACAGCGATGGTGGTGGTAGACCAGGTGCAGGTGGAAGGGATGGGTGGGTTTGGCTTTTTTGTGCTTCCTGGCAGTGGTGCTCAGGACACATATCCCACTTGCCCTACCCTAGATATGCCTCTGTATATCCCACCTTTGTTATGTCCTCTGCTACTTATTAGCTCTCCTGTTTACAAAGGCACCACAGCATTGTTACATTCAGGAATTTCTTGGTTCAATCTCTGGCAACTTGTCAAAAGAAAGGTCAGCAGAATATGGCCTCCTCACAGGTGTTTTGACATCCTTTGACCCTTCTGTACTCTCCAGAATGTCCTTTTCCTCGCAAAGGGAGAAAAAGTGGATATGCTACATGGGGGGGGGGGGTGGACTTTAATGTTAACATTTTAAAAAATTATCAGTTGTTTGGCATAATTTTGGTAGGCTGTGTGACCTCATGGGGGTTCTCTGTGCAGACCTGGTTTTCTGATCAGGCACAGCTGCTCAATCATGTGATTAAAACATTTGTTGTTGTTGGACTTCCAGTTCGCCGAGGAATGGATGAAGATGGTAGAGAGTCTGCACTCCAATCTCCTGCCTGGTAAAGTGGTGGTAGTCTGTAGGTAGGTTCTTAAGATACAGAACCTGCAGGGTGGTGCCTGTGACACTGTAGGTTTATTTCCAGTCTCTTAAGAGACTTCTAGCCTTGCAAGACTGGAAATTCCCTCCCAGTGTTTTTACTAGGGTTCTTGCCAGCCTTCCAAAGCTGGCTTCCACGCATGGAACGACTGGCAATCTCCCCAACTCCCTCAAGTATGCTGCCACCCCCCCCCTGAATTATGAATTACTTAGACAGAACAGGAGGGACTCTGCCTAATCCCTAAGCGTAAGGAACTTCCACCTCCCCCTTGCCCTGAGTGAGAGGTCCTATGTAGCGTGTGCCAACCCTGGCGTGGAAATGGAGAGAAACGGAGGTTTATAAAAGTGTTTTAATCAAGGCATGCAAATAAACAATATCACACTTGGGAGACCCCCTCTCCCAGGTACACTTAGTTACAAGAAGTTACAAAACAGATATAACAGCACAGATGCATTCTTTAGATCAGCCAATTCCCCAAAATAATAAACAGCCCTAACGCGGCTAACTACTTTATTCTAGTACTCACAGATGTTCTTAGAAGAAAGAAGCCAGGAGGCCAGGCATGCCTGCCTGCCTACGACTGCCATAGATCTCATCTCTGGGTGTGTCTCTCTCTCTCTCTGGCCACATGGCCTCTCAGAAGTTTTATTTTCCTCCTTGGAAGGATCTGGAAGCCTCTCCAAGATGCCCACCTCTTTCCTTTTTGGTTGGTCAATTCTCACCTTGTGACCTGTGATGCTGACCCTTTCTTTTTGGTTGGTCAACTCTCACCCTGTGACCCTTGATGTAATCCTAACATCTCATTAACCCTTGGTTTACCTGAAGAGAGAAGTATCTCCCTTTGATAAGCCTAGATAATGGAAAGCCCCATTACCACAGTGCCCAGGACATAGGAGTACCCAAAGAGCCCCCAGACGGACTGCGAGGGTGCCTCAGCTGATCACTGTTGGATGAAGAGTGACGATTGCAAAGGTGGCAGCATGGGAAGGCGAGCCGCCATTCTGTTAAGTGAGCAGATAAAGTCTCCTCTCTCCTCCCGCATCACATTCAGTCAGCTGAACCTCTTCAGACTTGTGAGTGATTATATTTAACTAAGATCAAGAAGATTTCATTTGTCTGTTGGAACAATACCTCTAAAACTGAAGGCTCTCCTTGTTTTCTCATTAGGTTTTTTCTTGCCCCCCGCCCCACAAGCTAGAGGCTTATAGCCTCTTAGCTAGTAATGACTTTTTCCTTGTTTTTTTTGGAGGACTTGGAATTAAATCTCAGAAATCGTTGGGAAAGCCTTTACGTGATTTCTAGAAAGGCATTTAAAGGAGTAATTTTTTTGTCCTTATTAAGAATTTAAAATATCTTGATAATAAGGGAGCAGAACATCGTGACATGACAACTGGAGAAAAAAGAGTTGAAATTATTGAATGTTTGGTTTTCACACTTTTTCTTCCTTCTTCTTTTTTATATAGGATTTCATTAATTTGGCAGTGGAGCAATATAGAAACTACTATTTATTAAGATTTTTTTACTCATTTATTAAGTGCAAGAGACTCTTCTTCAACAAAATGCATGTATTGAGTCTACAGAGAGTGTTGTGTTCTTGAAAATGCTGACAAGCATCCACATACTCTTTTTTGTAACCCAGAGGGTACTTGAGATAATGACTTAAACTGCTGTTTCTCTCTCTCTCTCTTTTTTGGTTTTTGACTTTTTATAATATATATATATATATATATATATATATATATACATACACACACACTCTTTTTAAAGTATCTTTATTTTTGAATAACCTTTTTGCTTTAGTTTTTTTCAAATGTCCTTGGATTTTTCTGGATTTGTTCTGTTTTTGCTTTTTTTTGGATTTGTGGTAGAGTTGGTGCTAGACTTTAAACGCAGACTGAAGTATTTTTGAATCATCTAGAAGTATTTTCCCCTAGAGAATTTTGGGTCTGAAGAAAAAAAAGGCCCTAACGAAACTGCTCAAGTAGTTTTCATGATCATTTTGCTGTCTGGCATGGCTGCTAAATGGGCTACTCTGTTCCTGTGAGAGAGTAGCCCTGTGCTGGACAGTCTAGAGGTGTTCCTGCAAGAAATTAGAACTGTATGGGGAAGCTCAGTACAAACTGAAACTGCCAGTCAGCAAATCTGCCAGTTGCAACAAGGGAAGGGGAGTGTGCAAGCTTATACCACAGCCTTCCAGCCTCGCCCAGGACCTGGAATATAATGACTTTGCCCCTCAGGACCAGTACAAGGAAGGTCTGGCTTCTGAAATACTAGATGAACTGGCTTGCAGCCTTTCTCTTGTTACTCTCCAGCTACTCATTGAGCAAGCCCTCCACATAGATCGCCATTTGGAGGCCAGTCATCAGGCCTGCAGAGGCACAACTTCCTGGGACTCTGGACCTGTTGTCAGCACCCCAAGCCATCACTAGTGCCCCTCTTGCCTCAGTTCCAGCTACCTGAAGCATTTCCTCCAGTAGTTCTGTCCTCCCTGACGAACCAGTGCATTTTGAGGGACCACATCCTCGCCTTGCTGCCATGGAAAAAGAGCTTAGGAGACAGGCTGGACTCTGCTTGTATTGTGAGCTGGGAGGCCACTTCTCCAGAGACAGCCCTGCCAAGAGGTGAGAATCTTCCCAGCCGGGAAATGAGATTTTCCCAGGTTTTGAAGGATCCTGCAGCCTGGGAGAACCAGGATTAAGGGTACTTGCACCTCCTACAAGGTCCAAGTGAGACCCTCTGCTGGTTGCTGCAACAATCTGGGCAGGTGATGCTCAGCCCATACCTATTGAAACCATGATTGACTCAGGGGCCTCAAATAACTTTATGGACCTAGGCTTTGCCACTGAGCACCACATATCCATGCTCTCGTTGTCTGAACCACAGCCTGTTGAAACCATTTATAGGTGGCTCCCAAGTTCTGAACCTGTGACACACCAGACCCTGGAGCTAAACCCATGTTGAGCAGACCCAGTTTTTCCTGGCAGCAGTCCTGCATTTCTCTGTGGTCCTGGGGATGCCATGATTGTCTAGACATGACCCTCACATGTCGTGATCCTGGCGTGAGGTACTCTTTGCCTAAGAGTACTGCCTGAAGCATTGCTGGCCCGAGCAGGTGCATGCTGCTCTGGAGGCTGAAGCCACAGAGACTTCCGTGGTAATATCTGCAAAGTATCAGGACTTTGCAAATGTATTTGATAAGAAAGAGGTGGACCATCTGCCCCCACATCATGTATATAATTGTGCCATAGACCTGGCACCTGGGGCTTCTATTCCTGCCGGCCACCTCTACTCCTTGTCAGAGCCAGAATTAACTATCTTACGGAACTTCTTAGAGAAGAACCTCCGCTGGGGCTTTATTAGACCTTCCACATCCCCAGCAGGAGCACCTGTTTTGTTTGTCTGCAAGAAATGTGGAGAACTTCATATCTGCAATGACTATCACACCCTGAACTGCATTACCGTGCAAAATCATTATCTCTTGCCCCTAATTCCTGAACTGTTGGAACTGTTGTGACATGCCAAGGTTTTCACAAAACTGGACCTCCGGGGAGCGTACAACCTGGTTTGCATCCATGCTGGGGAAAAGTGGAAAACTGCGTTTCAAACGCAGTATGGCCACGATGAACACACAGTCATGCCCTTTGGCCTTTGTAATGCCACTGTGGTCTTCCAGCATTTTGTCAGTTATGTTTTTTGAGACTATTTGGACCAGTTCGTGATAATTTATTTGGACGATTTTTTGGTGACCATGATAATTTATTTGGACGATTTTTTGGTTTTGGTGGCCATGAGTGTGAGTCAAGGTGGACTGGTATGTGCAAACCTGTCCTGTGTACTGTCGTGCCAAGGGTCAGCTGAGAAAGCCTTCATCCTCTGCCCACTGCCAAGGAGACAGCACGTTTATTCATAGATCATGTCCTCTATTTGCATGGCCTTCTGGATGGGATCGTGTCCAACTGTGGTTCACAGTTCACTGTGCAGTTCTGGTATAGTCCCTTGCACCAGCTTGACATCAAGCTTCACTTGTCCTCAGCCCTTCACCCTCAGACCGATGGGCAGACAGAGCACACAAATGCTATCTTGGAGCAGTACCTGTAGTGCTATGCCAGCTCCCAATAGGACAACTGGGTTGACCTCCCCTTGGCAGAATTCGCCTACAATGCCCTACACACCTCGACCCAGCAAACCCCTTTCTTTGCCAACTATGGCTACCATCCATGTCTGTTCCTTGCTGTGGCCCCACAATCAGAAGTTCCAGCAGCAGACCAGTGGCTCCAGGCAGCCCAGGCACTTCTCCAAGAGCAATTGGACCTTGACAAAGAAGCCTATAAGCGGGAGGCTGATAAGCACTGACAGCCAGGGCCCCCACTGAAAGTAGAAGATCGGGTCTGGCTGTCTACTCACCATCTACCATTGCCCCGTCCTTGTCAGAAGTTGGATGCCAGATTCATCGGTCCCTATCTGATCATTGCTCAAGTCAATCCAGTGGCTTTTCAGCTCCAGCTCTCTGGGTCCTTCCACATTCACCCATATTCCACTGTTCTCTGCTTGTTCCTGCTGGTGATGTTCGGGAAGACACCGCTCAAGGACCTCCACCAGCTCCAGCGCTGGTGGATGGGATGCAGGAGTACGAAGTGGCCCAGATCCTGGACACTTGGCAGTATCGAGGGGCAGCTGCAGTACCTGGTTGATTGGCTAGGGTATGGTTGGGAGGAATGTTCCTGGGAGGATGCCTCAGACATTCACGCCCCTGACCTGGTTCGGTGCTTCCATTGCCATTACACCAACAAGCTGGGTCCTCCTCATTCAGAGAGGAGGGAAGATGAGGGGGAGTGGTATCATACACTGCTTCCAGAGCAAGGACTCTGACTCAGAGTCTGAAGCGGAGGACAAGCCAGATGCTGAAACAGAAGGCATGCCAGGGCCTGCTGTAGAGAGAGAGGTTACATTGCCAGAAACAGAACAGGGGGTGGTGCCAGCTCCAACAGAGAGTCCTGCTTCTTCAGATATAGAGGAACACTTACCTAGACCCAGCTTCACACAGCACAGGCAGCAGAGACTCAGCTTTGCTCTCTCAGAATCTATAACTGGTAGCAATCAATCAAGGCACAGTTGCGCTAGGCTTTGAATCTATTTAGTTGGCGTCCTTACCGCCAGGAGATGTCAGAGCTTATCCGACCTGCTAACTTGCTGGATGCCTTGACAAATGCTTGGATTGACCTTGACACTCCCTTGCCGTGAAACCCTGCTGGATTTTCTTTATGTCGGACTTTATTTATGACTCTTTGCTTACTGCCTGGAAGTAAGTAACAAGCTGAGAGATATTCAGTTTGTTTGTTTGATTGACCAGCTGTGCAGGACTGAGATAGGACAGTGACACTCTAGATAAAGAACTAAAGGAAAGAATAGGAAGAAAATAAAAGAAAGACTCAAACAAGGACAACAGAGAGGAAAGTGCAGAAAAAAAAAACCTTCTCGACTTGGAAACCCCAGACAAGGAGCAGAAGATAGAAGAAGAAGGAGAACAACAACAGTGAGAAAATTTAATAAGTAGGTTGTGGGATTTAGTGGATTAGGAAGTTTGGGAAGAATAAAAGGGTAAAATAGGAGGAAAAGGGGGAGGAAAAAGGAAAGTTTGAAGATGGATACTCAAGACTGAGAGCAAATAAAGAGTTATGGATTCATTTTATATGTATATACATATATACACACACACACAAACACACACACATATATATACACACACATATAAAGGTTTGTATAATTATAAAAGCATACATCTAAAAGAAGTGTTGTTTAAATGGAATGTCTTACTTGGAACGTGAAAGGTTTGAATTCACTACAAAAACGTAAATTAATATTTCATTATTTACAAAAATTAAAATTAGACCTAATATGTTTTATAATCCTAATACGTAAGACCTAATATAATCATAGAATCATAGAAATGTAGAGTTGGAAGAGACCACATGTGCCATCCAGTCCAACCCCCTGCCATGCAGGAACACCCTCAAAGCACTCCCGACAGATGGCCATCTAGCCTCTGCTTAAAAACCTCCAAGGAAGGAGACTCCACTACACTCCGAGGCAACATGCTCCACTGCTGGATGGCCCTGACTGTCAGGAAGTTCTTCCTGAGGTTCAGGTGGAATCTCCTTTCCTGCAGCTTGAATCCATTGCTCCTTGTCCTGGTCTCTGGAGCAGCAGAAAACAAGCCCTCTCCTTCCTCTACATGACATCCCTTCAAATATTTAAACATGGCTATCATGTCCCCTCTTAACCTTCTCTTCTGCAGACTAAACATCCCCAGCTCTCTAAGTCTATCCTCAGAGGGCATGGCTTCCAGGCCTCTCACCATTTTGGTCGCCCTCCTCTGGACTTGCTCCAGCTTGACCAGGTCCTTCTTGAATTGGGGTGCCCAGAACTGGACACAGTACTCAAGATGAGGTCTAACCAAAGCAGAGCAGAGTAATCCTTTAATAAGGATTAAAGATAAGTATGTGAAATTGTTGACTGAGAAGGCTCCTCCTCCTCCACCAGCTGCTGCTTGGCCAGCTAAGGAGACCTGAAAGCTGGCGAGAGGAAAGATAAAAGGATGCCAGCCTATCCAACATCAAAATAGAATCGAGGGAGCCTTTTGACTCCAGAGTTGGAATTCCTGGTTTGTTTGTTTTTTAAAAGCCCTGTCTCAGTTCAAGACAGAGTGAAGATATCACTTCAGACAACACCTCATTAACTTTTTGGAATTTACTTCCACGTGATGTGTTGATGGTCCAAGCTTAAGATCAAACTCCAGGTGAAAGAACTACTAATACCACAAATGCTGTGGAGAGAAGATTACACTTACAGTTAAGTAAGTTGAGCCTGAACTTGATATATCTTCGGCCATTTCCGCACTACAGTGTTAAACTGCTGCTATTCCACTTTCAACGCCCTGTGGAATTCTGGGGTTTGTAGTTTACTGAGACCAAAGAGCTCTTTGGCTGAGAATTCGAAGAGCCCTTCCTTAAACTACAAACCCCAGAATTCCATAGGAGATTGATAGTGGAATAGCAGCACTTTAACACTGTGGTGCGGAAATGGCCTTCATCTCTGCCTTGGTTTTGCATCTACAGCCTCTAATTGCCCTAGTCCTAAGTGGAAGGAAGGACTGAGCTGCAGGAATAACAGTCACATCATATGTAAGGAAGATTAACCACTTCTAAACAACTTTCAAACTGAAAACTGCAAATTCCTCATTTCATTAGGTTCAAGTTCAAGGCTGCATGGACTTCTTTCTCTGAAGCTAAGTTTTTTAAGGAGATATGCCTAGTTACTCCCCATGTTTCTCTAATAGTTTTAAGAACAGTTTGTACGCATCTGTCTTGCTATTTTAAAACTGTGTAACTACGCTTTTAAAACTTCATGCTTGTTTTTAATTCGAAGAGTATTTTTTAACAGTCAGGTTCGACTTGCACGAAGTTGAACTACTGAACTGTTCATTTATCTCAAACCTGACAAAACTCCAAAGCTGAACTGATACAGCTGGGGAATGGTGGTTCTCATCAGAAGAAAGCGTAAACAATTGGGTCTAGACTTAATGTGTGAAGATACTATTGCTACTGTCACTACTACTACCAACTCAGTTAATAACAATCATGATCAGTACAAAATCACTGACTTTTTACCCCAATTGGAATTGCTCTGTCCTGGTTTCTAAAACTGGGACACATGAGGTGGAGATTATGGATGGTATTAGGTTCTCACCATGTAATGAAATTAAAGGGGGTGAAAATTTGGAAGACAGGCATTGCAGTTTGGCTGAAAAACTGGCTTTTGTAGCTGGTACTTCATAGCACCCAAAGCCCAGATTGATCATCCTAAAATTTTTCAAAAGATTTTAGTTGATCCCATGACTTGCTACCTCAAGCCACATCGATCATGTGAACCACGACTTCCTTCCCCAGAACAACTTTTTTAGCTGAGTGGACAAGATTCAGACTTGGATTTATATCCCAACCCAAGTTGGAACCCAAGCTGTTAAGTAGTCAACATAAACTGATCAGGGGCTTGTATAAAGGTTGGTTGAGGACATCTTGTATTAAGAAGTTCCTATCTGAATGAAAGGGCCCATCTTAATACTTTAACAAATGTACTGTTGGTAAAAATAAAAGGGGGGAGGGGACAAAATAACTCCTAGAAGAAAGTACATCACAACAAAATCAATGTTCGATTTGTCTATTAAAACTTTAAGTAAATCCACTACTAAGGTTTTTTAAATTCCTCTAACCAAGGAATTGGTAGTGGAACAAGGAAAATTTCCTCTAGGAAAAGAAAAGCAAACCCATATACCCCTTAACAATACGAACTCTAAAAGTAAAAATTCCAAGGTTTCATTTGTACAAAAAAGAAAGATAAGAATATAAAAACCAACCAGTAGCAAATCAGTCCCTAAAATGAAATTCGACAGTTTATTTAAAATACTAAAAAAAAGGAAAGATGTAATCCCCTCCAAAACTTAACAATAAAGTAAACCTGGAAAGTCAAGAACTAGTAAGTATATACTAGAAACAAGTTTTCCATGTCTACAATCAGTCCCTAAAATGGGTAAAACAGAAACTCAGGAATTAGCAACACAGTTACAATCTGGAAAAAGGTAGACTTTTCCTGCCAAATTTTCCATCATACGTAAGTAATTTGAAAACAACCCCAGATAATTAATTCCTTGCATTTACAATTAATCAGGCAAATCGGTGTTTATTAATTACCCAAAGCCAAAGGGCATGTTATCAACAGGAGCAAAAAGCACATTTTTTGCGGCTTTTAACATCCTTTGGAATATATCAATTGAAATGAAGTCTATAGTAAAGGTAAAATATATTTTTTTAATTACCTTAATGCTAGAGCTGTTATTTCATTTACTTCAGCTGATATTGTCAAGAATTTATAGATTTAAAGGAGAGATTTAAGAGGGGGGGAAAGTTTTACCATGCTTTTTAAAGAATTTCACTAATTCTTTCCCTGAGTCACAAAAAGAGACAGAGAGAAACTTTTTCATTTGCTCCGGGAAGGATACCTGCTGGGAATTTAAAATTTAATACCCCTGATAATTCTGTTACTACTGTTTGTCGACCTTCCTGTAAAAAAGCTAATAACCCTGAGCCCCCCAAAATCCTCCAGATGAAAATATGCATTTCACTCTGTCTGATGATATTCATATAGAATTCCTACCAGAAGAATTAATGTTAATACACAGTTTTGACGTCCCAAAGGCCAACAGCAAGCTCTATCAAGGCTTGCTTCTCTATCAAATTTTTAAAAGGATAATATTATCAGGATTTCAACACTTCATTAGTCCAAAGTCTAGGTACCTCTCAAAAAAAAAGGGGAAAGTATTGCCGGGGAGAGCAGGTAGGAAACAGAGGAATGGTAAAGGCTCCAAAACTGCAATAGTAAAGTCAACTAAACCTAATAAAAATGGAATTTTTTCTAAAACTGGAAATCATGATCAAAGTTTATACCTTCTCAGTTCATTTCATTGTGATTCCAATTTGAAAAAAATTTTAAAAGGCCACAGTTACCTTGTACTGTCCCAACCAGATTTATGTAAGATAGGGCCACTAAATCCACCAAACTCTGGTAGACCAGCCCTGGTCTTGCTAACTCACGGTTTAGTATGTAACCCCGTGTTTATAGGAATTCCCAAAGGGACGTGGATGTAATATCAGAAACCCGGGTTGACTACATTCAGGTACTGTTACCTCTTCCCTAAATATACTTTCCTGGAACATAGCCAGCTGGACCTCCAAAAGCAAAGATCAGAATTTTATGGAATACTTAAATAAGTTTATTAATTTTTTTTTTAAAAGACCTGGTGTTGCGACCATGTTTACGTTAATGGTTTTGTATCATTTCATCCCCCGCATTCTCCAGAAGTGGTAAAGGAAGGGTAGCATGGTTTATGTATCTTGGTTTCTTCCTCAGTTAATTGTAAATTACTCAATTACCAAGCTATGATTTTTAAAACTGGCCCTAGTTATGGAATCATTAACATCTAATCTACTTTACTTTTATTTAATATTATTTTGCCCCAACGGTCAGAAAGGAAGATGCTACATCAGTTTGGCTTAAGGTTGACTGTTACTACTCAGAACAGATGACTAAATTTCCCAGAGCAAGATCTATAATAGCAGGTGATTTTAATGCAAGGACAGGATCCTACTTAATCAATCCCTTTTTAAATGTAACCCTTCCAAAACAATTAAGGAACAACTTATGTCAATTTACATAGTTCAAAAGACAAATCCATCAACCCTGCAGGGATAGGTTCTTCAATTTGTTTTAAAAACAAATTGTGTATTCTAAATGGCTCCAGCCCTGATAACCTATGGGGGGAATTTACAATTGCTTCCATCAGGGGTTCAAGGTCATTGATTATATTTTTATTCACAAGCATTTAAAACCTTGGGGTTTAACTTCAGAGTAGCAAAGCGCTCTGATAGTGACATTTTCCCCTGGAATGCTTGCGGACCTGCCAGGAGGTTAAAGTTGCATTCACAACATTGGATTTCAGTATGCTTACCATCTAAAAAAACAAAAAATCAAATGGTCCTCTAAAAAAAAGACCTTCAACAGGTTTATTTCATTACATCATATCTCAAATTATGTCAGCCAAATTAAAGCAGATGCTAAACCTGAGGATGGAATCCTGGCTTATGAGCGAGTTTTACAGGATTTGGACCCCACTGTTCAAAAAGAACCAAAAAAATAAATTATAATCACATCCGTAAAAATAGATGGTTTGATAAGGGGTTAATCTTTGGGAAAAGAAATTCAAATAGTGTATAATATTTATGAGATCAAATGAATGTCAGCTTCCTCACTCATATTACAGTTAAAAAAAATAAGAAACTCTTATTTGTAAGAAATGTGAGGCAACAAAAGAAACATGGCAAATATACTGGGAGCATCTATTACTCGTAGCAGTAGATCCTTTTGGCAGATAGTTTCAGGTGCTTTAAGTAATTGCTATGGAAGCCCAGACTGCCATATTCCAGCTAGTGTCTGGGAAGATCATTTTCAAGTTATTTTTAATGATCCCTGCACATCCAAATTTAAAACACCTCCCTTGTTACTTCCAAACATTCCAGATTGGCCAAATGTAACTATAGAAGAAATTGAGGGACTGTTAGGTCAGCTAAAGACTGGCAAGTCTGCAGGATGTGATGGCATTTCCTCAGAACTGCTGATACATAACATAAGTTGGTGGGACCCATGTTCACAGCCCTTTTTTCTCTAATTATTAAATCTGGCATAATCCCTGTAGCCTGGCTAAGGCTTTATTATCCTTTATAAGAAGGGTCCTAAAACCCGATAACTATTGACCTATTAGTCTGTTATCTGTTATAGGAAGGTATATGCCAGTTATCTAGCTATTAAGCTGAAAAAGTGGATTAATGATAACAACATCATTGGTGAAGAAAATTGGTTTTAAATCAAGTTGCTCTTCACTAGACCACTGTCTGGTTTTGGCTCATTAGCACAAAAATAACTTACCAAAGGGGGAGAAACTTTCTCTGCATTTATTGATCTAAAATCAGCACTTGATTCAAACCCCCCTGGCTTGCCTTGGAGTAAATTTTCTATTATAGGCGACTTTTATTTTTAATTCAGTCCCATATTATAATACTACTGTTCAAGTTTTAGTTCCAGGCAAGGGCACCCCCAAATGAGATTCCCAACAACAGGGGTGTAAGACAGGGATGCATTCTTGCCCCACCCTATTAATTTATTTTTAGCTATCTTCCTCAGACCTTGGCACCTTTATGATCTCATCCACTAAAGATGGACTAACAAAAATCTTTATCCTTCTTTATGCCATGATGCTGTACTGATTTCTCAGATTTCTTAGACTTAGGAGATTATTGAGAGGTTCCATGAAATTCAATAACTTTTTAACAATCAATTATTCAAAAACAAAAACTCTTGTTTTTGCCAAAAAAAAAAGATCAGATACTCATGGTTGATAGAGGGAAATCAAATTGAACAAGTGGATTTGTATAAATATCTGGGTATTTGGTTTCATGAAGCTATAAGATGGAGGACTCAGCATAAGTACATCAAACTGAATGCTGAACAAAATTTGAAAGTATTAGCTCGGTTTTTCTTTACTAAGGGTGGTAAATTTATTCCAGCTGCCATACAGGTTTTTAAAGCTAAAATTGTCCCACAGTTGGTTTATGGGGCCTCAATTTGGTTTCCTCTTAATAAGAATTCCTTTAAAGGAATTCCGTCTTTCTTTCTGAGGCTAATATATGGTGTCCCTAGATGTGTCGCTGGATCTGCCCTCTACTTGGAGTCAGGCCTAAATTCTTTAAAAAGTCTGGTATGGATGTACTCTATCCACTTTTGGCTCCATTGCTGTTATACAATTAATTCCAACTCTTTATTGGCTAAAACTATGTCTGACCCCTTTAAATCACCCTGGAGGAAGGCAATTGAATGCAAGATTATCTCAGTGGGACTATCCATATCCCACCTGCTATCTCTAGACTTAGATGGGGCCAAAGCTATTGTCAAGCAGAGGTTGAAGGACATTGATTACCAGGAGTTGCAAGGGATAGCCAGGGGACCTTGCTCCCCTCAGTCACTGGGCTTACCATGCTTACCTTGCAAAGAAGGAATGCCTTATTTAAGCTGGTTAACAGTTCCAAAATATAGAAGGGCTTTCTCCCTGGCAAGGTTTAATGTCCTTCCCTCAAATTTGCTAACTGGCAGATTCAACAAAACACCACTGAGCAAAAGATGTTGCCCCTGTGATAATCAGGAAATTGAATCTATATCACATGTACATTTTCGCTGTAGTTTCTACCAAGGGGCTAGAGAAGATTTAATATCACCCCATTACACAACGCTTCCCTGGGTGTCCTGTAGAATCTCTAATGGTTATCTTACTGCAAGGTTCTGACAAAGAGATTACTCTTCAAGTGGCAAAATTTTTAAACTTAGCTATTTTAAATAGATCCTCCTTGTCTATGTAAATGAAATATCTGCTAACCTATACTGTATGCTACCATTATCATCTTGATTGCATTGTCTGTGGTAAATGTGAGCCACTATATTTATTTATATTTGTATTGTTTTAAAATGTTTTAAAATGCTGTTTTAATGGTCTGTTGACCGTAATAAAATAAATGAATGACTGAGAACAAATTAAGAGAAGAATTTGTGTCGGTCAGTCTGATTTTAAAAAATGGAGTAGTTTTATATGCCAAACCACATCTAGAGCCTAAATTGATGATTACAGATAAAAAAGGGAGATACGTAGGGGTTGAAATTAAGATAAATAATTATAACGTATTGGTAACAGGAATTTATGCCTCGGTAACAGAAAAGAATTTATTTTATAAAAAATTAAAGGAAGTATTATTAAAAGTAAATTATGAAAAATTAAAGGAAGTATTATTAAAAGTAAATTATGAACATTCATGCTTATTGAGGGATTTTAATGGAGTGTTTGACCCATGTATGGATAGACTCTCAACAAAATTAATGTAAAAAAATGAAGATAAATTAGCAAAAGATTTTTTGAGCTAGTTGAAGAATTGCAGATAACTGACATTTGGAGGTTAAAAGAAGGGAATAAAAGGGAATAAAAGGGAATTTACCTTTTACTCTAATATGCACAACTCATTCTCCAGAATTGATATGGTATGAGCTTCCAATATTATATGGACAAATTTGGGGAAAATAGAAATATTACCCAAAACAATATCAGATCACAAACCAGTTAGATTATCGTTTAAAATAAGATATCAAAGTTATAAATGGAGATTGAATGAAACTTTATTATATAAAGAGAAAGTAGTTGAGAAATGTAAAGAAACACTTATGGAATATTTTGCATTTAAACTAGATAAAGAAGTAGGGGAGACGATAGTATGAGATACAGGGAAAGCAGTAATCAGAAGGAGCCTCATGAAATTGAATAATGAATGGAAAAGAAAGAAACAGGAAAACATAAATGAAATTTCTAAGGAGATTAAAATGAAAGAATTGGAACTACTTAAAAATCCAGTAAATGACAAGATTAGGAACCAAATATACTACAAAATCAAATAGCAATGATGATGATGGATGAAATGAAAAAGAAATTAGATTATATAAAACAAAAAAAATTGAACATGGTAATAAATCAGGAAGATGGCTATTATATAGACCATTTCCATACAGGGCGAGGGAATCGCCCCGTGCCAGTACTTACCGGACTTCTTGGCTCCACACTTGGGTCCAGGCTGGTCTGGAACAGTGCATGGCTGCTGCTCCACACTGCTCCGGGGACGAAAATGGCAGCTTCCGGTTGGTCGAGGCTCTCCACCAACTGCTGAAGCTTGCCAGCCTAAAGCCCACCCCGGCAGATTGCAGGCTCGCACTGGTGTGAACCTACAAATCTGCACCAGAGCGTGGGCATGGAGTGGCATGCTCCATGCTTTTGAAAGACCTGTTTCAAGCGGTCTTTCAAAAGCACGCTGGACGACCACTTCAGGTCATTCCAGAGCGGGCTGAGGTGTGGAACTACACTAAGTAGGTCTGACCCAGTCCGCTCCCTGGTGCAGATGTCCTCCCTGGAGGACACTCTGCACCGTTTCTTTAAGCCTGTGCAGAAATGGCCATAGATTGAGGAAAGAGAGAACTAAAAGATTGATTATGAAATTAAAGCAAGGAGATAGAATAATCTCCAATGAAAAAGAAATATTTAGGGTATTTCACAACTACTTTCAAGCCTGATATAAAAACACGAAGTGACTGATATTCAAATAGAAAAATATATGAGTGAATATAAGATTCCAAAATTGAAAGAAAAACAAAGAGAGAATTTAAATAAAGAAATCTCAATACATGAAATAAGAGTGGCAATTAAGCAGCTGAAAGGAAATAAGTCACCTGGCCCAGATGGTTTGACAGCCCTGTATTATAAAATATTTTATAAGGAATTGGAAACGCCTCTACAGAAAATTATGAATAGAATTTTAATAAATCAGAAAATTCAGGAGAGTTGGAGAGAAGTGAATATTGTATTGTTACCAAAAGAAGCTAAAAGATTTATTGTCTGTTAAGAATTATAGACTGATCTCCCTTTTAAATCTAGACCATAAGATTTTCACATTGATTTTGGCAAATAGCTTAAAAACTTGTCTACAAGATATTATTCATAAAGATCAAAATGGTTTTTTACTGAGGTGATATATTAGGGACAATGTAAGAACAGTACTTGATATAATAGAATACTTGAATTACCACAATCAGATTAAAGGGGCATTAATATTTATTGATGCAGAAAAAGATTTTGATAATGTAAATTGGTTATTTCTAATTAAAACTTTAGAGGCCATAGATTTTGGTAATGACTTTGTAAACTGGATTAGAGCGATATAGAATTTTATTTAAGAAGATGGAAACCTTTCACAGAACACGTAAGGGAGAAGAGCGGAGATCTAATGGTTAGTGCTTTTGACGTATAAAAGACAATATACGAGTGGTTTTTAATCTGACAAGAAGAGCAATGATAGATAGATATTAGGATATTATTAGATATTATATAAAAATAATACAGAATGGACAAAGGATATATAGAATTGTGTATATATAGAAGGGATAAAGGATGGTGTAATGAATTATATATAGAATTTATATAATTACTCGTAATTTTAATTATGTTTATATTTAGAGAGAGGTGTTGAAATGAATTGAAGTTACCACCAACAGATGGAGAAACCTGAAGGTAATCTAACTGTATCTAGTTTTTCTCCGCCTTTCTCTCTCTTTTTTTCCCCTTACTCCTGAGTAGTGAAGTTCGGTAATTTTGTATAAGGTTAATTTGTTGTACAGAGAAAATAAGAAGGTTAAGATGTAAGGGAAATATAGAGGAGGGCATGAGTATTTATGGTGTTTTCTTTTCTTTTCTTTTTCTTTCTTTTTTTTCTTTTTTTCTTGTGTGCATTGACATTAGTCTTTTTTGTACAAACAAATTTAACACAGATTATTAATAAAAAATTTGTTTTTGTTGCTGCTGCTACTGTTGATGTTGTGTGCCTTCAAATCATTTCCAACTTATGGCAAACCTATCACAGGGTTTTCTGGGGCTCAGAGTGTATGAGGTGCCCAAGGTCATCCTGTAGATTTCCATAGCTAAGCAGGGAACAGAACCCTGGTCTCCAGAGTCGTAGTCCAACCCTCAGACCATTCCATCACACTGAATTTCTATGCCATGCTGCTGTAGGTGATGTAAAGATCCTGTTTGAGTCTCAGGACAACTGTAGCCAATCACAGGTGACAATTCTGGGCTAGATGGACAAAGTTTGACCTGGTATAAGGTGGCTTCTTGTATTCCTGTTCCAATGCAGCTATACGGACTTTGAGGATCAGGAACTTCTAACAATTGTCAGAGGGCTTTCTTCTAGACGGAAAAAGACCACCACTTTGTCTGCAAATTGCATAAGCACTATTGTTTCCTACTGGTATCACTGACTTTGTGGTAACATGGAAAACCTCTGATCAACACGATACTTCAGATGTCATGAACTGAGCCCTTTCTAATTTGGAGGGCAACCGTCCACCACTTGTTAATCCTTCATCAAAGTAATTTTTTTTCAAGCTTGAGGAAGAGAGCCAAACAAATGAGACGGACTAGTTAGGAGGGGAACTCCTCAGCTAAATTGTGTTCTTCCATTTCCATGAAACTCTTGAAAGGAAAGGCCAGTTGGCTTTCAGACTGAGCTGGCAGAGGTACACACATCTTATTCAATATGTGTCAAGAATGCAGTTGACCATATCCTGTCTCAACTTGCTCTTAAAAGATTTTCAAGGGAGGGTTGAGTTGCCAGTCTGAGCAAATGCGTCAAGAAAACTGATTTTTGTATTGATCAGTCTCCAGTATCTTGTTTTCAAAATGCCTTTATTTGTTTATTTGATTAATACTCTCCTCTTTCCCCTAAGAATTCAGTGCAGCTTCTGCATGGTCATGCACCATTCTCATAAGCCTGACAAAAAACTGCTGTGATCAGTTGGAAATCTGATTATGTTAAAAGGCCACAGAAAAACCACAAGTTTGTCACTCTGTACGAAATATACCTGAACCTCTCAAAATCTATTCACCTTTCCTGTCACCACTGTCAGCTCAGTAGCAATATTTTTGTCAGGGTTCATTTCTCCAGGAGGTAAAAGAAAGATTTCCACTCCATTCAGTCAAGCATCATGCATACAATAGAGGCTCAGAGAAGAATGTCAGAAGCTCATAAAACATGACCTCAAAAGGAAGGCGAGCTTTTCAAGCCCCCCAATGCTTCCATAGAAATCTAAGCTGGAAAAGAAAAACTCTGACTGGCATCAGCTCTCCAGGGCACATACAGGTTTATTTCCTAAGCCCTATTTATTGTCCTGCTTACTGTGGATGTAGCTGGATATTCTAAAGGGGATTTCAAGTCCAGATCCCCTGTAGCTGCAAACTCCTTTTCTCTCTTTTGTTCTGGAGTATCTACATTTGTTTGAAGTAGTGTTTCCTTTAAAAGCACAAAAAGGCACTTTTAAGATTCATGCAACAAGGAAAAGAACTAGTTGGGAGCAAGGAGCAGTGGAGCGAGCACGAGTGAATGAGAATTACTTACGGGTAATAAGAATAGTAGTTCCTCCTGGCAAGCATGCAAACAAAAAGAGACAGCAGATATTGCATAAGCAGGGTTTTTTTTTGTTTTTTGTTTGGCAAAGAATGAAGGAGAAGATAGAGTATCTACAGCCTTAAAATGACAACAGAGAAGACTGAGCCATTCATGCAAAGAGAAGAGAAGGGAGTTGGAGACAGGGAGAAGAGAAGGAAATCTGAGAAAGCAATTGGCTAGGAGTGGGAAGAAACTTTCCTACACGCTCAACGCCTGAGGAGAAGCAAGGTTACTTGCCAACCAAAGCTTAACATAAGAGAATGGGTAAACTCGCAGGCCTTAGCCTCCATTCAAAAGTAGCTAACAGGCAAGTAGTTAAGACAACTGCAAAAGCAATACACTCCATCCCTAGAAGTTCACAGGGCAGAGAGGAAAGGGAAGGGAGGGATATAAAAGGATGTCAGAAGGGAAAAGAAGGATAAAGAAGTAGACGGAGAAAGGAGGAGAGGAGGGAGAGGAGATGTGTATAGCAATTAGGGTGGGAAGATGATAGAGAACATGAAAGATAAGGGTGTCCACACATTTTTTGGTTCTGGCTTCAGCCTCCACTCCCCAGCGAGCATGCTGTTCCTAAAGAAATACAACCTTAGCAGGATAAATTTTTCCTCACCTCTGCTTTAGGTCAAGAATGTTAAGGAGCTTTCTCTCCCCAAACCCACTTCATAGAATCAAATTAGCACACCTAATTCATACAATTAAAATAGTACATCTCATTTCAGATATCTTCAAAAGTCCCCAGCAAGAACTGAGGATCAGTTAACCTGAATTGACAGAGAAATGCAACGTCTCAGGTAGTGGGCCTTAGTGGCTCTCAGCTGACTGATGGATGCTCTCTGTTTTCAGATGCAGAGGACAAGCTCGCTCTTATTTTAAACTAGAACAGAAACAGAAGCATCAGTATGGAGACAGAAGTTATTACTCTTAGGTAGGAATGGCAACTTGTACTGAACTCAACCTCCTAGTTGCTAATCCAGAGGTAAAAGAGGGATCATTATAGAAATATGTGCCTCTGACCACATTCCATCTTCCCATCCTTTCCTCAAAGGGCCTCTCCCTGGTTAAACAAAAGACTTTTGCATACAGCTTTGAAATGCAAGAGTTAGTGTTAATACATTAACATTAATCCATCAACATGCTATTAATAGTTAACATTAAAAAGTTAAGAAAATAATTATTTCATAGTTAATTGGTTGATTCACTAATATAATCATTATTAATCAGTAAACAGAAATATAATTCAGAATTACTAATAGGATTGGTTGATTGTTAGAAACAACACTCTTGGGCTGCAATCCAAAATCACCTCAGTGTAGAATAAATATCTGCCTGCAGAGAAACTATGCCAGCACTATACAATCCCCACGCAGAATAGCAACATTGTCCAACACATCTCAATGACTAGGTGCTGTTGTACCATGAGCAATGGGCAATGTACAATGTGAAATAAGCAACCACAATGTGGAATGCACAACTGCAAGGTTTAACATTGTTACTGACTATACAACTCTGCTTCTTCTGCAGTTAGCAGAAAATGTCTACAGAACTATGGAGAATTATTCACTCTGCATGCATAGCGTGACCTGTATATGCATATGTAGCTAACAGGATGCTAACCACTCTGTGTTAAAATAACAGGTTTTAAAAACTGTTAAAAATTTTGACAAATTTTAAGAAACAAACAACATCAAGAACCAGGATGGCAGAGCTGGTTGCTAATCAATGTGGCTGCCTAGCTTTTTCTCTAGACAACCTGTCAGCATAACTATTCAGCAAAAAACCTAGAAACTTTCAAACACAAACAAATACCAGTTACTTTACTGAATGCAGGGGATGGAAAGATAGCTTACATGGTACATGCTTAGAATAAAGGCACTATAAATGGAAGAAACATTCAGAACTCACCCAAATATAGATCAATGAGAAGAAAGTTTAAGCAACAGAGCAGAGTTCCTGACACAACTGAATGCTGCACTCTTGGTTGCATTGGCACTGATAGATTTGGCCGATGAAAATAAAAGCAGTGGAAGGCATGGGTAGATGAAGCCACGGAATTAAGCCTGACAACAAGATGGAAAACTCAGGAAATGCGTGAGGTGATGTGTTACTTCCAGGTGAAGATAGAAGACCTGGAGAATAGGGGGCTCAGGTTTAACATTTGCCTTTGCAATCTGCCTGAATCTGCAAAAGGAGACAATGTGATTTCATTCTTGGCTGGCTGGGTTACAGAAATCTGCCCTGACATAAAGTTAAAAGCCAGGGACACAGAGAGAACTTACCACTTTCTGGAAGCTTGATTGCAAAAAAAAAAAAAGAAAAAAGAAAGAAAGAAAAAAGGGCAAAGCATGAAATGCAGTGCTAAGATTTGTCTGCTTCAGAAAGTAAGCAGAAGTTTTCAAAGTCCTCAATAGTCTGGATACTACTAAATTTAAAGCAACCAAAATAAAAGTATTTCAGAATCTAGCACTTTAAACTCTAAGAAGATGACAATTGCTCAGTGTGTACACAGCAAACACAAAATATAGCTGATAATATGGAATGACGGCAAGCTGTACATTGCTATTACTTCAAAAGAAACTGCCCAAATGAGGCACCTGATGTCCTGGTCTCCCAAAATGTCAATTCCCCCCTGTCCTCACCATGAAGAAACCTCCAAAAGAAGCTGTGTATAAGAGGAATGGAAAACAGTCACCCATACAAGAAGAGAATGTAGAAACAATAAGGACTAATAAGAAAAGAACAAGAACTGTTTCTAATAAGCAGTCATTCTGAGGTCAAGGCTTATCTTGTTGTTGTATTAAAGGGGAAGATGTTTCCCAGGTTCATAATTTTCTGGCTTAATCCCAGGCACCATTTCATTCTCTGACCTCAATCAGGTACCTCCACTGCAAAAAACCTGTGCCTTTGTTGCTCTGTGCCTTTCATTTGTTTACAAATTATGGTTACTCTTAAGGCAAACAAATCATGAGATTTTCTTGGTAAGATTTGTTCAGAGATGATTCACCCAGCTAGTTTCCATGGTTGAATGCCAGCTCTCTTAATTAATTCCCAAACTCCTTAGACTTCCAGAAGGATATCATGATCTGCACAGTGGACACTGCCAAGAGGCCCAAAAGCATCAGCAGGGACACATTGCTCTTGCCAATGTTCAGACAAAGATCACCCAGTGAGGTGATCACAGCAGTTTCAGCTCCATATTCTGCTCAGAAGCCAGTTTGGAATGGGTCTAGGACATGTTTATCACGCAAGATGGCCTGGAGCTGGAAGGCAACTGCCTTCTCAATCACCTTGCCCAGAAAAGGAAGATCTCATACAGGCCTATAGTCTAGGGTAGTGGTTCTCAACCTGTGGGTCCCCAGATGTTCGTGGACTTCAGCTCCCAGAAGCCCCAGCCACTATGGTCAATGCTCAGGGCTTCTGGGAGCTGAAGTCCACAAACATCTGGGGACCCACAGGTTGAGAACCACTGGTCTAGGGAGTGACAGCTTGTTTTAAACAAGCTGGAAAATTCCCCTCCCTGAGAGATGCGTTAATAATATATTGTAATTGAGTTTAATTATATGTCCTCCCTGGATGACCAACCAAAAAGGACAGAGATCAAGAGGATAAGTTGTCTTCCTTACTCATACTAGCAACTTGCCTACATCAGCACTACTCACCAACTAAAACTGATCCATTGTAATCTAGTCATGGAGTCACTGAACACCTTGTTTATTAAGAAATGTGAGGTTTGGGTGAGCTCTCTTTTTTTTAATTAAACTAAATAAAGTTTTTTCCTATCCCAAGCTTTGAATTAAATATGGTATTTTATCCTTGATTCCACACTGAAAGGAGCTTTAGAACGGTCATTTCAACTCTCATTTTTAATGTTCCATTCTGTCAGTAGCTCCCTTAGAGGTCCCGAGGGCCAGATAAAATAGGACATACATTTTTAAATAAATGCGCGCAGAGAGAACACATAAATCTCTTTCTCCCTACTTATTTGCATTGAATACTCTTCCTTGCTGGCAGTCTGAACCTTTCACTTCTCCTAGTCAATGTACTGTCTAATACTCTTTCCAACAATTCTATTCTTTTTGTCACAGCTAAACCTGCAGACATTCAACAGGTATTGCTCCCAGCTTTGAGGGAAAAAATTCCTATACTCTTAGCCAGAATAGCTAGGCAATCCCTTTTCTGTTATACCCACTAATAAGCTAGAGGTCTGACTAGTTCCCAGGCAATTTGTTGGCTTCTGTTAGCTTCCTCACATGAAGAGTAAAGCAAACCATCACGCGAGGTCATTCTGAGTCCATCACTGCCTCTGGCAATAAGCGACTGGATACAATAAACAATGAAACTCAAGTACATTTAATATATTAGACAGTAGAAGGAAGCAGAGACATAACAAGAAAATGTTGCTGTATGGATTGCCCTTCTTCAGTCTCCCAGCCAGCCATGCTCTCTTATAGGATACTTCCCTCTATTTTCTTTCTCAGTGCTCTTTTTCATCCTCACACCTATCACTCACCCAAGTGATGCCCATTGAGCATTCTTGGTTCCTGGCCCAACTGAAGCTCTGTAAATGGCTCAGTCAATCCATTAATACCTCTAGCCTGTTCTATTATGATTGAAAGGTTTTCAGAAGGTGTGCAATTCTGAGCTGTAGGGTAGTCCTGGATTTAGTTTGTATAAGAGTCGAGCATTCCAACTAGACATAGCTTTTCTTCCATCTGCAACACAACAAGCTGAAATCACACCTCTAATAACAAAACCTGGTACTGAGTGCCAATGAATCAGGGAATCATGTAGTTTGTAGGAATAGAGAAATGTACAGATGAAGAACATACAAGTTCAGTTGGGTGAGAGCCAGCATGGTGTAGTGGTTGAGCATTGGACAATAACCCTGGAAACCAGGGTCTGATTCCCTGCTCAGCTAGTAAACCCACTGGGTGACCCTGGGCACTTCTCAAACTCTCAGCCCCCAGAAAACCCCCTGACAGGTTTGCCTTAGGGTCACTGTAAGTCAGAAACAACTTGAAGGCACACAACATGGGTACCCAGAAGACAACGTCAGAGGTTGGAATCAGTGTTCCTGATGCAGATTCTGGATTCGTTCCAGAGCCAGATTCAGTCACATAATTACTGGAACAAGCGATGGTTTCTCAGTCTCAGTTCCCTAGTTGTAAAATGGAATGATAACTACCTTCACAATTCTAAGGCAAGAATGTTAAAGATCAGTTTTGTCAAACTCACACTTTTTTTTTCATTTTTGTTTTCTAAAACAGTTCAGATGATGTGGGGAACAGGCAGCATAGGGCATCTGAGGTTCCTGTTCCTCCATCAGCAACAACAAGAAGCAGCAGTAAAAGCAGCACAACTGAACTTTATCAAAGGAAGAACCAGCTACATCTGAGACACAGTTCATACAACTGAAAGAAAGAGACGGTTAAATACTGAAGTGGGAAAGTAGATTGTACCATTTTAGGTGCAGGTGTGCTATTTTTGAATGAAGCTATAAACATGAATGCAAGGTCAAATGTGATGCCTCCTACCTGCACATTTGAGGTGGTTTAAATCTCTTTTAGTGTCTGTGGACCCCACTATTCTTATTCCTATGTTATGCTTTTATATGGATCTTTTGTATGTATCTTCTAGCTCCAAAGATGGAGCTGCTGGGAGTGATTTGGGTTTTTGGATCACGGTCTCCATTTCCAAGAAGATGGTCTTCTGGCAAGAGATGGTTTGCACCTCACAATCATCAGCCAGAACATTTTTGCTAACAGTCTTGCAAAACAGATCAGGCGGTCTTTAAACTGAGTTTGACTGGGGAAGGAGACGGTATTATTCAGGGCAAGGATTCAGTGAATGCTGGGGAAAATAGCCCAAATGATACAGACAGAGCAGGCCAAGTAGTACTAGAGACCACCAGGGGGAGGAAAAGTAAATTTAGTACAGGAATTCCAGGAAGGGCACATGGTTTCAAGTGTCTCTACACTAATGCACAGAGCATGGGAAATAAGCAAGATGAACTCAAACTCTTTATACAACAAAATAAATATGATTTAATAGGCATCATTGAAACCTTGCGGGATGAGTCTCATGATTGGAATGAAGGAGTAAGAGGGTATAACCTATTTCACAGAAATAGAACAAACAGGAAAGGAGGAGGAATAGCCTTATATGTCAAGGATGTTTTTACCTGTGAAGAGATCCATGACTTAAATCCGGGAAGCCAAGTTGACAACATCTGGGTAAGAATTAAGGGAAGGAGAAACAATAGGGATGTGACTGTGGGGGTTTGCTACAGGCCTTCAGGCCAGCCTGAGGACTTGGATGAAGCCTTCCCGGAGCAGATGACCACATATTCAAAAAGGAGAGATGCAGTAGTAATGGGAGATTTCAATTATCCTGATATTTTTGGCAGTCAAGCTCTGCCAAGACTGCAAGGCCCAATAGGTTCCTTGCTTGCCTTGCAGAAAATTTCATGGTCCAGAAGGTGGAAGAGGCGACAAGGAGATTGAATATTTTAGATCTGATCCTAACCAACAGAGATAACCCTGTTGATGAACTGGAAGTGGTAGGATCCTTAAGGCGGAAGTGAACATCCTCTTTTGGAATTTGTCATTCAGTGGGAAGGAGAAGCCAAGTGTAGCCAGACACGCTTCCTAGACTTTAAAAAAGCTGATTTCTGTAGCTTTAGGGAGTTACTTGCTAAAATCCCGTGGTCAAGAATACTGAAAGCGAAAGGAGTCCATGATGGATGGAAGTTTCTTAAAAGTGAGATACTGAAGGCATAACTTAAAACTGTGCCAATAAGGAGGAAAAATGGTAGGTATCTAAAGAAACCAGAATGGTTGATGAAAGAACTCTCAGTTGAGCTAAGTGTTACAAGAAACAGGTACAGGGAATGGAGGAATGGTGAAACCACCAAAGAGAAATTCAAGCAAATAGCCAGGAAATGTAGGGAGAAAGTCAGAGAAGCTAAAGTGCAGAATGAACTCAGGCTTGCCAGAGACATTAAAAACAATAAAAAGGGCTTTTTTAGATATGTCTGTAGGAAAAGGAAAAACAAAGACATGATAGGGTCACTGTGTGGAGAAGATGGCCAATTACTAACAGGGGCGAGGGGAGAGAAGGAAGAACTAAACACCTTCTTTACTTCAGTATTCTCCAAAAAGGAAAGAAGTACTCAACCTGGGGGTGGGGAGCAAGTGAAGAATGGGTGGAAATGCAGCACAGAATAGGTAGAGAAGTAGTGCAGGAATATATGGCTAAACTAGATGAATTCAAATCCCCAGGCCAGATGAATTACATCCAAGGATATTAAAAGAACTGGCAGAAATCATTTCTGAACCACTCACAATAATCTTGGAGAACTCTTGGAGAACACTCAGCCTGACATCAATACCAGGAAAGATCATAGAACAGATCATTAAACAGTCAGTTTGTAATTACTTAGGAAGCAATGCCATAATCACTAAAAGTCAAAATGGATTTCTCAAAAATAAGTCAAGCCAGACTAATCTTATTGCTTTTTACGATAGGGTTACAAGGTTGATAGATGAAGGGAATGCTGTAGATGTAGCATACCTTGATTTCAATAAGGCCTTTGACAAAGTTCCCCATGACATTCTTGCAAAGAACCTAGTAAAATGTGGGCTGGGCAGGGCTACTGTTAGGTGGATTTGTAATTGGTTAACCAAACGAACTCAAAGGGTGATCACCAACAGCTGCTTTTCATCCTGGAGAGAAGTGACTAGTGAGGTTCCACAGGGTTCTGTCCCGGGCCCAGTGCTATTCAACATCTTCATCAATGACTTGGATGAAGGAGCAGAGGGCATGCTGATCAAATTTGCAGATGACACCAAATTGGGAGGTTTTGCTAATGTCCCAGAGGACAGGATCAAATTTCAAAATGACCTTGAGAGATTGGAGAGCTGGGCCAAAACTAACAAAATGAATTTCAACAGAGAGAAATGTAAAGTCCTACACTTAGGCAGAAAAAAATGGAAGGCACAAATATAGGATGGGGAATGCATGGCTGGACAGCAGTACATGTGAAAGGGATCTAGAAGTCTTGGTAGATCACAAGCTGAACATGAGTCAGCAGTGTGATGCAGCAGCCAAGAAAGCCAACGCGATTATTGGTTGCATCAATAAGAGTATGGTGTCTAGATTGAGGGAGGTAATGGTACCACTCTATTCTTCTTTGGTTAGATCTCATCTGGAATACTGTGTCCAGTTCTGGGCACCTCAATTCAAGGACAATATTGACAAGCTGGAGCGTGTCCAGAGGAGGGTGACCAAAACGGTGAAGATTCTGGAAGCCATGCCCTATGAGGAATGGCTTAAGGTGCTGTGTACGTTTAGTCTGCAGAAGAGAAGGTTAAGAGGGGACATGATAGCCATGTTTAACTATTTGAAGGGATGTCATGTTGAGGAGGGAGTGGGCTTGTTTTCCGCTGCTCCAGAGACTAGAACGAGCAATGGATTAAAGCTACAGGAAAGGAGATTCCACCTGAACCTCAGGAAGAACTTCCTGATGGTCAGAGCTGTCCGGCAGTGGAATATGCTGCCTCGGAGTGTGGTGGAATCTCCTTCTTTGGAGGTTTTTAAGCAGAGGCTGGATGGCCATCTACTGGGAGTGATTTGATGTGTGTTCCAAACGGCAGGGGGTTGGACTGGATGGCTGCTGTGGTCTCTTCTAACTCTATGATTCTATGATTCTAAGTATGCTTGCTATGGTGACCATCTTGAACCTGTGTGGGCGGATGTAAGTATTGACGCCCCTGAGGTCCAGGATCAGGCAGAGTCTGCTTTCCCCTTGGGGACTGCGAAGTACCAGGAGAAATAGCCCATCAACAGCAAGGCACCTTTTCTGAGCAAGGTGTCAATCTTCTCCGGTGGGGTGAGGTGTGGTGGGGTGGAGCAGAAAATGCCAATGTGTGGCGTATTTGAAAACTCTATGGCATAGCCTTATTTGACAATTGCTATTACCCAGGAATCTGAGGTGATGTTCTGCCAGATGTTGAAGTGGGCAGATAGGTTGCAGGTCCCTGTTGTTGAGGTGGGATGACAGTGAATTACTGGTTGTGATGGTTGCTATCTGCTGCATGAGTCAAAATCCTAACTTCATGGCAGGGGGCGCCTTCTTGGAGGTCTGAGGGTACTGCTGGCGGAAGAACCTGCGGGATGAACCTGAGTAGGAGGAAACTGTACAGAACAACCAGGCAGGCGACCTGGACCAGTGTGAAGAAGAGGACTGTCTTCACCAAGAAGATCTGGGCAGGTGAGGGAGTGCTGAGGTTGTTGATGGATTCCTATCTTCCTTGCTGTTGTCCTTGCTTTGTCAGTTGAAACATAGAAGAACCCTTGACTGTCAAAGGGTAGGTCTTTAATCCTCTTCTGCGTTTGATAAGATGACTGCTCAGAGGTTGATGAGCAATTGATTGTGCCAGAAACAGAGCCAATGATAGACCAAACTATCTTGCCAACACCCTCATCAGTTGAAAGGCAAGCTGAGACAGAGTTTTTGCACCCTGTGCCAGAGAGAGAAGGGAACAGTAATGATTTAGAGGAATTAGTTCCACTTTTGCCCCCCAGCCTCCATATATGTCTCCTAGGCCTTGTGGGCCATGGTCACTATGGGCATTGCAAGGGGTGAAAGGCAGGAAGCAGGCATGCACAGTGTGTGAGGTACATGCATCCCTATACCCCTTGGAGAATAGGTGGATTGGCACCTGTCACCAAATGATTCCAGCACACAGCAGAGGATTGGGTTCATCAGTCGACAGTCAAGTTGGCTGATCCCTGGATCCCGACCCATGTGTATGCCAACCCTGTAACATCTGTAGCCAATAGTTGTGGCCAATTTTCCCTAATCACTTATGTGTCTGCCGGAGAATGGCGTCAGGGTCGGCAGCTCCGTCAGAGTCTCTGTTACAGTTTGTTTTTCTGTGGTTTAATAGTTTCATTGTTTTATTTTTTCTATCTTTTCGTTGTTTTGCTGCTCTCATGTTGTCTTCTCTTCAATTTCTACTTTTTCTTCTCTTTATATTTACTTTTTATTCAACTGTTATAATTTCTCTTATATTTTGACTCCCTGCTTTGCTGCTTTGCTACCTAATGCTTATCTACAAACGCCAAGTCTCATCAAGTTGTTGTGTCTTTGGGGAATTTCAGTCAACTGTTGGCCATAGTTGCTGCTTTTGTTGTTTTTGGCCAAGGAACTAACTTTGAAGGATATTTTTGTTTTGTTTGCTGTTGAGCTGTTGAGCTGACTCTGGTGAAAGGAGGTTGCTGTTGATTGAAAGAGTCTGCAAAACTTAATGATCTTAAAGCTGTTGGTGCGAACTGTGGATAATTCAAGAGTTCTGGAGAGAATAAGCCATGCTTACTATAAAGGCCTACAAAATTCCAGGCATTCTGCCAGCTTTTGAGAGTATCCCCTTGAACCCAAAAAAGACCAGATAAAATCACACAGTTGTTTGCTCCTGAGGAAGCTGAAAAAGTGGGGGAAGTTGAAGCAGTACTCCCTGCAAATTCAGCGTTGGACTGGACTCTGGATCTTAAAGGACCCTCACAAGTGCCACAGAGCCCTGCTGCAGAGCCAGTTTTTTTCAACCTTGCATCTAGTTGTGCTTTGCGGAGAAAAATTCATCTTTTGGAGAAAGCACAATCACCTGAGCCCTATCAATCATCAGAAATGCATACTGGCCATTTGAGAGGACACCAAACCTTCTGCATGATTCTGCCTCCCACCTGTCCCACATAGAGACAAGCAAGTTACATAAAAGGGTCAGTTTTCCTGTTGAAGCCTCATCCTTTTCTATATTAAAACTGTTCAGGATGCTGCTTGGATAGAAGAGTTTACTCAAAAACAGCTTATTGATCTTGCAGGCTGCCCAACAGCTAAAATTTTAAAGTTGAGTTTATGCGTTAAAAGAGGATTGGGTTTTATTTTTTTTTTTAAGGGGGGGCTTCTTATGATGTATGAGGTTTTACTTGTTAAAAATTTCCTTGCAGAAAGTAATAAACTGTTGACTGCTGTAGCTGAAAACTATCCAATGGGCGAATTTCCCCAAATGGCCTTAGTGGGGGAGGCTTGCCTGCGACAGGGTCAAGAAAACAACCCCCAAGGACCCATTCAAAAAAACACTAAGGCTGAGTTAAAGGGAGGTTATAAAAAACAGAAGAAAAGCAAAAATATCAAAAATTTAAGCAAGAAGGTTATCCACTCACGATGCTACGGGAAAAAAGAGTTGGGTCTTTTTTAAATTATTGGACAATACATTTCTCTCAAAAAATCAAATCCAAAAGTTGTTTGAAAAATCAGAAAAAAAAAAAAGAAGGCAAAGGAGAGTGTGCATAACAATACTGTTAGTCATTGCAGTCAGTTGATGCAGGCAGCCATCTAGGGTCTTCATGAATTCCCAGCAGATAAGGTTTCCAGGGCAGGAGAGTTGTTGGACCCGTGGGAAGAAGTCCTCCGCCCTAACTGGAGGTCTAATACAGACAATGTTCAACCTACGGCAGCGAAATCAGACTCATATATCAAAGCTCTCCAGAAGGATGCAGCGACAAGACATAAAGCTATGGACTCTGACTGGAACTTGGTCTTGTTTCCCCAAAAACTTTTTTTTTAAATTACCCAAAGCCATTTGGGTTTCTCACACTACATAATCGTATCTTCATTTTTTAGATGTTATTAATGAAGTTTTACCAGGCGTTTTGAAATTTAAGGATACAATTTAGTGGAAATTTTTATTACGATGGTCTTAAAGCTCGTGCTTCGATTACATTTAGAAATAGCCCCATTGCCAATGCAATATATAAGGCTAAGGATGCTTTTTTAAATTTGGGAATCAATATTGTAAGTTTTTTTGAAAACCAACCCCCCCCATTCCCCTAATATACTGTTTTTATAATATGAGGTTGGGTAAGGATATTATATCTGCTCATAATACTGCTAATTTGGTTGATCTGAATGGGTCTCAGGTATCTGTTAATGATAGCCACTTATTTTCTAGGGGTCTGGACCCCTGGGTAATGAATTTTGAAAAATAACTTGGATACTTGTCAGACTCCTAAGAAAAGGATGGAGCCATTTAATCTAACAAAAAGCCCTCATAAATTCATTCTGGTCTTGGCCAACTCTTGTTAAAAAAGAGATTTTGGACAGGTTAGATCTTTTGAGAAATTGTTTACAGCATAAACCATCTATCTCCTCAAAGATGTCAGTTGTCACTAAAGAGAGCCAAGTTACTTGTCTGCAACAGATAGATGCCAATATAGAAAGCGATGTCCAGGAAATCTGTCAGATAGCAGCTGAGCCGGGGGGTGTGCAAGTATAGATACAGTTAAAAATGGGGGAACTCGGGTTTTTCTCAGTAGAGATAAACCACTGGTCACCTTCACTGCCCATGAACCAAGTAAGGGAGAAGTTTCTGTTCTACCAAAACTTACTGCCAACAGTCAACAGAACAACAATAATTGGGTTAAAATGAGGTACCTGGATGATGATGAGTGGGGCAGAGTACCAGGTTCATGTGGGGCAAAACCTTCTGACTCAGTGGTTACTCCCCAAAAAGACCCAATGTCAGCAAATTGAGTCCTTTGGAAGATGAATTTATTCACCTTGTTGGTAAAGAGGTACAGCCCCCTATCCACAGCCAGGTCAGTTAAAACTGACTGACCAAATGCAGATTATCAGGTTCAGTCCCAGGTCCCTTCATTAGCCTATTCGGTCCCTTGACTGGACATAGTGATTTTTTAGGCTTAACTCTGAAAAATGAGTGTCATTGTGCCATCACCCCTGTTAATATGGTCTCTTGGAATATATCAGGCTAAAAAGCTTCCCTTTATGGGGAGGTTTTTTTGGATTTTTATCCAATTTTGATTTGATTGCCCTCTAGGAGACCGGGCCCAAGCTGGAGACAGCAGTGTACTGTCTGGGTACAAAACCTGGATAACCTGCACAGAAAATTAAAAATAAGGGTAGAGCCTCTGGAGGACTATTAATTGCAGTCAAAGAAGATTTAGGTTGGAAGGGAGAGTTGGTTTCCCTCTCTGTTTTCCCGCAGAACTGCTTAATAGTCAAGTTGAGTTCTCCTAGTACAACCATCATCCTGGTTAACATTATATCCCTCCAGAAAATTTCCCCCTTTTTCTAAGGAAGTGTGGGCTCTCCGGGAACAACTGTTGGATGAGTTAAAAGGGACCCCCCGCTCTAATAATTTTGATGGGAGACTTTAATGCTCGAATAGGTACATCATCTCAAAAATTTGCAGATTTGGGAGGCCTCCAGGAGGAATTATAAGATGTGTTTTGTTGGTTTTCTAGTGATAAAAAATCTAATCAAGCTGGGCAAAAATTTCTAGGGCTTTTGCTTTCATTTGATCTCCAGATTTTGGCCCTAGTGATTATAGAGCACCTTATTCATTTACCTATTTTACCCATAAGGCTGGGAGTGCTGTTATTATATATATTTTTCAAAAGTAAAGTCATCTTTTTTGGGATTTTTAAATATCTGAGAGAATAGCGATCACCAACCGATATCCACTTGGATAATGCTCAATCTGATTTAAGAAAATCAACACAGGCAGACAGGCAGGTGAGTCAGTGCCTTACATCTGAAGAAAAACACTGAGATGGCAGCAAGTGGATGTGAAGAAACTTAGCTCTTTTTATAAGTCAGAAATGGGTGGTGCCCTTGGTAGTATGATCTGCTGCCCCGAGGGAAATATTACCCATTTGGGTGCATATCATGCCATTTGCGATCAGATCAAACCTTTATTATTATCTCAATTAACAGAAAAGGCTGCAAATAAAAAGCATCCTTGGTTTGATGCTGAATGTTAAGACTGAGGACATTCTTGAGGAAACAAATAAGAAAGGCTCAAAACTCCCCAAACAGTAGTGCATACTCTTCTATGCTTATTACGGGGGAAAATATAAAAAACTAATTACAGTAAAAAAACCCAACTTTGCTGCCAATGTTGGGGGAAATTTTGGGAAACAGCAGCCTTTAATAAAAACTCAGCTCAGTTCTGGGAATTAGAACTAGAAAATTAGGCAACTTTCGTTACGATTGGGACCCCCCTTTTTCTTAACCTGGGAAGCCTTTTCTCTGACCTTTAAAGGAGCCCTTAACAACAGATAGCTACTTGATGGATGAAGAGACTTTTGGGAACATAAATGACTTCCCTAAATGGCCAGCGGTTACCAGGCAGGAAGTCAAAGCCTTCATTCAGTCTTTTAAAATAGTAAAGCCCCAGGAGAGGATTTCATGCCACCAACTTTTTGAGCAATATAGATTGGTGGGCTACCCTTTTTGGGTGGCCTATTCACTCATATAAATGACACGGGACATATGCCCAATGAATGGGAAACTTGGCATAAAAAAGGGGGTTAAGGGGCCCCAAAAATTTTGGCCATCAGTTTAATAATATTGCAGCCAAAATCTATGCTAAATCTATTTTGCAGAAACTAGATGATTGGGCTGAACAAAGTTCCATATAGTGGAAGAACAGGCAGGTTTTTAAAAGGGAAGGAACCATTGATAATTGCTTCGCTCTCCTGCGCTTATTTAAAAAATACAGCTAGGGGGGGACAACTTTTTACTGCGTTTATGGATCTAAGTGCAGCCTTTGACTCAATTAACAGGATGCTCCTTTGGAAAAAATTTATGAAGACAAATATTGATGGGGTTCTTCACCTAATAATGGCTCTCCATAGGGATACAAGTTTACAGATTAGATCGGTGTAAACCAAGCCTTAACAAACAAAATTCCTACATTCAGAGGGGTGCGTCAAGGCTGCATCTTGGCTCCATTTCTTTTTAATTTTTATATCAATGATGCAGTTTTACCATGTACAATTCTGATTTTTATATGCCCGAGATTCTAAGACCAGTTAACGTGCTCCTGTATGCAGATGATATGATTCTACTTTCTACAACTCTGGTAGGCCTCCGAGACAGTTAGAAACTCAGTGTTTACTGTCAGCAAAATGATCTGGTAATTAATAACAGCAAATCTAAAATTGTAATTTTTGGCAAAAAGAGGACCTGTCATAAATGGTTTATCGATTCTAAAGAAATAGAACAGGTAAGAGCCTATAATTATTTAGGTATTGTCTTCTCAGCCTCAGGTTCCTGGTCTCTGCAGATAAAGAGGAATGCATTAAAAGCTTCAGCCGGTGTCCATACATTGAATAAATTATTTGATTATAAATACCCTGGCTCACTTCTCCCGATTATAAAAGTGTACAAATCCAAGGTGTTGGTGTTAACCTTTAAAAATTTGGGGATTTACTTCAATCAAGAATATTGAAAGAATCCAGAACAAATTTTTAAGATTGATATTGGGAGTGCAAAAACTTCCCCAGCCCAGGCAGTTAGAGCTGAATTGGGTATGGCAGCCATTTCAGATCTATGTCTGCTTAGGTTATTTAATTTCTGGATTAAACTATCCCAAATGAATGATGACAGATTGCCCAAGATCTGTTTAAATGAACAAGCACTTAAGCCGATAAGTTACTCTTGGCTTTCTAGTTTCTCAAAAATGCTTTCAAAGCAGGGTTGGAGCATTGAGGTTGTTAGTTTGTGTAAGTCCAATACCAGAAACATGTTTAAACAAAGAGTGATGGACATTAGAATGCAATCAGATCTAGCTGCATTGTCCTCTGTAAAATCCTTGAAATGGTTAGCAAAGGCCAAATCTCTTTTTCAGGAAGAAAAATATTTGTCCTTTGCAATGAAAAGAGACTTGTGAGTGCTTTTATTCAGCTCCATTTAGCAAATGGAAATAGGATGTTGCAAGGTCGTTATCAGGGATTCCTGTGCATGATAGAATTTGCATATGTGGGGCATCTGCCATTGAAGATCTTGCCCACTACTTACTGCACTGTCATTATCGATAATATTAAGCCCCTACTTAAAGCCATTTCTAGTTAGTTGGAGGGAGTGGGGTACAGTCCCAAACTATTTTCCTTTTGAAAGGGGTTAATCTTTTTTTGACTCAAAGAGTGGCCCTCTTTTCGTATTATGCACCTAAATTGAGGAAGAAAGTACTAGATAATGGGTCTGCTTTGCCGGCTGTTGGGTGATTTCTTTTCAACCACTTTTAATCACTTTAGGGGTGTTTTAGTGATTAAAGGGGGTTTGGGTTTTTTTAATTTGAAAATCACTATTTTATCTGTATATTTTGTATATATTGTCTTGTATCTTATATTTTATATTTATATTACTTGTTGATGTGTTTCCTTGTTCCTGCTGCTGCTGCTTTGTTCTTTTTTATGTTTTGGGTTTTGTTCCCTCATTTTAATTGATTGATATGTCTTTGACTGATTCAATAAAGATTTTTGAGGGTTTTTTTTTTTTTTTAGGTTCCACTTTTGCCCCCCCGCCTCCAATACGGAGGAGACAAAAAAAAACAGCTCAAAAAACCTTTTTGGTGAGATTAAAAAAACAGAACAGTGATGAGTAACACCTGTTTTCGTTGGCTATATAGAAACATAGAATCATAGAATCATAGAAATGTAGAGTTGGAAGAGACCACAAGGGCCATCCAGTCCAACCCCCTGCCATGCAGGAAAACCCTCAAAGCACTCCCGACAAGTGGCCATCCAGCCTCCGTTTAAAAACCTCCAAAGAAGGAGACTCCACCACACTCTGTGGCAGCACATTCCACTGCCGGACAGCCCTGACTGTCAGGAAATTCCTCCTGAGGTTCAGGGGGAATCTCCCCCCCTGCAGCTTGCATCCATTGCTCCTTGTCCTGGTCTCAAGAGCAGGAGAAAACAAGCCCACTCCCTCCTCGACATGACATCCCTTCAAATATTTAAACATGGCTATCATGTCCCCTCTCAACCTTCTCTTCTGCAGACTAAACATACCCAGCTCTCTAAGTCTGTCCTCATAGGGCATGGCTTCCAGGCCCCTCACCATTTTGGTTGCCCTCCTCTGGACCTGCTCCAGCTTATCCATATCTTTCTTGAATTGGGGTGCCCAGAACTGGACACAATATTCAAGATGAGGTCTAACCAATGCAGAATAGAGTGGTACCAATACCTCCCTTGATCTAGACACCATACTCCTATTGATGCAACCAAGAATTGCGTTGGCCTTCTTGGCTGCCGCATCACACTGCTGACTCATGTTCAGCTTGTGGTCTATGAAGACTCCTAGACCCCTTTCACACGTACTGTTAGCCAGCCACGTGTCCCCCATCCTATATTTCTGCATACCATTTTTTCTGCCTAAGTGTAGGACCTTACATTTCTCTCTGTTGAAGTTCATTTTGTTAGCCTTGGCCCAGCTCTCCAATCTGTCCAGGTCCTTTTGAATTTTGATCCTGTCATCAGGCGTATTAGCAACCCCTCCCAATTTGGTGTCATCTGCAAATTTGATCAGCGTGCCCTCTATTCCTTCATCCAAGTCATTAATGAAGATATTGAACAGCACCGGGCCCAGGACAGAACCCTGTGGCACCCCGCTAGTCACTTCTCTCCCGGATGAGAATCTGCCATTGGTGACCACCCTTTGGGTACGGTCAGTCAACCAGTTACAAATCCACCTGACAGTAGCCCTGTCCAGCCCACATCTTACTAGCTTCTTTGCAAGAATGTCATGGGGAACTTTGTCAAAGGCCTTACTGAAATCAAGATATACTATGTCCACAGCATTCCCTTCATCTATCAAGCAAGTAACTCTATCATAAAAAGAGATAAGATTAATCTGGCATGACCTATTTTTGAGAAATCCATGTTGACTTTTCGTAATTACGGCATTATTTTCTAAGTAATTAGAAACTGACTGTTTGATGATCCGCTCCAGGATCTTTCCAGGTACTGATGTCAAGTCTGTTGGCGTGGCTTGCTGTTTGCCTGTAGCAAACAGCTACTCAAGCTCTCATGACCCTTGTGTTGTGGCTCTCTTGACTCTTTTTGGATGGACCTTTGGCATTCTGGACTTTTTGGATTTGACCTTGACTTCAGCTCAGCTCAGCATTTCTACTTGATTGTTTGCACTGGACACTCCCCACTGCCTCCTCATCTTAGGCAAGTACTATTGCCTTCCTTCCCTTGCTGGCAGAGAGGCACCAGCTGGGAGTTGAACTCTGATATCACGTGTCTTTTGACAGGCCTGTCCAATGCAGCCAAGTGAAGCATTTTAGGGTGACCGCTCCCGCCATGAGCCTCACTGAGCATTTGACCCCATGAGGTGCTGATTGACTCTGTTCAGAGATCAGGGCCTGGGCCTCCTGGTGGATGTGGAGTGCAGCAGACCTGCCTTCTTCAGACATACAAGAAATGAATTTCAGGATTGTGTCTCAAAGAGCCTTTTGGTAGGCTGCCATGCACATCTCCATGTTCGACACTCTCACAAATAACGTTGTGGCAGCTAGAATCTTCTGCTGAAGATGTCCAGATGCCTGCCCTTACTGTCAGGATGGGTGGAGTGTGGCTTCTGGCCCCCCTTGGTCTGAGCTGCCTCCATGATATTTGAATGCAAGGTTGGATAGTTGAAAAGGTATGTTACATTTGTCTGCTGGATATGGTGTACCCGCTTCAGTCTTCTTGACATTGGTGATAACAATGAAGTTTGTGCCCAGAGCTGTCTGATGATCTCTTGCAGCATGGATAAAAAAGGAATGATGGCTTGTGTGGTGCTCTGGATCTCCATGATCTGAAATACTAGGTCTGATTCCTGCACCTGTGGGGCCAAGATGTCCAGGCCCATGGTCTTTACCATGCAGATCATGATGATGCCCTCTGGAGGTGGGTCCAGGTCTGATTCCACTATGTCCATTGGAGGAGACTGTGTCTCAGCGAAGTGTGGTTTGTCGGTTTCAGACTCTGAGCCTTCCTCACCTGAATCGGCTGATGGAGGAGCAAGCATATTGATGGCAGCTCCAGCAGGTGTTGCCTGTGTGCAGGAACAGGTGGTGAGACTTGGGATGACTGGCAACACTGGTGGAGGTAATGTGAGCACAGTAGCTGAAGTGGTCTGGCTCTGTCCCAATGTAGGCTGAGGTACCAATGGCCTCACCGTCTGTGGGGGCAGATAGTGGCAAGGTAGAAGTGAAGTGGTACTTGGGGGCACCAGAGTGGTGGGGGGAGGTGTCCCCCACCACAGGCTGGTCATATCCCGAAGAGAAAAACCTGGACTGCTCAGAAGGGCTCCATGAGAGTGGTGTGTGAGATCTTCCCGGAGAACATTGAACATTGTGCCGAGACAGGGATTGAGATCGAGAGCGACTCCAGAATGATGATCAGGATCGATGGCAATGACAGAGTATCTCAATGTCGCGATCTCAAAGGGGGATGGTACCGAGCCAACTCAGGGATGTCCCCATGATAGAGTTGTTCATGGCATCAATCCCTGTAGGATGCTGAGAACAATGGGTATAGATGCGGCTCCTCTCTCCAAGCGAGGTCGTGACAGCACCAATGGATGTACGAGGCCAACATGTAGATGGAGGATTCTCTAAGGCCACCTTGGCTCTAATGGGATAAGGGTGGTCTTGAATCCCCTTTGTGGCTTCGTTGTCAGTAGTGATGGTGAGAGTGCACTCTAGAGTGATGACAGCAAGGCTTCCTTTCTGGTGAATTCTCATGACTGTGCAAGGCCGCTGAGGCCAGCTCTCGGGTTAGCCCTTTGGTGATGTGCAGCTCTGAGAAAGGCTCCATCTGTACCATCGATGGTGCCTGGGTTGACTCCGAAGGTGGTTCTGGGAGGGGAGGCAAGACTTCCTCTCACTCCTGGTCTGGTGGTGTGGCCATCGCTTGGGTCAACGCCAATGGGGCCGGTTGTTTCTCCTCGTCCTTCTTTTTCTTGGGGCGAGCTGAGGTATTCTCTCTCTCTAGTTGGTGCTTCTTCTTAGGAGCCTTGAGCAGCTCCAGTCCAGGTGAATGGAGTCGCAGTTAGTCCCCTTCAAACTAAATGGGTGCCGGTCTCAACACATGATCCAGTCAGTACCGTTTTAGAAGGTGCTGTTGATGCCAATGGATGCTGACGTCAGTGTTGTTGAAATTGTGGTTGGAGGGACCACAGATGCTGATGGGGTCAAAGGGCAGTTTTGGTCACAATTCCGAGGTTCTCGCTACGGTCATCCGCACTGTAAATGATGTTCCAGGCGGTTTCTTGCAGTACTTTCAAAGACTGGTCCCAATAGTAGGAGCAAAGTCAGTTCTCCAAGGTCTGTGAGGTGAACTGTTTACAGATCTTGCAACGAATCATGTAGTGCTCTTTGCCAAGGCACTAGATACACAAGTTGTGCGCATCAGACAGGGACACTTTACACTTACAAGAAGTGCAGTGTTTCAAGAGAGGTGTAGAGGCCATGGAAGGGCCAAAAGTGGGGAAAGATCTTGTCTTTTTTTTTTTTGGAAACATGAAGACAAAAAGAAGAAATAGCAGAAAGGGTAAGGAACATGAAAAGTGGCAATTGCAGAGGGTGAAGAAAACTCACAAAAGAGTCAGGAAGGAGAAGCCTACTACCAAGCTCTGGATCGATGAGGCAACTACAATGGCAGATGGAAAGAAACTGAGAGGAAGGGAGCTTGGCAGGCCTGAGGATGGACAGTATACATGAAGGGGTGGGGCTTCCCACCAAGCTACTGAGCTTTGGACTTTCCAACAAGGATCTGTGCATGCGCAATCAACCCAATTGTGTCAGGCACAGAGGCCACTAAGAAGAAGTATTATTCACATTCCTAGTTAAAGGTTATGATGTGGTCTGAGTTTGAGGTCTACTTAGAGGCATGAAGGTAGGAATAGAGAAGAGAGGCCTTCAGCAATATAAATCCTGACATGCTGCAGCATGGTGAGATTATTCACATTCCTAATTAAAGGTTATAATTCAGCATGTGACTTCAGAATTAGTATAAAAGACATGTATCTATTATGATTGTTCCTTATAGACTAAATTAAATCTTAGTCTAAACTAGAGTGGAATCATAAAATCATAGGGTTGGAAGGAGCCCTATGGACCATCAGTTCCAACCCCCTACTCAGTGAAAGAGTATCTGCAAAATGTAGCTGTCCAGCCTCTGTCTGAAGATGTCCAGAAAAGGAGACCCCCACCACCTTTCCAGGCAATTGGTTCCATTGCTCAACCACTCTCAGTGTCAAGAAGTTCCTTCTAATATTCAATCAAAATATACCCTCCTGTAACTTCCAACCATTAGACGTAGTTCTACCCTCTGTGTCACATAGCTCTCTGTAGTTTAGTTATGGGACATGTAGTAGGAGTTGAGTAGCAGCTTGCTCGTAACAAGGTATGAGAACCAGAGACCGTTAGATAAACAAAGCTAGGAATGTAGCTAGGAATGTAGGAATGTGCTACCAGGCTAAACCAGAACTCCAAGGTCTCTTGGAGAGAAACTCTTTGCTTTTTATGTTTTGAATTTTGCTAATTGCCCCCAGTTCACTCACTGAAGTCCCCTATTATGTATCACGCTCCTAATAAATAGTGTTTATGCACTGTTCTATTTGTGTGTGTGAATTCAGTTCCTGACACTCTGGGGCAGCAGAGAACAAGCCTGCACCCTCTTCTTTGTGATAGCCCTTGAGGTATTTAAATAGTGCAATCATGTCTTCTCTTCATCAAGCTGAAGAGGCCCAGCTCCTTCAACCTCTCCTCATATGTTTTGTTCTCCTTTTCTCCAATCATCCTTGTTGCCCTTCTCTGAACTTGTTCCAACTTGTCTATAGCCATCTTAAAATGAGACACCCAGAACTGAATGCAGTACACCAGAGGAGGCCTGACTAGCATAGGATACAATGGGACTATTACTTCCCTCAGCTTGGAAACTATGATCCTACTTAAATCAATAAGACTTAACATAAGCAGTGATGGGTGAGCAGTCTCATTCATTTCCACAAACCCACTCTAGCTAGGATTAAAATTGGATTTAGCCCTATGAAATTTTGCTACTAAATAATTCAAACATATTCGGTTACTTGCAGTCAGCTTATAGTTATTCTGCTACAGTTCTCTGCCTCTTTAGTCACTCTCATTACAACACATCTGATAATGTTGTGGTCTGAGTTTGAGGTCTACTTAGAGGCATGAAGGTAGGAATAGAGAAGAGGGCCCTTCAGCAATATAAATCCTGACATGCTGCAGCATGGTGAGATTTGGAGGAGGTTACAGCTTTGGAAAGTTTTTGTGCATTTTGAGACCAATATTTGTGCAATTCTGTAAATGTATAAAATTTAAAACTGCAATGACTATAGTTTTGTTCTTATTCTACTTAAAGAATAATCTTTTTGATTAATCAACATGTCCTTTTGTGCTCACTCTGTGTCTGTTCATCTACAGAAAGGAAAAAAGTTTTGTGCAAAGACTTTTTGAGGAAACTAGGAAGAGCATGATGAAAGGCTTACTGCCTCAATCTCCTGCTGGACTTAAGAACTCTCACAGGGACCAGATATTAACCAACTGTCTTGCTCTGCTCAGACAACCTGTCTTGACCAAAATCTCACCAACTGTGAGACTTTGTGCCCATATCTCCAGTGGCTATGATGCTGGCTATTACCAATGGTTAGGAATGTACAAACCTGCCTGCTTCTCCTGCTAAAAGCACTTTTCTTTTCAGTCAATTTCATCCTATCCCATTTCTACAAAATTTGTGAAATGTTTGTTAAATGCCTGTAAAAATGGGGGTATTTATTTTTGAACAAAATTTCCCCTATATATTGTAAGGCCCCGCTTTGAGAGTCCCCAATACCAGTATGGTTTGGATGGGCACCATACGTAATTGCCATCATATGTAATTGGCAACACATTTTATTGGCTCTGATATCAAATTCAAGCCTGAGAGGTGATGAAGAGGTCAAACTGAGGGAAGGAAAGAATTTGACTGTAAATGTGAGAAGGATAGGTCAACTCGAAACTTCTTCCAGGTAAGACTGAGTTATCTGTCAGGCAAATACACACCATTCCTGTGGATAATAGGCTTAAATAGAAGCTGGAATTTTCTAGGGAATCCAACTGTGAGGAGCCCACCATGTCACTGATTGACAGATATCCATCCCTTGTACACCTGGATTCTTTCCTCTTTCCTCACGGTACCCACAATAGACAGCTATTACAATACCCATTATGTTTTTGTCAATCAAGCACTAGGCCCATCAACAGGCGAAAGACCCATTGTCCGCAACAGGTTCCGTTTCTCTTGCATCTGGAAATTTCACTGCCACGGGCTATTTTCAGGGTACAAATACCACTGATTTCAGGATGCCCAGTGCAGTCTCTCAAAGGTCTACCCGTTGTTATCACCGCTAACTGGCCAGGCTTCGGAAGATATTAGATATCGTTTTGATATCACAATTCGGTCACCTTCTGCCACCCTCAGCCAAGTGACTGTGAGGCCACCGAACAAGCACAGAACTAGGCATGGCCATTAATTGCTGAACATTCCTTTCTCCACCTAGGCAAGCCAGACTCAGCCAGATCTTGCTTTAGGAGACCTCCCTAGACAAACACCTCATTAAGGATGCACGCTAATACAAAGAGCCCCCTGCCCAGAACAGGTATCTTGACGAGCTAGAAGCTTAACCGCCCAAGCGAGCTGTATCTGCATACTGGACATTCCATTGTCGATTCCGACTTAATTCAATCATGCTAAATTCTGACCTTTCGGAGACATTGTCTCAAGCCCAAACCTCATTGTTCTCTCCCAAGCAAGTACAGACTAGCCCACGGTCATATTTTCCCTATTAAAAACCCCTGGTTCTGAGAGCTTCCTCGGATCGCTATGACCTTCCATCCAGCCTTGCTGCCGCTTCATCCGCCAAGCTTTCCCCCAGTTTCCATCTGAGGCTGCGCAGTTACGGACCTCTGCTGTGATCCACCCCGGGCTTCAGACAGGTAGTATAACCCAATTCAACAAACCCTCAAACTCCTTTATACCGCTAACACCTTTATTTTCTATAGTTACTTGTGTGAGTGTGTTGCATACACTGTTTGCCTGTATTTAATAAAATCACAGTTAATTTCATATTTGGTGTGCTTCTTGACTTCGCCTGACCCCGTAGGCATAGGGTTGCAAGATCCTGCAAAGTTACCCTGCCTCTTGCTAGCTTAAGTGAGTGCTCCAGCTAATTTCCCCCAAAATTGTGTGTTGTTGTTTGGTTATTTAGGTGTCCCTCCCAGGACCCCCAGTAAACAGGGTAACACCGTCACTTTGTCCATCTGGCTCCTGAATGAGAGCTATCCTTAGGTCCTACCTAAGCCAAAACACATTTCTGCTCTTCATTACTTTTCTGGACTGGTAATTATAAATCCCCCAAACCCCCCAGCCTCTCTATAATTTTTCCTCCCTTTCTCTTTCAGTTAGCTCTTGTGTGAATGTGTGATGCTGTGTATCTTGTGTGTATGCATGAGTGAATTCCCCTCAATAAAACATTTTTTTAGCTTACTTCTGAATCTCTGGCTGGTTCTTTTCCTGCGTGTGCCCATTAACACTGGTGGGAAAGATGTTGCTAAGTTGCCCTCCTCTTGCAGCCTCCTGATTTTGAGCTAATTAATTCCCCACTTTTCAAGGAGGTATTTAACATTGCAGGATGGCCCTTGTGGCACCTACATTTTGGGGTAACAAGATATATTTTCAAATAAATGTCTTTTTGCACACAGTTTTCTCAAGTGTTCACATTTTTGTACACCTTCTTTTCACTAAGCTGCACTGAACATTCAAGATTTGCATTCTGGTTTACATATTAGATCAAAAAGTAGTCACTCCATATTAAAAAGCTAACCAAACAAATTTTGCCTCCTCTTTAATGATTTCTCTTTCTCTGAGCATTTCAATCAATAGAACAAGGTTCCTGGGCTCAAACAGAGCAGAAATGCATTTCATGGCAAAAGAAGAAAGCATGAAGAAAGACAGAAGGTAGAGCTGATTGCAGAGAAATATTTTCTTACCCTTTCTGAATGACAACAATGATTGCCCCCAGCAGGATGATCAATACTGCAAGACCTCCAGCACAAATTCCCAGGATGAGACCCATCTCCTCAGAGTGCTGGGACACTTCCAGTGGACGCTTACTCTCTTTGCATGCAGCTGTAAGAGGAAAAACATAGAACAGGCAGAGTAAAAAAGTAATAGCTGCAACCTGTTACAATGGTGAACCATTACTTTTTCCCAGTCAAAAACGTTAATCACGTATTTTTTAATTTATTTCATGAATTTATACCTGGTCTTTCTCCTGGGCTGGGATTCAAGTGACTTATAGAAATATAATACAAGATTATATTTTTTTTTTAAAAAAAATCCTATTCTGCAAAAGGTAAAAAGAATTAAATGGCAATATTATTAAAACAGTGATTAAAATGGTTAAAACCTATTTAAGACCTAAATTGCCAATAAAAAAATTAAAAATAAAATAAAATGCAGCACACCACTTTACAGTCACTACTACTAACACAATTCATGTCTTCAGTCTTGACTGAACAAGAAGGTCTTCACCTGCCAGTAGAAAGAGAAGAAGGAGGGAGCCAACTGGACCTCCTACGGAAGCATATTTCATTGCTCGGGCAAAGGCCCTCTCAAGTGACCTCACCAAACATGTCAGTAAAGCTAGTGGGACTGAGAGAAAGCCCTTTCCTGCAGATCTTAAAACTCATGCTGGCTTCTATAGAGAGGCTGCACCCAAGTAAGTTAGGGCTTCAAACATGGAAACCAGTGGAAACCAGTGGAGTTTTTCAATGGAGGGTCACATGTACCCTGTTTGGATAAACAGGGTATAATCAAGGCTTGTGTCCCAATAGCTGGTTCAAGGTATGGGCACACAGGGCACAATAGTTTTAACTGTGCAAATGCACTCCTGGCCAGGGGCCAAAAACCGGTCATCCAGGCTCAGTTCCAAATCCAGCAGTACATCCAATCTATGAACCTGAAATATCAGGGAGAGTGTAACCCCATTTAGCACAGGCAGTTGCAACCAATCAAGAGCATCTCTATTTTGTCTGGATTAAGTTTCAATTTGTTCACCCTCATCCAGTACATTACTCACAGAAGACATTGGTTTAGTACAGAAACAGCTTCCTTGGAACAGAACAGAAAGGAAAGACTTATTTATTTATTCATTTATTTTCATCTGTATGCCACCTTTCTCCCAGAGTAGAATCCAAGGTGGTTTCCAGTGAGAGTTAATTAAAAGACATACCATTTAAAACAATTAAAATCACCACATACAACAGTATACGACCATTTAAGGACATACAAAAATGTAAAAAGACAAATAAAACATCCCAGTAAGAAGCTTCACTGTTTACACATTAAAAGCCCGCTCGAGCAAAAAGGTCTTTGCCGGCCAGCAAAAGAAAAGCAGGGAGGGGGCCCGCCAAGCCTCCAATGGAAAGGAATTCCAGAGGATGGGAGCAGCCACTGAGGAGGCTGAGTGAACCTGTGATGGTGTGGGACCAAGAGAAAGCCTTTCCCTTAGAACTCTGGCTGTCGGGATGCCCTCCATGATCTATATAGCTTTGGGGATGATGGCCTAATTGTATTATGCTAAGGCCAATGCCAGGTGTACATTCCTTAGACTGTAGTTCCCACAGCACTTGCTAGCTCACTGATAGTAGCTATGCTGATTTCCTGGTCATCTTGACCTTCTCTGCTTATCTCATGTGTGAACCTGAAATGTTTAATTGTAGAGTGTGGGAAGAAATCTCCACTCTTGAGCTTTGAAGTCTATGAGACACTTCTCTGCAACCTTTCAATAAATCTAATCAAGTTTATTGATCTTGTGTATGAGTCTGTTCCTGACAGAAAGCTCAAGAGTCATCAGTGCATCGACCCACTGAGAAATCAGAAACCCGAGCCGCCAAAGAAGGAGACTCTGCTGCTTCCGATGGGGCTGCAGACAGTGAGGTGGCCACCGATGTCAGACCAAAAGTATGGCTGACTAAACCGAGTGCTACCCCTACAAGCAGCCAGACTTGGGCCTGGGGGAAAAGCTATGGATATCAATGAGACAATGAAGAAGAGCTGCGAGATGAGACCCCTTGGAGAGAGAACTGTCCCTCATAACCAATATGGAAGAAGCAATGGAGAAAAAAGATGAAGAAATCCAAGAACTCCGCACCCTGTTTCATGAGATGCGCACCAGGGTCCCACAAGCAGGAAGAACGCCAAGCAGAGAACCCTGAATGGCTGCGGCTGCCCCTGTAGCCACTGCTCCAGCTCCCCCTGGGCAGCCTTTACTCCCTGCAATACCCAGGAACGATGGGGAATTGAAAGCTTCTTTCAATAGAAAGGGTGAGAAACTCTCCTTTTTTATGACCATGGCCTCGAATTTCATGTTAGACTACAGGCATCTGTTTGAAGACAATGCAGCAAGAATCAGATATTTGAATCAGCGTTTGAAAGGCTTGGCGGCTGACTGGGTGGCTAACCTTTATGATTCCTGAGCGCCTGAAACTGAAAATTTATAACTCTTCATGAATCATCTTCCCGAGCGCTTTGAAGACCCTCATCTTCTGGAGAAAACGAAATACCAACTGAAAAGTTTAAAACAAGGCAAATCCAATGTGGGAACATATTCCAGAGAATTCAGAAACCTAGCAACTAAAGTACCATGGAACGATGAGATCCTGATTGAATTATACAAGAATGGACTGAATCCTGATGTGCTGCACGGGTGCTTAATTCAGGCCAACCCACAGACCCTGCTTGGATGGATCAAACTTGCCACAGAAGTGGAAGGAATAACCCAAGCTGTCCAGCTTACTCAACAACAACAAGACATGGGGACTCGAAAGACTCCCTGACGATCTACATTCCTCAATAATGAAGAAAGAAACAGACGCCCCCCCCCCATCTAGGAATGTGCTTCTCTTGTGGGAAACCAGGACATCTCACCAGCAATTGCCCTGATGGCCAGACTTCCAGCGGTGCAAAAGAAGGGCAATTTGATACTGCTAAAGGGAAAGGAACCCTCAGAAATCTTTAATTTCGAAGCAAGCAACTTCAAAGCAAGTAACTAAATGAATCTTTAAAGACCCAGCGGCAGCTGGAGGAAACAGTCCTCAGGAGGAGGAGAGCGCTACCTCCCCCTCCTCAGAAACGGACGAAGACTCCGAAACCAGCTGCGACGATTGGGAAACTGCTGGAACGACTGTTGTAAGTAATCATAAACCCCCCACATATTTGCTACTGTAATTTTAATGAGCAAAGATAAAAAACTGCAAATTCATAGAGCTCTGATTGACTCTGATTGCTCCAGAAGCCTTATACATCCAAAACTAGCTTTGGACTTAAAAATAGGTTACTAACCCTTAGAGAAGCCTATTAGATTGACACAAATGGATGGTAGTTCAATGTCTGGGGGAGCAACTGGACGAATCTCCACCCCTCTCTCTTTCAAAGTGGGAAACCATACATGCAAAATGCGTTTCCTAGTGTCTAAAGCAGTGCAATTCAAAATAGTTCTGGGGATTGATTGGCTTCGCAAATACAACCCTCAAATTGACTGGACTGCTGGAAAGCTATTATCCCCAGACTCGGTCCTCTCACTTACCCCTGATGATTTACAACACATTCCTTTGCACTACCAGGACTTGCAAAAAGCCTTCCATGAGAAGGAAGCAGATAAATTACCCTCCGCCCCTATGATAACGGGGCTTCCCATTATCTAGGCTTATCAAAGGGAGATACTTCCCTCTTCAGGTAAACCAAGGGTTAATGAGGTGTTGAGATTACATCAAGGGTCACAGGGTGAGAGTTGACCAACCAAAAGGAAAGGGTCAGCATCACAGGTCACAAGGTGAGAATTGACCAACCAAAAGGAAAAGAGGTGGGCATCTTGGAGATGCTTCCAGATCCTTCCAAGGAGGAAAATATAAAACTTCTGAGAGGCCATGTGGCCAGAGAGACACAGAGAGAGAGGAGAGCTGGACCAGCCGAGCTGGCAGACATGCCGTGTCTCCTGGACCCCGCCCCTCTCTTCTCCTTTAGACCATCTAAGCCTATAACCTAATTGTGAGTAACTAGAAATAAGTAGTTAGTCGCATTAGGGATGTTGTTATTTTGGGAATTGGCTGATCTTAAGAATGTATCTGTGCTGTTATATCTGTTTTGTAAATTCTTGTAACTAAGTGTACCTGGGAGGAGGGAGCCGCTCAAGTGTGAAATGGTTTTGTTTATTTGTATGCCTTGATTAAACACTTCCATAAACCTCCATTTCTCTCCATTCCACGCCAGGGTTGGCATGCGCTACATAGGATCTCTCACTCGGGGGAGGGGGGAGGTGGAAGTTCCTGATGCTTAGAGATTGGGCAGAGTCCCTCCTGTTCTGTCCAACTGATTCATAATTCGGGGGGGGGGGTGGCAGCATACCTGATCGAGCTGGGGAGATTGCCAGCCTTTTCAAACGTGGGAGTCAGCTTTGGGAGGCTGGCAAGGACCCCAATAAAATGCTGGGGGGAATTTCCAGTCTTGCAAGGGTGGGAGTCAACTTGAGAGACTGGAAATAAACCTGCAGTGTCACATGGTGCCAGCGGTTTTTGAACGGAGAGTGGGGTTTTTAAGGTGCAGAGTTGAGGCTTGGCTTCACTTCCCCTGTGTCTGTGGCGAGGAATTAAGCTCAGGAGAAGGGGGGGTGGATGTGTGAGCGAGGGAGCCCTTCTTAAACAGCCCGTGGTTTAAAAGGGACTTTTTTTCCTCTCCTTCTCGTCCTCTCTGTGGCTTGAGAAAGGGAGGGGGAGTTGGAGGCTGGGGGGTGGAGTCGCTTCCTCATTGAGAGCCACTCTTGTGAACTTGTGATCTCCGGACTTTTTTTTTCCTTTTCCTTCTCTCCAAAGCTTGCAGTGAAGAGCTGCTGGCTCTGTCATTCAAAGTTTCTGTTGGGGAAAGAAGTTTTTTTTTTTGATTTTCAAAGCTGCTAAACTCAGTGGGTCTGAGTCAGAGCAGGCATTTTTTTTAAGTCCCCTGCCAGAGGTGGAGCTGAAAAAATCTGCATACAAATTGCAGGCTTCGCTGAGTATTTAGGCAGGGTTGGCTTTTGTTTCCCTCTTCCCTCAGGAGGAGGGAGAGTGAAGCAGTGGAGGAGGAGAGAAGGCTTTGGGATTTTTTTCCCCACTTGTCTTGGTTTTTAGGATTTCTTCCTCTTTTTTGTGGCTTTTGGGGCTTCTAGCACTATATATATTCTTTGATCAGCCAATCAGACCTTTTCTGTGTTGTAGTTTTCGGTGCACAGAGATAGTCAGGGAGTTTTATGAACTTAAGATCTGGAAAAATCCTGGAATACACTATGGATCCTAGTGATACCAATGTCACACAGCAGGATGCTACAGAAGATAGCTCATCTGCTCAACCAGCTACCCCTAGTGGTAGTAATCTAGCTCAGCAAGGGGCTGCTATGCCAGTAACAGCCCTTGGTGACCATATGGATTCCCCTGCTTTCTGGGGAATAAAGCTCCTGCATGAATCAATAAGGCTCCCACATGACAAGTTGCCCCCTGAGCAAATTGCAAGATCCCTACATAAATCAATGGACATGATGCAGGCTTTCCCTGCAAACCAGACAGCTGCTCAGCGGAACCCAGAGCCGCGACTTGCTCTTACCCGCATCAGACAGCTGCCAACTTACAGGGACTCAGATGATTTTGAAGCTTTTCTCATCTCCTTTGTTCATGCAGCGAATGATTTTGGAAGCCCTGAGGAGAATTATATGAGTGAATTTCGGCTTAATCTCTCAGGGACGTTACTGAAAGTAGCAAGCGACTTGCCAGCTGTGGACCAAAATGATTTCACCAAGTTTGTGGCCCTAGCCCAGAAGAGGTTTGGACTCAAACCAGATAAATCTAGATCCCGATTTCGTTCCATTAGGAAAAAACCGGGTGAGACTTACAACGAAATGGCTTGTTCACTTCAGCGAGCATTGGACTCTTGGATGCAAGCAGCTAAAGCATCCGCTAAGGAAGAGGTCTTATTTCAGTTTTTATTGGAGCAATTCTTGGAGCACATACCTCCACAGACTGCATCCTTCATGTTGCAACGCGAGCCAAAGATGCTTGAGGAGGCCTCCAAGGCAGCAGATTGCTTTGTTGCCTCCAGGGGTGAAGAGGCATTCCAGCCTACTGTGGCTACAGACAAGCAGAAATACCAACAAGCGCGCAAAGATCTCCATAAGCACAACACTTCTACCCCAAGGTCATCACTAAATGACACTACCTCGAAGCCTCAGCTGCACAGCTCTACCACACCGCCACAGCCTCGCTCTGGGCAGCAGTCTGTGGCAGGTGCTCAGGGTCAGCCAGGGAAAAAGGCTAGCCCTAAATGCTCTCTCTGTGGAGAGCTGGGACATATTAAAGCCAACTGTAAGCAGAAGTCTAAGTTGGCCCAGTTAGTTGTTGCTTCGGCTTCCAGGGATACTCCCGCTGATCATTCAGTTGCTCCTGATCCGGACATGATCCCTACTCACAGAAGGCACACACTGTGGGTAGGAGGCAGGAAAGTTGTTGCTTCTGTAAGCAACAGAGACACTGGAGCGCAAGTTTCTGCTATTCGTCGTTCATATCTGGATCCTGGTCTTCTTGATGACCACATCAAGATCACCATCAGAGGCTTTAGAGCTCCTCCAGCTCAACTGTCAACAGCACGCGTTCCTGTTCAGTACAAAGGCTGGAAAGGAGTTTGGACTTTTGCTGTTTATGATGACTACGAATGTCCTGCTCTGTTGGGTGATGATCTTGTCTTCCATGATAGTCAGGCCCTGAAAGAGTCCAGACAGCGTGCAAAGATGGCAAGCAGCCTGAGCAGAGGTCAGTCTTCAATGCAACTTGAGGACCAGCCTGAACTTAGACTGCAATCACTGTCTCCTGCTACACCAGAAAGAGTCCTGCCTGAAGAGGTGGCGGAACCTAGGGCAGACTCTCACCACAGCATCCTAGGTCCAGAGGTCGGGACCATCCATGCTGATATCTCGGATGTCGGAGCAGCTGCTGGCGGAAGTCCAGGAAGAGCTTCTCCATGCCAAGAGGCTAGTCAGCATGGCCTCAAGCTGGTCCCTGTGGTCACCCCTGACTCAGCGATGCCCAGGGGGGCGGAAGAGTCTCCGGTGGGCACCAAGCAGAGTCAGGTGCTGGACAATTTGCCTGAGATGCAAGAGGCTGGTGCAGAGGAGGAGAATCCAACAACGCTGACTCCAAAGCCAGCAAAGGATTCAACAGCAGCGGAAACTCCAGAGAACACTCCAGCCAAGGGAGCAGAACCTGGAGAAGCTGCAATGCAACGAGAGTCTGAGGCGAGTCTGCCACTCCAGGTGGAACAGCTGGTTCTTGTTCAGCGACAGCAGTTCCAGGAAAACCAGGAAGCAGATCAGAGCCTTCAAGCTGCCTGGACCAGAGAAAAGGAAGAGGCGAAGTCTTCTCCAACAACGAAGGGGCCCAGATTTGTAATCGTTGACGGCCTATTATATCGTGAGTCTGGCCCGAGACGTAACAAGGGGGGCGTATGCACTCAGAGAGAGTTGCTGGTGCCTTCTAAGTATAGAGCCAGGCTCTTGAGTCTGGCTCATGATCATCCTAGTGGACATGCTGGGGTGAACCGAACGAAGGACAGATTGGGAAAGTCCTTCTACTGGGAGGGGATGGGCAAGGATGTGACTGATTATGTCCGATCCTGTGAAGTTTGCCAGAGAGTAGGGAAATCCCAAGATCAAGCCAAGGCCCCTCTCCAACCACTTCCTATCATTGATGTCCCATTCCAGAGAGTGGCTGTGGACGTCATGGGACCTTTCCCTAGGAAGACTGCTGGGGGAAAGCAATATGTGCTCACCTTTTTGGACTTCTGCACTCGTTGGCCAGAAGCCATTCCACTGGGTGGGATCTCAGCTAAGGCAGTAGCCCAAGCTTTGACAGACATCTTTGCAAGATTAGGTTGGCCTGCAGAGATTTTAACAGATGCAGCTTCCAATTTCAACTCCAAAGTCATGCAGCGCCTGTTAGAGGCACATGGTGTGCGCCATCTTACATCAGTACCTTACCATCACCAAACTAATGGGTCGGTGGAACGTTTTAATGCAACTTTGGGGGTCATGATCCGTAAGTTTGTGAATGAACATTCCAATGACTGGGACTTGGCGCTACAGCAGTTCTTGTTTGCTTACAGATCTGTTCCACACCCAAGTCTGGGTTATTCACCCTTTGAGCTGGTCTATGGCCATGATGTGAAAGGGCCCTTACAGCTGGTTCAAAGTCAGTGGGAGGGAGCTATCCCTTCTTCAGAGACCAATGTGGTTGATTTTGTGACTAACTTGCAGAATATTCTCAGGGAAGCATGGGCAGATGCTCATGAGAATCTGCAACAGGCACAAGAGAAGCAGAAAACCTGGTATGATCAGTATGCCAGAGAACGTTGCTTTGAGAAAGGAGACCAAGTGATGGTTCTGAAGGTTCTCCAGTCTAACAAGATGGAAACTTCTTGGGAAGGTCCTGTCACAGTGCAAGAACGCATTGGGACAGTGAACTATCTCATACAGTTTCCAGACTCTAGGGTTAAGCCAAAAGTGTGTCATGTGAATTCACTGAAACCCTTCTACGAGAGGCCCAGTCACCTTCTCACACTTTCAGTCCAGGAAGATGAGGAGGAGGAAGAGTGGCCTGAAGGTGCTTTCTATGATCGGGAGGGTGGTGGCTTGGAAGATGTGAAACCCTCCCCGAGACTCAGTGCGAACCAACACAAGCAGTTCTTTCATTTGACAGGTAAATTCACCACCCTGTTTTCACCTATCCCAGGTCGCACCACAGATCCTCAACATGTGGTAGCTGCAGATGACAGCAGGCCATCAGCAGAACAGCCACGACGGGTGTCACCAAAAGGGAAAGAGGCGATAGAGAGGGAGGTGAAAGAGATGCTGGACATGGGGATCATTCGCCCATCACGCAGTCCATGGGCATCCCCAGTTGTCCTAGGGCCCAAAAAGGGGGGGATGGACATTCGTTTTTGTGTGGATTATAGAAAACTGAACTCAGTGACACGCCCTGAACATTATCCAATGCCCAGAGTAGATGAACTGCTGGAGAAATTGGGGCATGCTAAGTACCTATCCAGCCTCGATTTGACTAAGGGCTATTGGCAAATCGCCCTAGCAGAAGAGTCTAAGCATCGAACAGCATTCATCACTCACATGGGCCTGTTTGAGTTCAATGTCCTTCCCTTTGGGCTACGGAACGCACCTGCAACTTTCCAGAGGCTGGTGGACTGTTTGCTAAGAGGGTGCGGGACTTTGCTGTTGCTTATTTAGATGATATTGCAATCTTCTCAGACTCCTGGGAAGACCACTTGAAACACTTGGCGATTGTCTTCCAACGCATTAGTGACGCTGGACTGACAATCAAAGCAAAGAAGTGCCAGTTTGCACTGGACAGAGTGGCCTACCTTGGCTATGAAGTGGGACAGGGGACTATCACTCCACTGCAAGTCAAAGTGGAAGCTATCAATAGCTGGCCAATTCCTCGTTCCAGGAAGCAGGTGCAGTCCTTCCTTGGCCTGGCTGGGTACTACCGGAGATTCGTGCCCAACTATAGCCAAATGGCAGCACCTCGAACAGACCTGACAGGTTCCAAGAAGCCTAAAGTAGTGAAATGGACAGCGGAGTGTCAAGAAGCCTTTGCAGCCTTGAAACAGGCCTTGATGGCAGATCCTGTGCTCCGGTCACCAGACTTTGACAAGCCGTTCGTAGTGGCTACAGATGCTTCTGACAGAGGCATTGGAGCAGTATTACTACAGGAGGGTCCGGATGGCACCTTGCATCCCATCTTGTTCCTCAGCAAGAAGCTTTCTGCAAGGGAGTCCAATTGGTCCGTACCAGAGAAGGAATGCTATGCTATTGTATATGCGTTAGAGAAGCTGAGACCATACGTCTGGGGACGTCGCTTCACCCTCCAGACTGATCATGCCGCCCTCCGATGGCTACATACAGTCGGGGAACTAACAAGAAGTTACTACGATGGAGCCTGTCCCTACAAGACTTTGACTTCGACATTCAGCATGTGGCTGGAAGTTCTAATGTGGTTGCGGACTCCTTGTCACGCAGAGGACTGGAGGGAGGTTAAGAGGGCTGAGTTTTACATGTCTGCATTGATAATATGGCTAACCTGTACTGTTGTGTGTGTTGGCATTTATTCTTTGACTTTTCCTTTCTTAGGTCCCAGGATGAAATCCCAGCCGGTGTGGTTCCAGCCTTCAGCTGTTCCCAGACCGTCTGAGATTTGGGGGGTGTGTGATAATGGGGCTTCCCATTATCTAGGCTTATCAAAGGGAGATACTTCCCTCTTCAGGTAAACCAAGGGTTAATGAGGTGTTGGGATTACATCAAGGGTCACAGGGTGAGAGTTGACCAACCAAAAGGAAAGGGTCAGCATCACAGGTCACAAGGTGAGAATTGACCAACCAAAAGGAAAAGAGGTGGGTATCTTGGAGATGCTTCCAGATCCTTCCAAGGAGGAAAATATAAAACTTCTGAGAGGCCATGTGGCCAGAGAGACACAGAGAGAGAGGAGAGCTGGGCCAGTCGAGCTGGCAGACATGCCGTGTCTCCTGGACCCCCTCTCTTCTCCTTTAGACCATCTAAGCCTATAACCTAATTGTGAGTAACTAGAAATAAGTAGTTAGTCGCATTAGGGATGTTGTTATTTTGGGAATTGGCTGATCTTAAGAATGTATCTGTGCTGTTATATCTGTTTTGTAAATTCTTGTAACTAAGTGTACCTGGGAGGGGGGAGCCGCTCAAGTGTGAAATGGTTTTTTTATTTGCATGCCTTGATTAAACACTTCTATAAACCTCCGTTTCTCTCCATTCCATGCCAGGGTTGGCACGCGCTACATAGGATCTCTCACTCGGGGGAGGGCGAAGTTCCTGATGCTTAGAGATTGGGCAGAGTCCCTCCTGTTCTCTCCAACTGATCCATAATTCGGGGGGGGGGGTGGCAGCATACCTGAACGAGCTGGGGAGATTGTCAGCCTTTCCAAGCTTGGGAGTCAGCTTTGGGAGGCTGGCAAGGACCCCAATAAAATGCTGGGGGGAATTTCCAGTCTTGCAAGGGTGGGAGTCAACTTGAGAGACTGGAAATAAACCTACAGTGTCACAGCCCCCACAGAGAGTACGACTGCAAACTGAACCTAATTGACAGGGCTAAACTCCCTAAACCTAAAATCTACCCTATGAGTCACCAGGAGCTCATCGCCTTAAAGCAATTCCTCAACAAAAATTTGACACGCAAATTTATTAAACCCTCATCTGCTTCCACTGCAAGCCCTGTTTTCTTTCTCAAAAGAAAAGATCCCAACGCCGAGCCTAGACTCATCGTAAACTACTCAGCACTTAACCAAGTTATTTCACTGAACTGTTATCCTATTCCACTTATTAAAAATGTTTTGGATAATCTAGTCCAGGGCAAATTTTTCACTAAACTTGACCTTAAAGAGGCCTTCCATAGAATCCAAATGCACTCCGAAAGTGAATGGCTCACCACCTTCGCTACTCCTCTCGGCAATTTCCAATGGACTGTCCTTACTTTTGGATTACAATCTGGACCCTCTGTTTTTCAAATGTTTCTTAACTCCATTTTTCATGATTTACTTTATGAGGGGATACTGATTTATCTTGATGATATTTTGATTTATGCTGACTCCACAGAGGCTCACATTTCCTTAGTCAGGAAAGTCCTCCAAAGACTAATTGACAATGGACTAGTGGCCAATCTAAAAAAATGCCAGTTCGATACCCAAACTTTTGATTATCTTGCATATCATATCCGGGATAACACACTAAATATGGACCCTTCTAAAATTGAATCAATTCTTCACTGGCCTGCGCCCAAAACGCTAAAACAACTTCAACAATTTCTAGGGTTTGCTAACTTTTATGGAACTTTATCGAGAACTTTGCAACCCTTGTTCTACCCCTCACTAACCTTCTAAAAAAACCTAAGGGGGCCGCCTCCACGAAATACCACAAACTTTCTTGGTCTTCCTGAATGTCAGGCTGCATTTGATGCTTTGAAAGCTAAATTTACCTCTGAACCTTTGCTACTTTTTCCTGACACTTCCAAGCAATTTATCATTCAAACTGACGCTTCTGACTTTGTGATGGCTGCAGTTCTTTTGCAACATGATTCGACTGGAGCCCTTAAGCCCTGTGCTTTCATTTCCAAAAAATTTTCCTCTCAACAAACTAATTGGCCCATTTGGGAAAAGGGAGCGAAGGCTATTCACTTCAGCTTGTCCACCTGGAGACACTTACTAGAGGGTGCTCATGTTCCTTTTGAGGTTTGGACTGATCACAGGAACTTACAAGCTTTACAGTCTGCTAAAAAAACTAACACCTAAACAAGCAAGAAGGGCTGAATTCTTTCAGCGCTTTTGTTTCAAAATTGTTTTTAAGCCTGGACGCTCTAACCAACTTGCCGATCCTCTTTCATGTCTTCCCTGTTTTGTGAGCCCCCCCGCCTCCTCTCAGTCTTGAGGTTTGTTTCCCCCTTCTTGCATTGCTTATCAAGTTGCCACTCGTACTATTGCAAAGACCAGACTTTCAGCTTCTACACTTTGTGATTCCGCACTTAAAGAACTTATTATACATGCGGCCCACAAAGATCCCTGGCTCTCTTCACACAAAGACAAAATTGTCTGGGGTAACAGTCTCCCCTTTTATGGCTCCAAGATTTATGTTCCCCCCGATGCCCGCCCCTCCATTCTGCATCGCTACCATGATACTAAACCAGCTGGACACTTTGGCTTCCTCAAAACTTTGCACGCCATCCGCAGACTTTTCTGGTGGCCTGGATTAAATTCTCATGTGCAATCCTACATCAAACAATGTGCTGTTTGCAAAGTGTGTAAATCTCCTTCTGCTAAACCTCAAGGATTGCTTCAACCTCTCCCTGTTCCTTTCCAACCCTGGTCTGTGATTGCTTGGGACTTCATCGTCTCTCTTCCCTCCTCTTCAGGATTTCATTGTATTTGGGTCATCACTGACCATTTTTCCAAACAATGCCATTTTATACCTCTCAAGCGTGTCCCTACGGCTGAAAAACTAGCTGACCTGTTTATTTTGCATGTTTGGAGACATCACGGATTGCCCTCGACCATCATTTCTGATCGTGACCCTGTGTTCACTTCTAAATTTTGGACATCCCTTTTGAAATTTCTAGATGTTACCCAGAAACTCAGCAGTGCATATCATCCACAAACTGATGGTCAATCTGAAAGGCTTAACAATTTCTCTGTTGTTTTGTTTCCGACAATCAGAAAAATTGGTCTTCCCTTTTGCCTTTTGTTGAGTTTGCCTTTAATTCTGCTCTGCATGCCTCTTCAGGAAAAACCCCCTTTGAAGTTGTCTACGGCTTTCTGCCTACTCCCTCCCCCCATCTTCTTCTTCCCCCCTCTCTCTCCAGTTGGATCGACAAGTTTTCCACTATCTGGCAATCTGTTTCTCGCTCTCTTGCTGCTTCAAAAGCTTCTCACAAACGCTTTGCTGACTCCAAACGCACCCCCAACCCTGCCTACCAACCGGGTGACCTTGTATATCTTTCCTCTAAAAATATTTCTACCCCCTCCCCTTCTAAAAAGCTTTCCCCCAAATTCGTTGGTCCTTTTCCAGTAAAACGTGCTATCAACGATGTTTCATTCGAATTGCAATTGCCGGCCGCACTTAAAGGCATTCATTCTGTTTTTCATTCCAGCTTGCTGAAGAAGGCCCCTTCCACGGATTCTTCGACGACTGATGTTTCTCCTGCACCCTGTTGACCCTTGCTTACTTTTTCTTTACTGTTTTACTTATACACTTCTGTCATTGTTTTCTTTTCTTTTATTGAAGATGGGCAGAATGTCGGGATGCCCTCCATGATCTATATAGCTTTGGGGATGATGGCATAGGGAGTAGCTGGTAGACATTAGACTACTAGTAGTTTTCCTAATTGTATTATGCTAGGGCCAATGCCAGGTGTACATTCCTTAGACTGTAGTTCCCACAGCACTTGCTAGCTCACTGATAGTAGCTATGCTGATTTCCTGGTCATCTTGACCTTCTCTGCTTATCTCATGTGTGAACCTGAAATGTTCAATTGTAGAGTGTGGGAAGAAATCTCCACTCTTGAGCCTTGAAGTCTACGAGACACTTCTTTGCAACCTTTCAATAAATCTGTTAATCAAGTTTATTGATCTTGTGTATGAGTCTGTTCCTGACACTGGCAGTTTCATATAGGGAGATACAGTCTTTCAGACAGTCTGGACCTAAGCTGTATAGAGCTTTATAGGTCATGACCAGCACTTTGAATCGTGCCTGAAAATGAACCAGTAGACAATAAAGCTGTTTTAACAAGTAAGTTATATAACTGGCCCATTCAGCATTCTGGCTGCAGCACTTTGGACCCAGTGAAGTTTCCAAAAGCAGCCCCTTGTAGAGTATGTTACACAGCAGACAGAGTTGGGTGTCATCATACTGGTCCCAGCAGTATCATGGGAGCATGGGGGACAGAACCAAGCCCTGAGGGACACCACAAACCAATGTCCAGGCATTCCCTAGCATCATCTTCTGAGTCCATCCCTCCAAAAAGGACTGGAACCACTGTAGTACAGTGCCCCTGTCCTTGAGAGGCAGCTTAGAAGGATACCATGGCGGATGATATCAGAAGCCTCTGAGAAGTCCAGCAGAACAAACAGGGACATACTCCCCATCTTGTTGCCAGCACAGGTCATCTACCAAAGTGTCCAAAGCTGTCTCTGACCCATAGCCAGACCTAAAGCCAGATTAAAATGGACCTAGATAATCCGTTTCATCTAGCCCTCTTGGAGCTGAGAGGTCACCACATGCTGCAGAACCATGCCCAAAAAAGGGGTATTGAATGCTCTCCAATAGGTCTCTAGCATGATGGGATTCAGTATGTTTTCCAGTGTTGTGTTATCCTCTTTGTGGATGTCCTGCTATGCAGAAATTTTTCCAACTGCCTATCCATGCCCCATATTGCCCATAACCCTCAAACCAATCCTAAGCTTTTTCAAACAGAGCAATTCAACAATAATGGCATAGAACCATGCACCATCTGTCTCTGTAGGAATAACCTCAACACAGGTTTTTTCTCTTAAAAACATATTTATTTAATGTGGTTGATTGCTGGTATGCAGAACTTTCCTTAAATTGCTATTGTCAATTAATTATTTGAATTTGCCATATTAACGCATTTGGACAAGGTTTTAATCAGCAGTGCCGGGATTCTGCAAGCATAATAATACTGCTATTTGCGGTAAATTACAGGGATACTGTGTCCCATAAAAGGGACTGGCACTTGGTATATTGAGGTTCAAGTGCCAACTGAGATATGAATTCACTGGGTGACCAGGAACAGGCCAATCTCATTTGGTATGACCTACCTCATGGGACTGCCATGACAGTAAAGAAAAAAGGAAGACATCCATGTATATTGCCATGAGCTCACTGGTAAACAAGCAGGATATACATTTGATAAATGAATAAATCAAGGAACGTCAAATATCAAATTGCAAAATTTTGTTAATCAGTAATTCTGCAGGTATGCTGCAAGTCTGAGGGGTCATGCCTTTTCCAATCTATTCAATCTCTCTCTTTCCTTAAATAGTGCTAAAAATATTTTGTACATTATTCGTTCAGAAAGAATGTCCTCTGAATATTCCTGATCAAGCTACTGTTTAAGACACAGCAGCTCCCATCACTGCCAAAGAAAACAGTTGGGAACAGATCACTAACATCTTTTGACTACCCTCATGTAAATCTGGCAGATTCCATCTGTCTGTGTTTTGGGCTTTGTGAAGAAAAACAAGACATGAAAAACAATCATTCACTGCCTGCAGGCACATATTCAGCTGCACATGACAATACGCTCCTTATTCAGCTGAGTGGAACACAACCTAGACCAAGCTACAAAGAGGAGTGTGTTCTTCCTAGGGCTCACTCTGGAAAAGGAGAGACAGAGTTGCCTACTTACTCAAGGCACATATTCAGCCAAGCATATTCATTGCCTATTTAATGCTCTAGCCTACAATTCAATTCAATCCCACATTGAGATAAAACACATCCACCAGCCCCAAACAGTCTGAACAAAGAAACAACAAATACATTAAAGTGGTGAACTATGTGCCTCCTATGTGCCTGCAGAGTATACCTCTTATTCTTTTTCAAGACTCAGCTAAGTTGTCATTATTCATCTCTATTAGTTCTGTTACACAAATATCAGTGCTTCTTTCCATACCAAGCAATACAGTTTAAGCAGGAATCCTTTTTCCAAAGAGCATGTTCACTGACCCCTACACTCTACGTGAGGACATCATGTTCTCTGAGGGGTCTGCAGACCACAAGTTAAGAACTGCTGTTCTCTTTTACCCTTCCGAAATTTTGCAAGTTTCTTACTTAGGGTCATCTCTATAGTGTTAGTCATTTTCTGGACAGAAGAGTTCAGAAGAGATCTAAAAGGATGAGTATATCCTTTTTTTCTCCCTGAAACCTTTAGACTGTAAAGGTTGTTTTTGCACAAAAATCCTTCCACTTATTTATCTGAATCCTGGCAATCTTGATCTACCAGAAGCAGTAAATGTTGCTGAATTCAATCTGCTTCAACTCAGGGAAGACTATTTTAATTAATTAATTAATTGATTAACTATTGGACGTTCCATTAAAGAAGAATCCAGTTTAAAAGACATGAAGCGCTAAAGCCTCTATACCCATGTACTTCCAGTCCTCTGCATATGTATGTTGGAAAATTGCAGCTTTCTATCTCCCCTCCACTTGTTCTAGGGCAAGTGGGGCTCAGGTAGCATAGAGTTTTGTTTTCCTTTGCATGACAAAGCCTTCTCCTTTCTCATTTTAAGTCTCACCACTTGCTCCTGTGTTATTTAAACGCATGGCTATTATAGTCTCAGTTTTTTCCCAGAAGGATACAAGCACTCAACCTGGCGGTAGGGGAGCAGGTGAGGAAGCAGGGGAAATGAGGCATGTAATAGGTAGAGGGGTGATACAGGAATACGTGGCCACACTGGATGAATTTAAGTCTCCAGGGCCAGATGAATTGCATTCCTAGGATATTAAAAGAGCTGGCAGAGGTCATTTTGGAACCGCTTGCTATAATCTTTGAGAAATCTTGGAGGACAGGAGAAGTTCCAGCAGACTGGAAGAGAGCAAATGTTGTCCCCATCTTCAAGAAGGGGAAAAAAGGACCCAAATAATTATCGCCCAGTCAGCCTGACATCAGTACCCGGAAAGATCCTGGAGCAGATTGTTAAGCAGTCAGTTTCTAATCACTTAGAAAGCAAGGCGATAATCATGAGAAGTCAACATGGATTTCTCAAAAATAAGTCATGCCAGACTAATCTTATCTCTTTTTATGATAGAGTTACTAGCTTGATAGATGAAGGGAATGCTGTGGATGTAGTATACCTCGATTTCAGTAAGGCCTTTGACAAAGTTCCCCATGACATTCTTGCAAAGAAACTAGTAAAATGCGGGCTGGATAGGGCTACTGTTAGTTGGATTTGTAATTGGTTTACTGACCGAACCCAAAGAGTGATCACGAATGGCTGCTTCTCATCCTGGAGAGAAGTGACTAGCGGGGTGCCACAGGTTTCTGTCCTGGGCCCAGTGCTGTTCAATATATTCATCAACGACTTGGATGAAGGAATAGAGGGCACGCTCATCAAATTTGCAGATGACACCAAATTGGGAGGGGTTGCTAATATGCCAGAGGACAGGATCAAAATTCAAAATGACCTGGACAGATTGGAAACCTGGGCCAAGGCTAACAAAATGAAATTCAACAGAGAGAAGAGTAAGGTTCTACACTTAGGTAGAAAAAATGGAATACAGAAATATAGGATGGGGGACAAGTGGCTGGATAGCAGTACATGTGAAAGGGATCTAGGAGTCTTAATAGACCACAAGCTGAACATGAGTCAGCAGTGTGATGGGCAGTCAAGAAAGCCAACGCAATTCTCGGCTGCATCAATAGGAGTATGGTGTCTAGATCGAGGGAGGTACTGGTACCACTCTACTCTGCTTTGGTTAGACCTCATCTTGAATACTGTGTCCAGTTCTGGGCACCCCAATTCAAGAAGGACATGGTCAAGCTGGAGCAAGTCCAGAGAAGGGTGACCAAAATAGTGAGAGGCCTGGAAGCCATGCCCTATGAGGATAGACTTAGAGAGCTGTGTATGTTTAGTCTGCAGAAGAGAAGGTTAAGAGGGGACATGATAGTTATGTTTAAATATTTGAAGGGATGCCATGTAGAGGAAGGAGAGGGCTTGTTTTCTGCTGCTCCAGAGACCAGGACAAGGAGCAATGGATTCAAGCTGCAGGAAAGGAGATTCCACTTGAACCTCAGGAAGAACTTCCTGACTGTCAGGGCTGTCCGGCAGTGGAATATGCTGCCTTGGAGTGTAGTGGAGTCCCCTTCCTTGGAGGTTTTTAAGCAGAGGCTAGATGGCCATCTGTCGGGAATGCTTTGAGGGTGTTCCTGCATAGCAGGGGGTTGGAGTGGATGGCCCGTGTGGTCTCTTCCAACTCTACATTTTTATGGCTATAAATCTGGTACCCAGGTAACCAGATCATGTGACCAGGACACTTCTTAAGGGTCATCAGCCCTATAAGAGACCCCACTTCTCAGATCTCTCTCCTCAACACCATTTTTGCTTCTACTCCTTCTGTCTGGCCACGTTTTGCATCTCTCTCAAGAAGATGGTGAGGTAAGAATGAAGCTACTGTCTTACCTTATCTATCTGTTAGCTACTGTAGATAGGATCCAGGCTCCTCAATGTAAATGTAATTGTAAAATTCATCAATAATTTTTTCCTAAATTTGTAAGCTGAAACTACGTGCCTTGTTTTGTTTTCTTAGTCAGTTTCAATTCAGGGAAGCAACATAGAGATTGGGACATGCTTCTTCTTCTATTCTGCTAAAAGAACGCTGATTCCTAACACCCTGGGAAACTCCCAAGAATGTAATCTTCTTTGAAAAAGCTGTTAAGTGCTGCAAAATTCACCTAATTGTAATAAAGGAAAGGAAGCAGCTACAGTTGCTGGTTTTTCCCATGACTGTAATGAGAGCAAGCAATCCTTCTATTTCTGAATCTCTGCACAGGTTCAGGACCTGAGTCAAAACAAACTATCTCAGAAACAGACCATATTCTGTACCACTGAATTATTGTCCAAATCAAATGTTGTTTGTCTATAATACTCCTAATATTTATTTTACAAATCAATCCATCACACAAAAAAATACTCCTAATACATTGATACAGGAATAAGCCTATCAAACATAGTAAAAGGTACGTCTAAGGAAAGGTGTGTAAGATTGCTCTGTAAACCTGGCAGTACAGAGCCTTGAACTTCCCAGTGCGTAAGAAATGAGATAGAATGATGATATGCACAATATGCCGATCCCTAATTTTGTCACTGAACTTAAGTCCTTTCTGCACAAAATTCTACATTAGCTTCATACACATGCACCAATGTTTGTTTTTAATTCTCAGTGAACCAGAATTTTAATCTACTTTAAACCCTCCCCACTTCCATAAATCCAAAAAGGAACATAAATATATTAGTCAAGCTGAGAACTTCATTAAATATACAAAGGCCTAGGGTTCAATCCCTTTGAAAGATGGAGTATTTTGTTATTTCTCTATATTTCAAGAGCCAGAGAGCCCTGAACAAAAACGCCTTATTCAGTTTCATTCAAACGAGTGGCTTTTGCAGCTAATAATGCCAAATTCAAACAAGTGGCTTTTGCAGCTAATAATGCCAAATTATATTTTATAAAATATAAAAGTTAAGACAAAATATCTCTGAAGGCATTTTTCTGTGAAGATTTCTCAAATGTTCCTTTACCACACACACAGCACTAAGAAAGGACAATTTGCCAAATCTTCTCCAAATATTTTCCACCACTGTTTTCTCCAAAAGCTACCATACTCATAATATCCCAAACACCACTGGATCTGGAGAACTGTGCAGAATGCAAAATGGTGGCCAGGACTATGATACAGTTGCTGCTACTACCATGTGCAGTGGACACTCAAATATACTTCTCCATGCTGTCCACGCTTGGCCTGGGCTGGCTGTCAGGAACAGATTCACTCACAAACGTGTTCAATAAACTAGAAGTAGTTTTATTGAAAGCAGAGCAGTGATGCTGTCTTCAAACTTTAAAGATCGCGAATGGGATTTGTTTCCCGCACTTTACATTTAAACGTTTAACTTCACAGACCCAACCATCAAAGCCTTGGCGGCCATAAATCACCATGAGTCTTATCTGATCTACTTATTCCTGGGAAACTCTAGCTGGAAGGAATGTTCTTCATGTGTAAATCCTAGTAGATAGCTAACACCCTTCTGATGATCCCTTGCTATGCTAATCTAAACAATAAACACATATGTCTCCTGACACTGGCAGGAGAAACTGATAACACACAGGTCAAGAGGTTCAGGAGGCAACATAATTAGTCAGTTTATTTTAGCAAAGAAACAGTCTTACAAATGAGATGTAAATAACGGTCCCAGCAACGTCCATAAATCAGAGGCAGGCAATATAAACACAAGTCAAAGGCAAGAACAAAACGCAAGAGAAGCAAACAGAAGCATAGGAGAAACGGTAAGTTAATCACCAACAAAAGCTAGAGGGGAATGGCTTAGTTCTTACAGGTTCCAAGATCAGAGCAGCTGGTGCTTTATTAACTGCTGCTTGGCATAAATTCACCAGGAATGACGTAGAAGACCCTTTTGATGTCTACACTGGGTGAAGGTGGGTATTGGTAAGTCACTTTCCATATCAGAATGAGCAGGGCTCCTCGCTGGTGCTGGCACAGCCCCCTGTTCTGTCTCTGATGAGAGTGGTGGTACTGTCTGCTCTGCAGGTTCTGCTGTAACAGCCTCTGTGCCAGGGCTTAGAGCAGGTTCTGCTGTCTCAGACTCTGAGTCTGAGTCTAGGTCCTGGAAGCCCATAATACCTGCCTTCAAAACCAGCTTCTGCTAAGAACAGTGTGTCTCCTCTGAATGCATGCTTGAAGGAGATAAAGAGCTAGGCGAAGAAAAATAAATTGAAATTGAATCCAGACAAGACAGAAATCCTTACTGTTAAAGGTTCTAATATGGGGTTGGAGGTGTGTCAACCAGTCCTGGATGAAGTCATATTCCCCTTGAAAGACGGTGCTTGCAGCTTAGAAGTGCTCTCAGATTCCTCCCTCCAAACATCAACTCAGACAGATGCAACAGTCAGGAGTGCTTATTATCAGCTTCACCTGAAACAACTGTGCTCTTTCCTAGAATTTGATGACCGAAAGATGGTAGTGCACATGCTGACAACTTCAAGATTGGACTTCTGCAATGCACTGTACACTGTACACTGGGCTATCTTTGCATCAAGTTTGGAAACTCCAACTGGTCTAAAATATGTCTGCCAGACTGATTACAGGTACAGTGAGGCGTGAACATAGCACGCCGATATTAAAATCACTCCACTAGCTGCCAATTAGCTTCTGGGCAAAGTTATTCCTTTTAAAGCCCTACATGGTTTGGGTCCAAGTTACCTGTGGGATTGCCTCCTCCCATACAATCCACCACGTACGCTCAGGTCCTCTGGGAGCCATTTACTTAAACTGACCAGGACTAGACTAGCAGTGGTCATCCAGAGGACCTTGTCATTGGCCACCCCTAGACTGTAGAATGACCTGCCGGATGAGATTTGACAGCAAAATACGGTGTCCAAATTCTAAAAATCACTAAAGACCTATCTCTTTTGGCAGACCTACCCAGTCTATTTTTAATTGTACTTTTCATTGTACTTCTACTTTCAATTGTACTTTTAATTACAATATATTTTAATTATGGTTTCTTTGTATTTTAAATGGTTTGTGTTTTAGTGTATTTTAACCATGATTTCCTTTTGGTTGTATCTATGTTGTACCCTGCTTCAAGCCTAGGGGAGGGGAGGGTAACAAATCATCATCATCATCTCCATCATCATCATGAACTCCTTTCTCTCTGACCACACGATCACACCCAGTATTTCCCTGAGCTTACTGAAATCAGCTTCCTTAAAAGACTAGAATGCATGTCTGACTATGCTTGGCTTCCCCTTTTTGCTGTATAATTAACTCCAGGGAAAAAAACAGTCACTCCCATCTAAGGAGTTCCACCCCATTAACCAGGTCATCCCTGCTGGTTAGGATCAGACCCAAAACACGTGATCCCCTTGCTGCTTCTTCCACCTTCTGGACAATGAAACTATCTACAAGGTAAATGAGGAATTTGTTGGACCTTATATTCTTGACAGAGTGTGACTTCCAATGAATATTAGGACAGCTGAAATCTCCCATTGCTACCATGTCTCTCCTTTCTGAATGTTTGGTCATCTGTTCTAGAAAGGCATCATCCAAGTCCTCAGTCTGGCTTGGGGATCGGTAATAGACTTCCACAATGACATCACTGTTGTTTCTCTCCCTCTTAATTTTTACTTAGATGATCTCACCTTGGCTTCCTGGATTTAAGTCATGGATGTCTTCACAGGTGTAAACATCCTTGACAAATCATGCTACTTCTCCTTCCCTGTTTATATGCTTCTCCTTTCTCTGAAATAGTTTATATGCTTCTATTACTATATTGCAATCATGAGACTCCTACCAGGTTTCAGTGATGCCTACTATATATTTGTTTTGCTGCGTTATGAGTTCAAGTTCCTTATTTATTTCTTATGCTCTGTAAATAAAATGCTAGGTCATTCTCCGCTGGTATTTATTTAAGGTCTGTTTCCTCCCACTTTAGGATTCATTTGCCCAGTTCTCTCTATAGCATTTGGACTATTATCTCTTGCACTTGATGAACTCCTGTCCTACAGGACACTGTTTCCCTCCTCCACACAACTTCAAGTAATTTCCTGGGGAAGGAAATTGGTGTTGGAATCTCATCCTGTTCTGGATGGGTTTCACTCCCTCTAAAAACTCAGGTTCGTAGTTTGGGGATGTTCTTGGACCCAGAGCTACTCCTAGAAAGCTAGGCTGCTTTAGCAGCCAGAAGTGCCTTTGCTCCTCTTTGGCTGGTGTGTTATCACTGTGAACTGGCCTGGCTTCGGTAGACATTAGATATCATTTTGATATCACAATTCGGTCTTATTTTGCCACCCTCAGCCAAGTGTTGGTGAGGTCCCCGAACAAGCACGGAGCTAGGCATGGCTATTAACTGCTGAAACATTCCTTTCTCCACCTAGGCAAGCCAGACTCAGCCAGATATTGCTTTAGGAGACCTCCTTAGACAAACACTTCATTAAGGGTGCACGCTAATACAAAGAGCCCCTGGCCCGAGCAGGCACCCTGACGAGCTAGAAGCTTAACTGCCCAGGCGAGTTGCATCTGCATACTGGCCATTCTTTTGTCAATTCAAACTTAACTCAATCATGTTCAATTCTGACCTTTCGGAGACATTGTCTCGCGCCCAAACCTCATTGTTCTCTCCTAAGTACAGACTAGCCCACGGTCATACTTCCCCCATAAAAACCCCAAGCTCCGAGAGCTTCCTTGGATGCTCTGGACTTCCATCAAGCCTTGCTGCAGCTCTGTCGAGCAAACTCCCCTCGGCCACCATGCTGAGTTTCTTCACTACCATCTCCAGCTTCTACAGGACTACGAGGAAGGTGTTGTATCACTCATTTCCCCTGAAACTCTCATTTCTTATTTCTTAGTTAGCTGTGTGGTTGTGTTGTCTTAAGTGTTTGTCTGTCTTTAATAAAACATCGTTTTTTTTTGCTATTTTAAACTGTCTGACTGCTTAACTGACCTGACCCCGTAGACATTGGGTTACAAGATCCCCGCTGAGTTACCCTGCCTCTCGTTAGCTTAAAGTGAGTGCTCCAGTTAATTTCCCCATCTTTGCTTGTTGTTGTTTGGTTATTTGGGCACCCCTCCTGGGACACCCAGCAAACAGGGTAACAGGTGAACCAACTATGCCCTTTCTTGGGGAAGGAAGATCTGGCCACAGTGGTTCATGCCTTAGTTACCTACTTATTAGACTACTATAATGTGCTATGTGTGCTATGTATGCCCTTGAAAAGTGTGTGGAAGCTGCAGCTAGTGAAAAATGCAGCAGCCAGACTAGTATCAGATGTGTACTTTAGAAGTCATGTAACATCAGTCTTGCCAGATCTGCACTGGCTTCCAATTTGTTTCTGAGCTCAATTCAAAGTGTTGATGTTGACCTACAAAGCTCAAAATAACTGGGGGCCAGGATATCTCAAAGACTGCCTCCTCCTATATGAGCCTGCCACAAATCAGAGATGGTCAGAAGAGGCCCTGTTGTGTGTGTGAACACCTCATGAAGTTAAGTTGGTTGGTAAATGTAACAGGGCTTTCTCTGTAGCAGCATCTCAACTGAGAAACTCCCTACGCAAGGATGTTAGGCTGTCCCCATCTCTTTTAAGCTTCTGGTGGGCAGTCAAAAGACTGCTATTCTGCATGGCATTCAGTGGATTTAGGGTTGTTTTTAGACTACATTTAGTATTTTAATGTGCTTAAAAATGTTTTAATGCTTTAATTGGTTTTTATTTGTTCATCACCCTGGGGAGCCCTAGTGCGCTGGGAGACGACAAAGAAAAACTTCAAACAAACAAACAAACAAACAAACAAACAAACAAACAAACAAACAAACGTATGTCTAGCAGGCAGCCATCTTGTTGCTAACCATTACTCTATTGAAACAAACAATACACATTATTCAGCAGTAGAATACAAAATAGAAAGCCTAGTCAACCACGGTAGTAATAAGCAAAATCAGAAAGAAGGCGGCTTACCTTTCCGGGCTATTCGGACACAATTCAGCCTTGTTTCCTAGCATAGAAGAAAACAGACAGGCAGGTTTTACTTGTCCACAAAGATGATCATTTGCTGTACTCCAAAAGCAGGAAGGGAGGTGCTCACTCAAAGTGTCCTATGAATTTGCCCGGTATTTTTTATCCTAGGAAGTTTTCTGCCAATTTCTACTGAACATAAATATGGTGGTGACTGGAGGTCAAGGCAAAACAATAAATAAAAAGTAACCTTCAAACCTACCAAGTACACTTTTTCAAATAATTATTATGCATGCTCAAAAATTCTTTAAAAATATTAATGTGATTATGAGGAAAAGACAAGGAAGCAATTTTTTTTAAAAAAAAAATCCCAATTCAAGCAAGCACCCTACCCCAGGTGTTGCTGTTGTTGTGTGCCTTCAAGTTGTTTCTGATTTATGGTGACCCTAATGCAAACCTATCATGAGGTCTTCTTGGGCTGAGAATGTGTGATGCACCCAAGGTCACGCAGTGGTTTTCCATGGCCAAGTAGGGAATCAAAACCTGGTTTCCAGGGTCATAGTCCACTACTGAAACTGTTATACCACACTGAATCTCAGACCCCTAAAAACAAATATTCATACATAACCAGTGTCTAGGTTCCACAACCACTTGCCCAGATCTTAGGAAAGAAGATATCATTTAGCAAAAGAGCACATACTTTACATGCAGAAACCAGATTTAATAATTCCAAGAACACAGGTCAGAGAGCTGAGACCCTACTGCCTATTCCACCACAGACCCATTGCTAATCCTGTGGAAGGTGGATAAATACAGGCTTCCCCCACTTATCTGGCAGGTTAGGGACCAGAGCACTGTCATAAAATAGAATTGGTTGAAAAATGGAACTCACATTATGTACTATAGAGAGCATGAAGGACTTACGGAATAATAATAATAATAATAATAATATTTATTTATATACTGCCTCTCCCAACGGATCAAGGCGGTACTACAACAGTATATAAATACATTAAAAGCAATTAAAACATAACCCATCCTCCCCACCCACCAACCCATCTAAACCCCCTAAAACACATTAACTATTAAAAACAAGAAGACAGTTGGTGGGAGGCAGTGGAGCACTAGTCTGGGAAACTCACTTGGGACTGACTGCATGCACACTGATTGCAAAGTCTCTAGCTGGCTTGGCATCTCCCCACTCCCCCAGCAGCTCACTTTGCTAACAGCATGTGCATTTGAGTGGTTTCAAGCAAGCCTCTGTAGAAGAACTGATGAAAAAGCAGGACACCCCTCCCGTTAAATAATGGAACTGGTCCTTAATTTGGAATCATCAAAATGTTGCAATAAATCCCAGTTTACACCAAGAGGTTGCTACTCACCCCTCTGAGACTGCTAATTGCTTGGAAATAGATGAGGTACGCCTTTTTGGGCTCCAGAGGTGGATTCCAAAAACCACTGTATGTTTGGTTGTCCCCTACAGTGAAGGGTTTGGCTTCTGGAAGGCTGCTAGGTGGAAGCTCAGCTCCAAAGTAGTGAACTGAGCCACGAGACAGGGCATCATCAAAGGTCAGTGGCACAGGAAAGCACTCTTGGCCACCCACCTCCCGCTTTATCTTCTTGGGTCTCTCTTCTTCCACAATGACGTGGTATGTGCTGGAGATATAGCACCACGAAAGTAGGTTGGAGAGGAAAAAGAAAAAAAAAGAAAAGAAAAGGAAGTGTTAATATAAGAGTTAAATGAATTGCTTCAAGGTCTTGCTGCCTTTAAACTCCCTTGCAGAATAATCCAGATGTTTTTGTAGCTGGATGATAGACAGATATTATGGATGATTAAACTATGGATCCAAAAAACAGTGTCATCATTTTACTGCTTCTAAATAATCTTCTACATGAGAGATGGGCAAAGAGTGGCCTGTTGGCTGCACATGGGCCTGCATAAAAAGATAACAGTTTGCTCCCCTAACCCCCAGCCCCTCCCAACCTCCCTGAAACAGACAAAATGAAATCAGCCCCAAATGTGGCCAAAATGGCAGCCAGAAGTGATATCTTGACATTTTGGCTGTGCTGAAATGTGCTGCTGTGCCAGGTGAGTGAAGGAAGGAAAAAATAGCCCTTACTCTGTTTGCAGTTGCCCATCCATGTTCTACAATATTGTTGTTGTGTGTCTTCAAGTCATGTCCAATTTATGGTGACCCTAAGGCAAAACCTATCCTGGGGTTTTCTTGGCAAGGTTGTTCAGAGAGGGTTTCCCTTTCCCCCGTCTGTGGTTGAGACAGCATGACTTGGCCAACGTCACCCAGTGGGTTTCCACAGGCAAGAGGGGATTCAAACCCTGATCTCCACAATTATAGTCCAATGGCACTGGCTTTCTAGAGATTGATGAATTTTGACAATATTGTTTTCTCTCAGTTTCTAACTTTTTAATTCATGCTGAAGTTTGAAATTTTTTTCTGTCTTGCTTACTTTTTGACACAATTTCTGATATTTAAAGTGTATATACCATCTTGTCTGGAAGTGGATATATCATTTTGTCTGCATTTTCCCAAATATCTACAGTTTTTTATACATTTGTTACTAACACCTACATTTTCTGGCAAGAAACCTATCCCATATTATGCATTTTGAACATTATTTTTGTGTTTAAATTGACCCTAATATAAATATTTTTCCACACGCATTTTGTCTGGGGAACTCCATTGCAAAATTTGGGGAAGGACAAATTCTGAATGATAACTATGTGTCAATTCATGTACCTAAAAGGTGTGGTATTAGGAAGCTTTCAGCACTCATAGATTTGATTATTCGTGGATTATTTTATTCTGTTTTATTTTTAAAAAATCTAACTTTATTTGCCCTGTCATAAAAAAAATACATTCTCTTTAGGAATCTCTAGGTCCTTCAGCATGATTCTACGGTCCACTTCCATCAGAAGCCACAGAATCATGCTGGAGGCTCTACAAATTCCTAGAGAAGTGTTAGTTTTTTTTAAAAAAAGTGTTCATGATTTTTATTCATGTTTTATCCACTTCTGCAGGGGTCTTGCACTCTTAAGCCTCACAAAAGTGGAGGGCTCACTGTAGATCTGTTTCTAAAATGCTGAAGGCAAAGAGGTTTTGTTCTGGGGCATTTTGTGGCCAAAAATAACTGCACCATTTCCTTTACAGAATATACTATAAAAACATGATGCATGGGACACTCTGGGAAACAAAAACAACAGGCATTCCTCAGTATTGTCAAGAGTTCTATTAAAAATTAAGCAAAAATAACTGGAAACAACCTTATCTACTTTTGGCATCCAATGTAACTCCCAACACCACCACCAACACCACTGAAATGTCCTATTACAAACAGGATTATATGTCAAGAGAGGCATTTTCTTCAGCCCTACTAGCACGTTAGGATTATTTTGGAGGTGTGTATGTATATTTATTTATCTAGATAGATAGACAGATAGATAGACAGATAGATAGATAGATAGATAGATGTTAATGTAGCCATATGTTAGATAGAAGGCTTCTGTCTTCTGATGTCTGTCTAGATTGCAAAGCTAAACCAAAAATGTTCTCCCTTATTAGCAGAACATCCACAGAGTTTGAATGATTTGGTGAAGCAGATGCACAGACACTAGCTTTCCCCATATAAAAGTACTGGGAGTTGTCTAAGAGGAAAGAGATCACGGGGGTTGGCTAAGCAGTCCTACTGAGAGGCAGCTGCCACACCTGGATACCCTGTTTTGAGCCTTCTCTCTTCTATTTCATTGCTGCCAAATCTATACAAAGGAAGACTCGGTCAACCATGTGCATAATGACTGCAAACGCACCTGCTCAGATTTTTCATGTGGGCAAGAGCCTCCAGGAAACCCACAGAAGCAGTTTTAATGCTGCAAGCCATGGGCACAATTCCCACAAAACACACTCCATCTCACAAACAAAGTGAGGCTGACTGAAGCTTCTAATTGAAGATGCCAACTCAGAAGCAGTTTGAAATTTTTTCCCCTTCCTCAATCAAGATAAGAAGTCTAATAGCAATGTGTCAGAGCACACTGTTTAAATGCCTGACAGGATTCCCAGGCAGCTCTTGTACTTCAAGACAGATGGGGTATTATACATTAAAATGCATTACACAGCAACCAAAACTCCCAATATTGAAACAAGAGTTATTCATTGTAGTGTGGGGATCGGGAGCAAATTATTTCTTGCTCACTAACTCTGAGAAATACAGAGTCTAATTAGAAAGAGGAGAAAGAGATAAGATGGCAACTATTTTCCTCACACTGCCATTCTTGCTCTGGATGTAGAAAGCTCACCACAAAATCCCTGCTGAATAATACAATTCAGGTTTGTAGGCCTACTCAGGTGTCAAGCTTATATAAAACTCAGCACCTGCTTGCCGTTTTTATGTACAGGCAAGAATTAACAAGTCAACCCTGGGGAACATGTACAAGTGTATTTAGGTAAGGTAAGACAGTACCGTGCCCCCTCCATATATGCAGAGGCTGCATTCTAGAAATCCTCATGTGAAACAAACAAACAAAAAAGAATGCTCCACCCTATTATCTTCAATGGATACAACATGCACAACCAGTGCACCCATTGACAATAATGGCACACAAGGCTTCACGCAACCTCACATTCATGTGTGTGGAAGTTGCACCAGCAGAAGACGCACTGTGTATTAAAGTTAGCAAAGAAGACATTAGACCAAGTGGTTTCACATAACCAGTCTTACTAGAGATGCAGGAGAATTATTTCAATGACAATTTCAACTTTTTAATTTTTTTAGGCTAAATTTTTCATTATTTGTTGTTGTTGGCTATTACTGCATTTTGCATTTTTAACTTTGTCTGCCCTTTGAACCCTTTGATGTATGGTAAAAACACATTCCCTTTGGTTGGCTGCTTATCTTCACTGCTGTTTTTTTTTCCAGGTCTTGAGCTCTTCTGATGTCTGAACCGGAATAACCATTGGACTGTAGAGCCCAGTTTAGATGGTTCTGTTTGTTTTTCAGGAGGTGGGATTCACAGATTCTTTTTGCATGGTCTGCCAGAGTTTTTAGAGTCCCTCTACAGGGAACAACACAATGGGCTGCTGATGTACTTAATGCACTGTTATGCATATCCTCTGACTAACAATACAACCCTGGGGGATATCTCATTTAACAATAGGCCAACTGTAACACATGCAAATTGCTGCCTCCCACCCGGGGGACTACACAGTATATATACTCTGTTTCACTTCCATGCCACCATATCCTCTGAAGATGCCAGCCACAGATGCAGGCGAAACGTTAGCAGAAAATACTAACAGAACACGGCCTCAAAACCCGGAAAACCCACAACAACCTGTGGATTCCAGCCGTGAAAGCCTTCAACTTTAAAATGAAATACTTTTCCTGATAATCCAAAGAGTCTTTCAAGACAATTATTTTAAAACAGCCAAAAAGAGAGTAAGAGCCCTCACAAATCAGCACTGCGCTTATTTTGAAACAAGAATGGAAATATGCAGGACAGCCTGCAGCGAAAATCAGGGACAACTGTGGAGCTAAAAGATTTACAGCTTTGGAGGTTTCACTAAACTTGAGCCAAAAACTCATGAATAAGATATAGTCCACCCTCTTCTTGCATGACCTCTGCATGCACAAATGCAAGGTGATGTGAAGTGTCATGTTTCATTATAGTCAATGGATGTGGCAGGTGTGTGCATGTTGCATCCACAGACTACAATGGGACTTGATGCTCATGTTTTTGGTTTTACGTGGGGGTTCTGGGAATGGCATCCTTGCATATAGGGCATGTGCACTGAATCTCCCACTTTCTTGAAGGGTTAACTGATGTTTTGGGGGTGTATTGGTGGTTAACAGTTTAACTTATTAATTAATTAATTATATTTGTATGCTGCCCTTCTCGTGGAATGGGACCTAAGGCAGCTTCCAACAATAAATTAAAATATAAAAACATTTAAAACAATTAAAGGTTAAAACAATTAAGATTTTATTGTTCTAATTAACAAACACACAAATTAATACACACTTAGTGCTATTAGGCAGAGTGGGACAGGACTGGCAGCAACACATTTGAAAGCTACAATGCTTTGCCCCAGCAAATTCATCTCGGTGTATGTGTACCCAGGTGGAGGGATTTTTAAGCAGAAAAATGGCACAGAAGAGACAAGTGTGACTTCCGAAGCAGTGCAGTTCTGACCCAAATTCTACTCCCCCCACATGGTTGCAATTCACATTTTTAAACAAAAGGAAAAAGGAAAAAAAAAAAGAACCAAGTACAGCAAAATTTAAATATATTCTGCTAAGGAAGGCAAATTCCTCTCCTTATAAACCAGAGAAGATCCCTGGAGTAGATGGGATTTCCTGTACCTGATTGGGGCACCTCTGCCTTGTGCTGGCTTCAACAGAACAGTGATAGTACTCTCTGATTCTCCAAGGGGGGATGGCATGTCCCCGTAATCGAAACTGGGAGCTGAAAGCAAATCCAAAAGACAATGATCAAATGGCATACACTTCCAAAATGAAAAGTCATCTGGCTGTGATGACTCTGAATCTTCAACAGCAAGCCACATACTGAGCCCCAAAATCTGAAGATGAGGAACCCTCTGGCCTTCCAGATGTTTTTGGATTTCCAATTCCCACATAAAAAAAATCATGGGAGTAGCATCAGCATCTAGAAAGCCCTAGTTTCTCCACTCCTCAGGAGAATACACACTCAATTAAACTGATTGAATGCAGTTTAAGATCCTTGCATCTGTTCTTCCTTCTCATCAAATGGAGCCAACTACCACTAGAGGCCTTCTCTCTCAGAACCACTCTATCTCAAGTCATCCCATCTGGGTGAATTAGAGGGAGAGGTAAAAATGTGAGGACTTCTCCATTTGCCTGGCAAAGGCTAACTATAATTTGAGTCAACGCTCCCAGAACTCAGTCAGCTATAAGTCCACCTGATCATAACTTTATAAAGCAAAACTTCAAGAGCTGGGACCAGAATGTACTTATTTTCCTTTTTTCTCTTCTCAGTTCTTTGCCCACTATGGTAAAATCAGACTTGGAGTGTTTCAGGTTTGGGTTTATTTGTCTGTCCATGAATTTATTTAGAGATTATATTTTACCCTTCTTGTGCTTAAATCCTACTCAGTTATAGCAAAGTAATTCTGACCAGCTACAGCAATGAAAAATCCCGGGGGTCTAAAGATGGCTCACAGAGAAGGCCTTTCCTCCCAATATTTGGAATTAGAGAGGATGGTAAAGGAGGAAGTGTTCCCTTGAGTATTTTAAGTCCAAGCCATTTGGGCACTATAAAGTTCATCATAACACTTTGAATTGTGCCTGGGGGAAGCTGGCAACCTTTGCAAACATGACAGAGTAAGGATAAAAACCAGGGCCAGATTAAGACATGCAGGGGCCCTAAACTATGTCATTTTTGGGGAACCCCCACTGTCAGGGGTTCAAACACACAAAACAAACATGCGAAAAGCAAGATTTATTTTAGAGGTTGAACAGCACAGCAGACTTCAGAGATTTCGACTGAGTAAATTCTCACAGGCAGCAAATTATAACAATTCACTCCGTCCCACAGAATTCAGTAAGGTTGATCTTGTAGCTCTTGACTTGAGGGGGTTGCCAAGTTACTATCTCTTTGAAACTGGGAGGTTTTGGGAACAGTAGCAAAGGAATGCAAGAGCAATTAACATCTACAGCAGGCAGGCCAGCTACATGAAGTTCAGGCCTCTACTACTACAAATCCCATCCCGTATGCCTTCCCACACCTACAATGGAAGGCAACCCCGACACCCACAGCATTATCTCCTCCAAAATGTATTTGTGAGTAGGAATGTAAAAGCTATATCCAAACATGCTTGTCTTGAGGCATGGAGACACTCCATCAAAACAAACAGACAAACAAACAAATAAATAAATCATCAACCACTGTTAAGATTTTTTGCATTTGGGGACTTTTTTTTTTTTTTGGCAAAAAACATTTTGGCTGTGAACACATATAGGATTGTCCTATGAATAAACAGTAAGCTATCATTAATTGTCTAAAGAAATTTGGCATAAAGGAAGCATATATGTACAATAAATAAATACAACTTTTAATAGTTATATTTATAATATTCTTTCTTATGCAAAAGCCATCAATTTTACACAGAAAAAGTGTATCTCTCACAGAAGATATCGCTTTCTATAAAAAAACATTTTTTCTATATACTGTGAGCCCTCAACCTTTGCGAGGGTCAGTGGTGTAAAACTCCCCATGAAAGTGGGAAAACTGCAAATAAAAATAAAATAAAATAAAATAAAAACCACAAATGCTCTTTTTGACCCCAAAACCAGAGAATACTTCTCCAGGAATCTCTGGTCTTCCAGCATGATTCTATGGTCAACTTCCAGTGAAAATGGGCCACAGAAACAGACTGGAGTACCTAGCAATGCCTAGAGAATTTTCTCTCCAGGAATCTCTAGGTCCTCCAGCATGCTCCATGGTACACTTCAGACTGATGTGGACCACAGAATCATGCTGGAGGATGTAGCGATTCCTGGAGACAAAGTATCTTCTCCAAAGCAGGGCAAACAAGTTAGATTTTTTTAAAATAAAGAAATTAAATAAACAAAAAAAATAACCCTTGGATAATCAAATCCATGAGTGCTGAACCCACGAATGTGAAGGGACAACTGTTCACACACACACACACACACACACACACGAGTGTCAGGGTGTCTTACTGTCTGTTTGTATGTCTCTCTTTTTCTATGTATGTATGTACGTACGAGTGTGTGTGTGTGTACATACACACAAAAAGTCATTACAAACAATGCAAAACCTATAATCCCATCCAACGGGAAGGGAAAAAAATGAAATTGTTTATTCTTGCCTGCACAGGTGACCTAAGAAAAGATTTACATCCATATTCTAGAAGCATGCTTTCTGCAGAGACTTTGATTATACTGCTGCCTTGCTGCATGGAGGGACTGTTTTATATCTTTTGATTTGTATGTAGAAGCCCTTGATATGTTGTTTCAATCTTCTGATCAGTAAGACTATTCTTCTTTGCTTGCTGTGTACTATAGTTTGAGTCACAAAAAGGGAAGAGATTGCTTTGGTACAGAGATATCTTGCACAAAGTGTAAAAATCTTGACCAAAAATAAAAGACTCACTGTTGTGCTCTTGCACAGAAAGAAAAAAAACTTGGTGTGGCTGCCTTCTTGATAGGTCAAGACACTATTTTATCAAAAAAGAGAAAATTTGTGAAAATTCCACGTGAAACAGCATGTGAGAAAGAGAGAAAGAAGATATTTTGGACATGAAAATACTAGTTTTTACTAGCAGGGCCTTTAGGAAAGAGAAAGTATACTCTGTCCAAATTGGGTAGCTCAGGGTGTCTTATCCACTTAGTCTTTCTCTTTTTATACATATAGGTGTCCTGACTCACTTGAGTATAAAACTGTTGTACCTCTTCTTCAGCACATTGTGCTGATAATTCTGAAAACACTAGTATTCCTCTCTGATGTGAGACAGAAGGAAGCAGAAAAGAGGAAAAGGGGAAGGAAAACTTAATTAGCTGTTTTCTGACAGAACAGGGCAAATGAAAAGAAGAAGAGAACTGATTCTCAATCTGAAAGAAAAATGGAATATAAAGTATAGGGCTTACAGAGAAATTTGTTCTGTTTCCTGCTTCAATAAAAACCAAACCAGTTCTTAGCTCCTGAATTTATATACGAACCAAATTCTGAGTTTTACAGTGCTCTGAATTTTGCAACACAGTTCTCTCTGATTAGAAAGTTGAGGGTAAATGCACGTCCCTTAGCGGAGACTATATTAAAAATGGGTGAATTAGGATAAATTGCACACTAAAATGCATACACTATGGGAAACACTAAAATGCCCAGGACCTCCCACTCCACAAGATTTGCACATGTGCTCAGTATAGGAGTACTGGTAACCTGGCCAAAAGAATAAACTGGTCTGATGCAGGCATTGGCTCAGCACATAGAACTGAACATTCAGAAGTACCGTGCCACTGAAAACCGCAAGAAAGAACAATTGCCACCATGGCCTAGTTGTGGGATTTACAGAGGCAACTGACGGACCATTGTGGGGAAAACGATTAAGATCAGCCTTTGCTCTGATTCAGTAGGGCACTCTTATGCTCTTTTGATTTCACAAAAAACATGAAAATTAAATTATATTTCTAATAGAGAATGTGAAGAGTAACTGCCATCATCAAAGCCAAAACTCTATTGTGGTAGGAATCCTTCTTATTGCCCCTCTCAATGACTATTAATTAATGGAGACATGCATAGCTCATGTATTTATTTAATTGGTTGTTTCATCTCCTGTTGCATTATGTGGAATGAGGGTAGCTTAAAGAAGGGTTTTCTAATTATAAATACTAACAGTGTTGTCCCTTAAGGAAGCACTATTCAAGGAAAATGGTTTACAGAATAAAAATGTCTACATAGAATTTTAGAAGGGACACCAGGACCATCTGGTCCAGCTTCCTGCCACTGACAGAATCACAGAATCATAGAGCTGGAAGGCACCACAAAGGCCATCTAGTCCAAACCCCTACCATGGAAGAATACACAACTAAAGCGTTCCTGAAAGATGCACATCCAACCTCTACTACTACCAAGACTACCAAAGATAGTGACTCCACCACCTTCTGAAGGCAATTTATTTCAGTGTTTAACAACAATTACAGTTTAAGTGGAATCTCTTTTCTTGTAATTTGAATCTGCTGATTCAAGTACTAGCTTCCAGAGCAGAAGAAAACAAGCACGCTTCATGTTTTGCAAGACATCCTTTCAGCTATTTAAATATAGTTATCATGTAACATCTCAGTCTTCACTTCTTCAAGCTGGACACAATCAGCTCCTAAAATGTTGCTCAAAAGGCTTGGCTTCCAGACCTTTGATCATCTTGAATGTGCCCTTCTCTGGACGCATTCAAGCTTCTCAATAGCCTTCTTGAATTGTGATGCCTAGAACTGTACACACTATTTCAAAGCAGAATAAAGTTGCACTACTACTTCCCCCCATCAGGACACTATATTCCTGTTGCTGCAGCCCAGAATTGTACTGGCTTTTTAGTTGCTGTATCACATTGTTGACTCATTTTTAGCTTGTGGTGTAATAAAATTCTCAGATCCTTTACATACGGAATGATTTCAAGTCAGCTGTCACACATTCTGTATTTGTACATTTCATATTTCTGGCCTAGATATAGTACCTTACATTTATTCCAGGTGAAATTAAGTTTGTTAATTTTGGCCAAGTTCTCCAATCTGCCACAGTCACTTTGAATCTTGATCCCATCCTCTAGAATATTAGCTACATGGTCAGTTCTACGCATGGATCCCATAATTTCCATTCCATTGATCTATTCATCTCTATTGGTTAGGATCATATTCAAAATACCTGATCCCCTTGTTGCCTCTTCCACCTTTTGTACAATGAAATTCTCTGCAAGGCTAGCAAGGAATTTGTTGGACTTCGCAGTCTTGGCTGGGTGTGACTTCCAACAAATATCAGAATGGTTGAAATCACCCATTGCTACTATATCGCTCCTTTCTGAATATTTGGTTATTTGCTTTAGGAAGGCATCGTCCAACTCTTCAGTGTGGTGGGGAAGGACTATAGTAGACACTCACAAAAAAATTTATCTCCCCTTAATTTTATCAAAAGGCTTCTATCTGCTTTAAGACTACCTCCATACTTAAACTCATAGATCTGCTCACAGGTGTATACATCCTTCACATAAAACGCTGCTTCTCCTTCTGTTCTGTTTCGTCTGCTTCTTTGCAATAAGCTATCCTTTTCTATTAATATACTTCAGTATATATATAATATATAATATACTCCCACCAGGTTTCAGTGATATCATTAAGTCACATTTGCCTTTTTATGTTAAGAGTTCAAATTCTTCCCTCCCTCCCTCCCTCCCTCCCTCCTTCCTTCCTTCCTTCCTTCCTTCCTTCCTTCCTTCCTTCCTTCCTTCCTTCTCTGAGCATTAGATATATGCAAGATGAATATAAAATCTATTTAAATACACACAGACAAAATGTACAATCAATAAAACACACAATAAAGCATCCCAGAAGCTTGCTTCTGTAAAGTAAGCCAAATTCTAGGCCCTAAAAGTAGAAACCTGTCAAAATGCTCTATACATGCATTATTTCACTGCAATCTTTACAAAGAATCATAGAGTTGGAAGAGACTGCAGGGGCCATCCAGCCCAACCTTCTGACACACAGAAATCCACATCACAGCACACCAAACAGATGGCCACCCAACTTCTGCTTAAAAACCTCCAAAGAAGGAGACTCCACCTCACTCGAGGCAGCATATTCCACTGCTGAACAACTCTAACCGTCAGGAAGTTCTCCCTGAGGTGGAATCCCTTTCTTCTGTAGTTTGAATCCATTGCTCCTTGTCTAGTCTCTGGAGCAGCAAAAAACAAGCCTGCTCCTTCCTCAACATGAAATCCCTTCAAATATTTAAATATGGCTATCATGTCCCTTCTTAACCTTCTTTCCTGCAGATTAAACATGCCCAGCTCCCTATGCTGCTCCTTATAGGGCATGGCTTCCAGACCTTTCACCATCTTGGTTGTCCTCCTCTGGAGATACTCCAGCTTCTCAATATCCTACTTGAAATCAGGTGACCAGAACTCGACACAGTATTCCAGATGAGGTGTAACCAAAGCAGAATAGAGTGGTACCAATACCTCCCTCAATCTGGACATCATACCCCTATTGATGCAACTATGAATCGTTTTGGCTCTCTTGGCTGCCGCATCACACTGCTGCCTCATGTTCAGCTTGTGGTTCACCAAGACTCCTAGATCACTTTCACATGTACTGTTGTCCAGCCACATGTCCCCCATCCTATATTTACTTTCCACTTCTTCTACCTAAGCGTGGGACCTTACATTTCTCTCCATTAAAATTCAGTTTGTTAACTTTGGGCCAGCTCTCCAATCTGTTAAAGTCATTTTGAATTTTGATCCTGTCCTCTAGTGTATTAGCAACCCTTCCCAATTTGATGTCATCTGCAAATTTGATCAGCATGCCCTCTATTCCTTCATCCAACTCACGGATGAAGATGTTGAGTAGCACTGGGCCCAGGACAGAACCCTGTGGCACCCCACTAGTTACTTCTCTCCAGGATGAAGTGAAGCCATTAGTGAGCACCCTTTAGGTTCAGTCAGTCAACCAATTACAAATCCATCTAACAGTAGCCCTGTCCAGCCTGCATTTTACTAGCTTCTTTGCAAGAATGTAATGGAGAACTTTGTCAATGGCCTTACTCAAATCAAGATGTGCTACATCCACATCATTCCCTTCATCTATCAAGCTTGTAACTCTATCATAAAAAGAGATCAGATTAGTCTCACTTGACTTGTTTTTGAGAAACCCTTGTTGACTTTTAGTGACTGTGGCATTACTTTCTAAGTAATTACAAACTGTCTGTTTAATGATCTGCTCTAGAATCTTTCCAGGTATTGATGTCAGGCTGAATGGGTAATAAGCGTGTCCTCTTTTTTCCCCCTTTTTGAAGATGGGGACAACATTTGCCCTCCTCCAGTCTACTGGGACTTTTCCTGTTCCCCAGGACTTCTCCAAGATTATTGTGAGTGGTTCAGAGATGACTTCTGCCAATTCTTTTAATATCCTTGGATGTAATTCATCTGGCCCTGAAGACTTCAATTCATCTAGAGTAGCCAGGTATTTCTGTACTACTTCTCTACCTATTCTGTGCTGCATCTACTCCTTTTCCCCACCTCCTCTCCACCCCTGCCCCCAGGTTGAGTACTTCTTTCCTTTTGGGAGAAAACTAAGGGAAAGATGGTGTTGAGTAGTTCTACCTTTTCTCTTCCCCCCGTTAATAATTGGCCAGCTTCTCCAGGCAGCGACCCTATCATTTTCTTGTTTCTCCTTTTGCTGCAGACATATCTTAAAAAGCCATCTTTGTTGTTTTTAATATCTCTGGCAAGCCTGAGTTCATTCTGTGCTTTAGCTTTTCTGACCTTCCTCCCACATATCCTGGCTATTTGAATTCCTCTCTGGTGATTTCATTCTTCCATTTCTTGTACATGTTTCTTTTAACACTCAGCTGAGTTAAGAGTTCTTTAGTTAACCATTCTGGTTTCTTTAGACATATCCCATTTTTCCTCCTTATTGGCACATTTTTATATTGTGCCTTCAGTATCTCACTTTTAAGAAATTCTCATCTATCATGAACTCCCTTCTCTTTCAGTATTCTTGACCATGGAATTTCAGCCAGCAATTCCCTAAGTTTACAGAAATCAGCTTTTTTAAAGTCTAGAATGCATGTCTGGCTAGACTTGGCTTCCCCTTCCCACTGAATGACAAATTCCAATACAGCATGGTTACTTCCACCTAAGGATCCCAAATCCACCTCATTGAAAAGGTCCTCCTTGTTGGTCAGAATCGGATCTAAAATAGTTGATCCCCTTGCTGCCTCTTCCACCTTTTGGACAATGAAATTGTCTGCAAGGCAAGCGAGGAACTTGCTGGACCTTGTGCTCTTGGCAGAGTTTGACTGCCAATGTCGGGATGCCCTCCATATTATTGTAATGAGATATATAGTCCAGCATAAGTAGCAGCTTGCTTGCAACCAAGAAGCCTTGGAACTAGAGATGGTTAGATAAACAACAGCTAAGAATGCACTGATAAACTCTGCCTGGCTCTCACAGCTTCAAGGTCACTTGGAAAAGGGAAGGGGAAAGCGTGGATTCTAAAGCATTGGCTATTGCTTTTGAACTGCAGTCTTCTCACTGAAGTCTTGTACAATGTATCTCACTTCTAATAAATAGTGTTTATGCACTGTACTATTTGCTTGTGTGGATTCAGTTCCTGACAGCCAACATATATCAGGATAGTTGAAATCTCCCTTTAATACTGCATCTCTCCTTTTTGAATATGTGCTCCAGGAAGCCATCATCCAAATCCTCAGGGTGGCTTGGGGGTCTGTAACAGACCCCCACAATGACATCCCTATTGTTTCTCGCCCCCTTAATTCTTACCTAGATGTTCAATTTGGCTTCCTGGATTTAAGTCATGGATCTCTTCACAGGCGTAAATATCCCTGACATATAAAGCTCCTCCTTCTCCTTTTTTGTTTGGTCTAGTTCTCTGAAATAGGTTTTACTCCTCTATTACTACATTCCAATCATGAGAGTCATCCCACCAGCTTTCAGTGATGCCTATTATACCACATTTATTTTGTTGTATTAAGAGTTCCAGTTCATCTTGTTTATTCCCCATGCTCTGTGCATTCGTGTAGAGACATTTTAGACCACGTGACCTTCCCGCAAACTCTTTACTAAAGTTGCTTTTCCTCCCACTGTTGGTGTCTAGTACTACTTGGCCTGCTCTATCAATAACATTTGGGCTTTTCTTCCTAGAACTTGCTGAATTCCTGCCCTGAATAATACTGTCTCCCTCCCTGCCCGAACTCAGTTTAAAGCCCTCCTGATGAGATTTGCAAGACTGTTATGACCGTGAACTGGCCTGGCCTTTGGTAACCTTTAGATATCATTTTTGATATCACAATTCAGCCCTGTTTTGCCACCTTCAGCCAAGTGTTTGTGAGGCCGCTGAATAAGCACGAAGCTAGGCATGGTTATTATATGCTGATTCATACTTGTTTACACCAAGGCAAGCCAGAAACTGCCAGATCTGCTTTAGGAGACCTCCCGAAACAAACACCTTCATTACAGATGCGCATCATAAAAAAGAGACCCCTGCCCTCAGCGGGCACCCTGGAGAGATAGGTGCTCAACTGCCAAGCTAGCTGCATCTGCATACCGGCTATGCTATTGTCAATTTGGACCTTAACTCAATCATGCAAATTCTGACCTTTAGGAGACATTGTCTCAAGCCCAAAACTCATTGTTTTCGCCCCAGACCAGACTAGCCCATGGTCATTCTTTCCTTAATAAAAACCCCCAGTTCCGAGAATTCCTTGGATTGCTCCAGACTTCTATCCAGCCTTGCTGCCGCTCTGTCCAGCGAGCTCCCCTCGCCCACTGCGCTGAATTTCTTCTCTTCAACTGGACCTCTTCAGGACTACGAGAAAGGTGTCGTATCACCCATTTCCCCTCAAAACTCTCATTTCCTATTTCTAGTTAGTTGTGTGGTTGTGTTTTCTTAATAATTTGTCTGCTTGTTAATAAATACCATTGTTGCTACTTTAACTGTCTGACTGCTCACTGACCTTTTACATAGGGTAAAAAGATTCCCGCTAAGTTAACCTGCCTCTCGCTAGCTTAAGAGAGTGCTCGAGTTAATTTCCCCATCTTTGCTTGGTTTGGTTTGGTTATTTGGGCGCCCCTTCCAGGACCCCCAATTCACAGGGTAACAAGACTCTTAGCAAAAATGTTCCTGCCAATGGCTGTGAGTGCACCTCATCCATTGCCAGAAGCCCATCTTCATGAAAAACCGAAATTTTTCCCAGCAGCACCATCTGCAGAGCCAGTTGTTCACCTCCACTACTCTTCTTTCTCTTCATGAGCCATGTCCTTCTATAGGGAGGAGAGATGAAATTATAATCTATGCACCAAGGTCCTTCAGCTTCCTAGCCATAGTCTCATAATCCTTTGTGATATGCTGAAAGCTGTGCCTTGCAGTGTCATTGGTTACTACATGAACCAAAAGGAGGGGTTATGGTCAGAGGGCTTGACAAGTCTTGTTAGCCTCTCTGTTACATTGTGGATTTTGGCCCCAGGGAGGTAGCACACCTCCTGATTCATCCTGTCAGGGTTGGAAATTGTTGCTTCTGTTTGTCTCAGCAAGGAGTCCTCAACCACCAGAATTTGTATTCTCTGAGGCTTGGCAGGGTTACTCAATGTGCAGATTTTTCCAGAGTTGCCTGTACATTCTCTTCAGGCTGATACTGTCGTTCTTGCTGCTGTTCAATTTCCTCATTAATAAGGGAGAGCCGATCTTCCTCTGACTGGTGTTCCATTACCTCTTGTTGCTATTCCATTACCTCTTATTCCTGCTCCACTTCCTCATTAATAAGGGTGAGAACTTGGAATAGATTCTGTAGCTCCAAACTCTTTGTTTGGTTCCTGGCACTTCTACTCCTACGTGTAACATTCCTCCAAGTGTCTGTCTCTACGCAACTGGGTTCCTCCCCCTTATTAGTCAGACTGTATGCTCAGGGAGAGCACACGGCCAGCACAAGGAGGCTAAACAAAAACAAGCAAACAAACAGACAAGCAAGCACAGCCCCACAAGCCTGTAAACACACCTGGTCTAGGATGACTTCACAGACCCAGCTCTCCCTCTGCTCTCTCCTCTGGAAAATGAGCTAGAGGGCCATTGGGAACTCCTAATAAAGCTCCTCCCCCTTGTTAGTCAGACCGTGTGCTCAGGGAGAGCACACGGTCAGCACAAGGAGGCTAAACAAAAACAAGCAAACAAACAGACAAGCAAGCACAGCCCCACAAGCCTGTAAACACACCTGGTCTAGGATGACTTCACAGACCCAGCTCTCCCTCTGCTCTCTCCTCTGGAAAATGAGCTAGAGGGCCATTGGGAACTCCTAATAAAGCTCCTCCCCCTAGCTGGCTCCTCCCCCTTGTTAGTCAGACCGTGTGCTCAGGGAGAGCACACGGTCAGCACAAGGAGGCTAAACAAAAACAAGCAAACAAACAGACAAGCAAGCACAGCCCCACAAGCCCGTAAACACACCTGGTCTAGGATATCTTCACAGACCCAGCTTTCCCTCTGCTCTCTTCTCTGGGAAATGAACTAGAGGGCCGTTGGGAGCTCCTAATAAAGCTCCTCCCCCTATCCTTGGCAACCGTGGGAACCGGACCAGGGAAGGGTAGTGGCAGAGAGAGAGATGACCTGTAAATGCTTGCGTAGGCCCAACGCTGTTACCAATGCATTCGATCCCGAGTCCGAGCAATTTCCAGTGATGGGGGGGTGAAGAAATAACAAGCTATTTCCCCACGCCAACTGCTGATAACCAGAACTCTTTTACTATTTCTCAAGATGAACTTTTACCTACTACCTTTTTGCAAGGACTTCGACAATTTTTCCTTTTTTAGAAGAACATTTTCGACTCAAGGGGGGGTGCAATGGCTAGCACCTACCCTCGAGCCACTGACATTGGACTATTGTTGGTTTCTTGCTCAATCCGGTGGCTTTTCCATTATCCCACCACTGATCATGGACACATACATGGAATTATTGCCTGTTCTTTGCTTATACCGGCTATTTTTCTGTTATTGATCCGTTACCACTTCTCCATTAGTGAGGACGATTTCCATGTTTTGCCTTATGATTATTTTGGTGTGAGTGTGTTTAGAAATTATAGCATTGTAAATAATAGGTCTCTTTCTTTCAGTGATAAAACAACTCTCCTTTCTCTCTCTCTTGAACATCTTCTTCCTCTTTGGTGGTTTTACTGTGACCTTAATCAACTCCTTTGTATGTTAGGTTACGTTTCCCGCTCCCAATTCAGCTCTAAAAATATTTTGTTGTTTAATTGGAAAATGTATGATATCGTACATTCATCATCCATTTTCAGGGGTAGGGGAATTGTTACCCCACTGGTACCACCCTATCCCAGGGACTACAATTTTTAATATCAAATGTAATCCACCATGCCAGACAGGTTGCCCAGATGAACATGTAGGCAAAAACAGTCGAACAACTAGGTCAGGCCATTAAAATCCTCAGTCACATAGTCCAAGGAGACCTTAAGCTGTGCAAACTCATGAAAAACAAAGGATCCTCAGCCAAAGAGGAGCCAACTTGAGGTGATTAGTGTGTTTTCCCCAGTTGAGTACTTATAATTCTGGAAAAATCATACTAGGCAAGGACCATCTACATAAATATACACTACAACTCATTGCAACCAAAGATCCTGAGACATTGGCCCTTTCCACACGGGGGACAGGGAAACGGGGCGGTGCACGCAAGGGTGGAGCTTACCTGGAAGCGGGTTGCTCCGTCCCCGCGGGGAGCGCGCGTTCGCTGCTCCACACGCTGGCAAATTTCGGCGGCGTTCAGTGGCGCCCAAAATGGCGGCTGGCGACTTCCAGTGGCACTCTGCCAATCAGGGCAGTGCGCCAGCCGGAAGCCCGCCCCCGGGCAGCTCTGCAGGGACATGCAGTTTCAAACGGGGCACTGCAATGGGTTAGCGCGCTTGCGTTTTTTAAAAACCACATGAAATGTGGTTTTTAAAAAACACGCCGCGCCACCCCCTTGCAGCCGCGTGAGGGCTGTTAGAGGTGTGGAACCTCCACTTTTCAAACCGCCCTAGCGCACCCCACGGTGTGGACCACCTCCGGGTGAAGTCGCCCTAAGCCATTTTTTTTATCCCGTGTGGAAAGGGCCATTGGCAACACATCATAAAACCATCATGCAAAACGAGTTGCCACTGTTGAGCATCCTTTCCTTTGTGGTGCCTATTGTTCTCCCTGGGAGAGGATTTGCTCTCAAGGTATGTTCTGCCCTACAAGTAGTCCTAATTTTTGAGAATTTCTCTGGAGAACTCCCTGCCACGCTAGCAGACTGTCATTCTGTTAGTTGAGTAATCCCCTCAGCTGCTTCTTTGCTGAGTTCCGTTTTGCTTGCTGCTTCCCAGACCAAGGACTTCAGGATAGGTGAAATCCCTTTACTGTATCCCCTATCCATTTTCCACTCTTTTGCTTCTTAATAGTTCTTGTGCGAGTGCGTTTGTTCGTGAGAACATTTTCATTCAATAAAAACCATTTATTTGATACATTTGTCTGGTTTTTGGCTTGGCCTGACCCCATAAAAACTGGGTAAAATATCCTGCTAGGTTACCCTGCCTCTCGTTTCGCTACTGCGTGTGCTCCATTAATTTTCCCACCCTTCCCGACAAGGAGTACATCGAGATGTCCCCCTAGGGACCCCCAGAAACCAGGGTAACAACATTTCTGACAGTACTTGACATTTCTCAGTTTTGGAATAGTATGAACTTCGTTAGGATATTTTTTTGAACTTTCAGACTGGTGAGCCTTTTGACATTTTGACCCCCTTTTCTTGTTTTTTCTTTTTTCTCTTTGGATACCATTCGAATACTTATAGTCTCATTTGGTCTTTGGATTGACTTGTTGGACTTTCCTTTCCAAGGGGTGAAAAAAGGTAAAAGTGGACAATTGCCTTTTCTTTCTCTCCTTCCTTCCTTCCTTCCTTCCTTCCTTCCTTCCTTCCTTCCTTTTTTCTTTCTCTCTCTCTTTTCTAGATTTTTTGGTATAGACTCTTTGATATAGACTCTGAATTTTGATACTGATCTTTGATACAGACTCTGAACTTTTATATTTTCAGATTCCTAACACCTCATCTCCCCAGATTAGCCATACATGTATAAATAATATATTGCCATATTGTCAAGGCTCCTTCAAAGAGACTTTGATTTAGCGGTATTTACAGTTATAAACTGGCAGAGCTTTTATAATGTCTAGGGTCTGCACAACTTTATATAACTTTAGATAACTTTACGATCTGGAACCTCTACAGTGATATGTGGCTAGAAGTCTAAGAGCAAATTGAAATGTTACATCAGTAAAATAAGATCTACATGAACTTGAGCTGGGGAAAGGATTGTGAGGTGGGGAAAGAATTTTACACCGCCACTGAAAATCATACAGAAGTTGCATTTGCTTGTGGTTATTGGGAAACTCTGTTTCTGTCCTTACTTTTTGGTGGATAATCTGCAAGGCAATATAGACTACAAGACTATGAGACTATGAGGAAGACAGCACCCTTGACAGACTAAACGTTGATTATTTCAAGGTCTTCTGCGAACAAGGCTACAGCTGTTCTTAGCTAAGATTACTGTTAGTAAATATCTAGCCTCGTAGCCCTTGTGGGGGAATTGTCATGCCCTGCTTCCAGAACATGGACTCCAACTCAGAATCTGAGACAGGGGGCATTCCAGAACTTGCTGCACAGGAAGAGGTTACAGTGGCATAAACAGAACAGGGGGCGGTGCCAGCACCAGCAGAGAGTCCTGCCTCTTTGGACATAGAAGAGCAGCTACCTATACCCAGCTTTGCAGAGCGCAGACAGCAAAGAGAGACCTGTCATTGCTCTCTTGGAAAGTATAACTGGCAAAAATTAAGCCACAGCTGCGCTAGGCTTCAGACCTATCTAGCTTATGCCCCTCCACCCCAGGAGTTCTCAGAGCTTATCTGACCTTCTACCCTGACAGATACCTTGATGAGTGTCAGAACTGAGTGTCAGACTGACCTTGGACACTCCCTTGCCCTGGAACCCTGCTGGACTTTATTTATGACTCTGTGCTTACTGTCTGAAAGAAAATAACAAGCTGGCAGTTATTCAGTTTGTTTTTTTTGTCAGGTGTGCCAGGACTGATATAGGAGAGGAATATAATAATTTGGGCTTATATTGCCATCTTCTGGTCATAAATAGATATAGAAAATTTCATTATTTCGTTTATTGAATAGTTGACTGTCAAGAATCGAGAATTAAGAATTTATGAATTAGCATTATTGACTATTGATGAATAACAGTGTTCTAGGTAATTATTATTAAGAATTATTGAGAATTTATTGAATTAAGATTTAAGATTTAAAATTAATTTTGATATGATTATATAGTAATTATTAATTAACACTGATTATCAAAGTGGTTAGAAATCAAGAATATTATGAATTGCTGAGAAGTTACTGAGAATTCATTAAGGGAAATTTGTATAAGAATTAAGTTTATCGTTGCACATAGATGATTAATTTCATTAGATAATATTAAATATTAGTGTTGGTAAATGGAATGATATTCTCATTTCGTGCTGATAAACAGAAATAAGAAAATAAGATATTATAATATTTTTGCTCATGGAATATTTGACTATTTAGGAATTCAGAATCTAAAACCGTGAATCCAAGAAATAATATTTATTTTGACCATATAAAATAATTGTGACCTAGGAAATCATAATTAAGAATTATTATTAAGAATGAATAAGAATCTATTAAGAAATGAGTATTTATATTTTTTGAACTACATATTAACTGTATAATTTTAGGCCCAAGTTCAGCTTTCATTGGTGATATTATTCCTGTTAGTCAATAACTGGAATTTCCTGTAGAAGATAATTCTCGATTGATTAAAAATAATGTCTACAATTAAAGGAGAACAGGAGAACATCAAAGGGCCAACAACAAAGACTAAAGCAAAAATTCAAAATCTGGTAAGCGGAATTCAATCTTTTGAACTGACTTCCACCTTAACACTCACCCAAACCTCAGATTCTTTAACACTTAAAGATATGAAGAAATTTACAGAACATATAATTCAAGAACACAAGATAACTCGAGCAAAAATGAAGGTAGACTTGAAAAGAGAAATGTAGACACTGAAACAAGAATTTGAAATGATGAGAGCAGAAATGAAAAGAATAGATAACAAACTCCAGGAATTCAAAGATAAGATTCAAGAGGTGGAAGATATTAAAACAGATATTAAAGAGACACAAGGACAATTACATCAAATAAACAATGTATCTGAATTCAGATACAGACAAAAATGTTTGAAACTGAGAGGATTTAAGGAGAGAAAGTTTGAATGTATCATGTTAATTCTGCTATAGCTAGAAGAAATAAGCTATCCTGAGATATTCCAGTTTAGTTCTTAAAGCAACACATTAAAGATCTGATATTACAAAAGAGTTACATTGAAAGATTGGTGATTGAAGATCAAGAGATCCAAATCTTTAAAGATGTTCCTGGTCAGATATTACAACAAAGGAAAGATTACACCCCTTTGACACAGCTACTCAGGAAAGCCAGAATTAATTATAAGTGGGGGAAACCTGAAGGTCTGTCCTTCTTCTTAAAGCAAAAATGAATCAACATAAAGTCAAGGAAGCAAGCAGAGGAATTCATGGATGAGAACTGAGAGACTCAAAAGAAATAAACCAGAAAGTATGAAGAAGAAGAAATATGAGAACAAAGTACATTTAAAGAAAGACTGAGCCAAAGATTTTTTAGGAGTCAACTGGCAACACAGGTAGGTGAGGAAGATGAACCAGAGAGAGAAGAATAAGAGTTAGGAGAAGAGAAAGAATGAAGAAGAAAGAAGAAAAGAAAGAGACAGAAGGTCAGAAAACGAGGGAAAACAGGAGACATCGCAACTGATTTTACTAGATCAAAATGAACAAGAGCAAAGAAATCCAGTTCGGAACACCCAGACAACAGAAGAGGGGGAAGACATACTGGAAGAATCTAAAGAAGACGGATCTTAAAATCTAAAGTTGGAATTTTTCAGGCTTGAACCAGCTAGCTAAGAAGAAAAATTTATTCCATAATTTAGAAAAGGAAAAATTAGAGGTGATTTGTTTGTAAGAATCTTACATCAGACAGAAAGACACTAGTTGTTTAACAAACTTCAAATTAGGCCGTTTTGTCTTTACTTATAAGAAAAAGAAGAGAGGAGTTATGATGTATATCAACAATCGCCTTTCTCTAAAAGAGGTTTTTTCTGATGACCTTGGACATTTCACAGGGGTAGAAATCCAATTCAGAGAATTGAAGGAATAAATCCCAGTTCTTTGATAGACTTTTTGCTACCATTGCTGACCATGATTACAAAAAAAAAAACCTTATAATGGGAGATTCGAATGTGGTGTTAGATCTTACCCTAGATAGGAAATCAGAGAACGACCTTAGAAGATCACAAGGAAAACTACCCCAAAATTTCTTAAATTATATTAATGATTAATGCGGTGTTACTGCAGTTTAGGCCTACCTGGCGATAGCACTAGATATCACTTTGATATCAATAATTCGGCTTTATTCTGCCATTCCTCTCCACGTGTTTGTGAGGTCCTTGGACAAGCACAAAACTAGGCTCGGCACTTAACTGCTGAAATATTCTGAAACAATACAGGCAAGCCAGAAATAGCCAGATCATCGCTTTAGAAGACCTCTCGGCAAACACCTCATTATGTATGCACGCTGTTTACAAAGGACTCCTTGCCCCGAGCAGGTAACTTGGCAAGCTAGAAGCTTAAAAGCCAAGTACTGAGCATTTGCATACAGTCTACCTCTTTGTCAATTTGGACTTAACTCAATCATGCTAAAATGTGACCTTTCGGAGACATTGTCTTGCATCCAAAACTCATTGTTGTCCCTGAGTAAGGCATAGCCTGCAGTTACACTTCTCCCTATAAAGACCCTTGATTCCGAGACCTTCCTCGAATTGCTCCCAAGTTCCAACCACCCTGCTGCTGCATTGCTTGGCGAGCTTCCCCTCAGCTCCACGTGCTGAGACACACCGAACCCCAGCATCGCTCTCTATCTTCTCCCCAGCATCACTCTCTATCTTCTTCCAGGCTTCAGGAACCGGTTCCATATAAGCCAAACCAACTATCCCTTTGAAAATCCAGCTATCTTACTCACACCTTTATTTCCCTTAGTTATCTGTGTGCGTGTGTTGCTTACATTGTGTGCCTACATTTAATAAAGATCATTAGTTATTTTTCAAACCAGTCTGCTTCTTGACTTGGCCTGACCCCATAGACACTGGGTTAAAAGATCCTGCTACGTGCCCTACCTCTCCTTTTGCTAAGCAGTGCTCTGAGCCAATTTTCCCCACCTATAGTTGAGCACATCTGGAATCCATCGAGGGACCTCGAGTAAACAGGGTAACAGTGGGCTGGTCAGTGTTACTGTTAGGTGGATTTGTAATTGGCTGACCAAACGAACCCAAAGTGTGCTCACCAATGGCTGCTTTTCATCCTGGAGAAAAGGGACTAGAGGGGTGCCACAAGGTTCTGTCCTGAGCCCAGTTCTTTTCCACATCTTCATTAAGGACTTGGATGAAGGAGTAGGGGGCATTCTGATCAAATCTGCAGATGACACAAACTTGGAAGGGGTTGCTAATATGCCAGAGGATAGGATCAAAATTCAAAATGACCTTGACAGATTGGAGGGCTGGGCCAAAGCTAACAAAATGAATCTCAACTGAGAAAAATGTACGGTCCTACCCTTAGGCAGAAAAAATGGAACGTACAAATATAGGATGGAGGACCCGTGGCTGGATAGCAGTATGTGTGCAAGGGATCTAGGAGTCTTGTTGGACCACAAGCTAAACATGAGTCAGCAGTGTGATGCGGTGGCCGAGAAAGTCAACGTGATTCTTGGTTGCATCAATAGGAGTATGGTGTCTAGAACAGGGGAGGTAATGGTACCACTCTATTCTGCTTTGGTTAGAGTTCATCTGGAATATTGTGTCCAGTCTGGGCACCTCAGTTCAAGAAAGGTATCAACAAGCTGGAACATGTCCAGAGGAGGGTGACCCAAATGGTGAAAGGTCTGGAAGCCATGCCCTATGAGGAGCAGCTTAGGGAGTTGGGTATGTTTAGTCTGCAGAAGAGAAGGTTGAGGGGATATGATAGCCATGTTTAAATATCTGAAGGGATGTCATGTTGAGGAGGGAGCACGCTTGTTTTTCACTGCTCTAAAGACTAGGACAAGGAGCAATGGATACAAGCTGCAGGAGGGGAGATTCCACCTGAACCTCAGGAAGAATTTCCTGACGGTCAGGGCTGTCCGGCAGTGGAATGTGCTGCCATGGAGTGTGGTGGAGTCTCCTTCTTTGGAGGTTTTTAAGCAAAGGCTGGATGGCCACTTGTCAGGAGTGCTTTGAGGGTTTTCCTGCATGGCAGGGGGTTGGACTGGATGGCCCCTGTGGTCTCTTTCGACTCTATGATTCTATTACATATTGACTGATATTTGGAGATACAAAAAAAACAAAAAACAAAACAAAACAGAAAAAGACTTCACATATTTCTCTGATAGATACAAATCATGGCCTAACATCAATATTTTTTTGCATTGAAAGATCTCCTTATAGAGATCAAAAAAATTGAAATTCTTCCCCAAATTTTATCAGACCATAACTCAGTTTTGTTAGCACTATGGGAGCAGAAATCCGAATTTATCTGGAGACTCAACAATAATATTCTGAAGGATAACAACATAGTTCAAACAATTAAGGACCAAAGCAATCTATATTTTCAAAAAAAACATGAAAAAGCACCATAAGGGATGCAGCAAAAGTAGTTATTCGAGGTATGAAATGGTGAGAGAAGGAAACTCGAATAGTTAATCTATTAAAAGAGAAGGAAGACAATTTTTAAAAAATAATAACTTTAAAATTTTGAAAAAAAAATCAAAAGTCTTCAGAAACAATATGCAATTCTATTGGAATCAGAAATAGATAAAAAAAAAACCTGATATACATGAGACAAAATCATTTTGAGTCAGCTAACAAATGAGGTAGATGGTTAGCACATAAACTAAAGGAAAAGAAAAAGAAAAAAGAATAATCTCACAAATAAGAATTGGAGATAAAATAATACAACAATGAGAAGACAGAAACAGGCCTTTTATCAATATTTTTTGAAATTATATGCAGATAACAAACAGGATACTTTTTCTAAAAAAAATCAATGACTACTTAAAGACAGTTAACCAAAGAACGAATTGATCATCTTAATAAACCAATTAGAATAATGAAATCTCAGAAACAATTAAGAAAGTGAAACCAGGGAAAGCCCCTGGTCTGGACGGGTTCTTGCCTACCTTCTATAAAGTTCTCAAAAATGAACTTGTATATCCCTTGCAAAAAATCACAAACCAACTTCTTGTTAGTGAGATATCTCAATCATGGAAATCAGTAAATGTGACTTTTATACTCAAAAAAGGGAAAGATCCAAAACAACTTCAAAGCTACAGGCTGATCTCCCTACTTAACATTGATTATAAGGTATTTACAAAGATTTTAGCAGAAAGGCTGAAAAAAGTTCTAATAGATTGGATTCAAGACCAGGTTGGTTTTCTACCCAGCCGTTAACTAAAAGATAATATTTGAATGATCCTGAATGTAATCCATTATTGTGGATCTTACAAAAAGAAGAAATTAGGTCTAAGTTTCTTTGATGTAGACAAGTCATTTGATAACTCATGGCAGTTTATGTTTCCAACTCGCTAGAAAATGAACTGTGGAAATAATTTTTTAAATTGGGTAAAAACACTATACACAGAACAACACGCCCAGATAATAATTAATTCGGAATAGACTAAATCTTGTGAAATCAGGAGAGGTACCAGATAGGGCTGCCCACTCCCGCTGCTACTTTTCCTAATTATTATAATTATTATAGAAATTTAGATGATTAAGATTAGACAAAATGACAGTATAAGAGGTGTTAAAATTGAAAACTCAGACTTGAAAATACAAGCTTGTGTTGATGATCTGGTCATAATATTAGAAGATCCAGTGCACTCTTTAAATTGTCTATTCCAGACATTAGAAGACTTTGGATACGTAGCAGGACCCAAAATGAATCAAGAGAGAACAGTCCTGTTAATTAAGAATATGACACTAAAAGAAAAGGAAGAACTACAAGAAAACTAAATTTAAAATAGAAAAGAAGATTAAATATTTAGGAATATGTTTGACAAGGAATAATCAAGATTAGTTTGATAATAATTGTAAGAAAAAGTGAAAAGAAATTTAAAAAGAGATGGAAATGTGGGAGAAATTTAAACTCCCATTGTTGGGAAGAATTTCGGCTATTAAAATGATATTACCCAAAATCAATTTTCTTCAAAATGTTCCATTAGTAATTAAAATTGATGTTTTTAAATAATGGAAGAAAGACCATACTAACTTCATCTGGGCCGGGAAGAAACCGAGAATAAGATGGACCTCTATGATTGATGTCAGAGAAAGATGTGACCTTGGATTTCCTCATCTCAGTTGTATGCACACACAAATATTTTGTCTTGGATCACAGATTGGATAAGCCTAGGCCCTAGATAATAGCAAAACACTGGTCTTTGAGAGAGCAAGTATGAAAAATGGCTGGCATCTCTATTTGTGTATTTGAAAAACCAACCACAGAAACAGTTCCTCAAACATTCCTTAAGAAAAGTTTTACACCTCACATGGAAGAAGTATAAACAACGATTATGTTCAAAATTGCCTCTATGGCTCTCCCATAGAGGATCTCCCACCTAGAAGCCTTTCTTGTGGATGAGATCAGACCTCAAAGATGGTGGACTTATAAAGAACTGACAAAATTTGAGGAATCCAGACTTTTAAAAATAGAGAGGAACTGTTGGAAGAGGGGATAGAGTGTTTATGGTTCCTCTATGTGCAATTACTTTCTAGATTTAAACAAAATAGTAGGGATGGATTGATAAATAATGAGAAGACAGAATCTGATCTTATACTGGAGGCAGAGGATAAACATTTAATGGCAAAATTTTACAAACTCTTATTAAAATGGTATTTAGAGCAAGGGACAATTAAAAGTACTATGATTATATGGGACCAAAATAATGGGCACACAATTCAATTACAACATTGGGAACAAACCTGGAAAATTTTGAATTTTACAAAATGCCAAATGTTTAAAGAAAATTATTATACAATGTTTAATAGTTGGTATCTAACGCCAGCGAAACTTGCAAAAATTGATAAGGGGACTAATGAGAATGTTGCAAATGTAAGGCTGAAAAGGTGATTTGTTTTCATTGCTGGTGGGAATGTAAACAAGCTAAACAGTTTTGGAAAAATATTCATTTAGAAATTACGAAAATGTTAAACAAAAAACTTCCTTTGCTTCCCGAGTGCTATCTGTTGAATATGGTTGAGATGGTTGAAGGATATGTTGGAAAACAAAACAAAATAATCTTGTTGTACTTGATAACTAAATCTAGACTGCTGGAGCCCTGGCGGCGCAGTGGTTAAATGCCAGTACTGCAATCACAAGGTTGTGAGTTCGATCCTGCCAGGCTCCAAGGTTGACTCAGCCTTCCATCCTTTCGTAGGTCGGTAAAATGAGTACCCAGCTTGTTGGGGGCAATTAGCTAAAATACATTGTAAACCGCTTAGATAACACTAGTTGATAGGCGGTATAGAAATAAATGCTATTGCTATTGCTATTGCTATACCAGAGAGTGGTAAAAAGAGAAGATGCCAGAAACAGATGACTGGTTGTATGAGATATATGACTTAATGCAAATTGATAAACTTTCTACACTGTTAAAAGATAAAACCTTTAATAGATACTGGGAGGAATGGAAAAATGTATGTAGCTATCTGGAAAGAAGATGGGGGGCCTCACCAGTTATTATGTTGAAAGATTAAATGTATAGGCATCTTGTTTTTTGAGATATGTTAGAGTCAAATTTTAAACAATGTATCTTAAGGAAAAAGTTTTACACATGATCTTGGCGGACAGGAGAAGTTCCAGCAGACTGGAGGAGGGCAAATGTTGTCCCTGTCTTCAAGAAGGGAAAAAAAGAGGACCCAAATAATTATCGCCCAGTCAGTCTGACATCAGTACCTGGAAAGATCCTAGAGCAGATCATCAAACAGTCAGTTTCTAATCACTTAGAAAACAATGCCGTAATTACGAAAAGTCAACATGGATTTCTCAAAAATAAGTCATGCCAGACTAATCTTATCTCTTTTTATGATAGAGTTACTTGCTTGATAGATGAAGGGAATGCTGTGGACATAGTATATCTTGATTTCAGTAAGGGCTTTGACAAAGTTCCCCATGACATTCTTGCAAAGAAGCTAGTAAGATGTGGACTGGACAGGGCTACTGTCAGGTGGATTTGTAACTGGTTGACTGACCGTACCCAAAGGGTGGTCACCAATGGTAGATTCTCATCCTGGAGAGAAGTGACTAGCGGGGTGCCACAGGGTTCTGTCCTGGGCCCGGTGCTGTTCAATATCTTCATTAATGACTTGGATGAAGGAATAGAGGGCACGCTGATCAAACTTGCAGATGACACCAAATTGGGAGGGGTTGCTAATACGCCAGAGGACAGGATCAAAATTCAAAAGGACGTGGACAGATTGGAGAGCTGGGCCAAGGCTAACAAAATGAATTTCAACAGAGAGAAATGTAAGGTCCTACACTTAGGCAGGAAAAATGGTATGCAGAAATATAGGATGGGGGACACGTGGCTGGCTAACAGTACGTGTGAAAGGGATCTAGGAGTCTTAATAGACTACAAGCTGAACATGAGTCAGCAGTGTGATGCGGCAGCCAAGAAAGCCAATGCAATTCTTGGTTGCATCAATAGGAGTATGGTGTCAAGATCGAGGGAGGTATTGGTACCACTTTATTCTGCTTTGGTTAGACCTCATCTTGAATACTGCGTCCAATTCTGGGCACCCCAATTCAAGAAGGATATGGATAAGCTGGAGCAGGTCCAGAGGAGGGCAACCAAAATGGTGAGGGGCCTGGAAGCCATGCCCTATGAGGACAGACTTAGAGAGCTGGGGATGCAGAAGAGAAGGTTGAGAGGGGACATGATAGCCAAGTTTAAATATTTGAAGGGATGTCATGTCGAGGAGGGAGTGGGCTTGTTTTCTCCTGCTCTTGAGACCAGGACAAGGAGCAATGGATACAAGCTGCAGGAGGGGAGATTCCGCCTGAACCTCAGGAAGAATTTCCTGACGGTCAGGGCTGTCCGGCAGTGGAATGTGCTGCCATGGAGTGTGGTGGAGTCTCCTTTTTTGGAGGTTTTTAAGCGAAGGCTGGATGGCCACTTGTCGGGAGTGCTTTGGGGGGTTTCCTGCATGGCAGGGGGTTGGACTGGATGACCCTTGTGGTCTCTTCCAACTCTACATTTCTATGATTCTATGATACAGGGCGCGTTTTCTATCTTTCTCTTCTTGGATTCTGGAATTTTTGCAAACTGGAAAACTGATAAATTGTATCTTGATTTCTGAAAGTTTGATGTATGTTTGAAACTGTAATAAAACTACTGTTCTTTTTTTAAAAAAAGTTGTGGTAACAGAATAATCTCAGGAAAAAAAACATTCTAGACAAACTGTTTGGCATCTGAGAGACACAGAGTCCCAAACCTGTGTTTCAACTGCATCTAATTTCCCCTTGAAAACTTTGTACATCAAGGAAAAAATACTTCTGAAGGGGCTACAAGGGCTAGCTTTTCATGTCTCAACGGCTGTGTTGCCTATCCAGTATAAACTCTGGACAGTGTGTTCTGATATTCTTGGCCCATACTTGATTGGGCATTTTCTGTCAAAGCACGTTGAACATGTCTGTGTAACTACCCACCACAAGGCACAGCAGCAACAGATTGCTCAGCCAGAGTTAACAAGGGAGGAGGAGCCTAGTGAAGAAACTTCTGCCCAAGAGATTAGCAACAATAAGACTAACGCACCCAGTGTAGAAGAGGATTTGCTGTAGATGAGTACTTTTGCTGAAACACCATCCTCAGAATTTGTAGAAGAGCAAAGGCTGGATGGAAGCCTGAAGCCTTTGTTTGCAATTGCAAATTCAAATCCTCCTGAGCTGACCACAGAACATCCACACAGAGCTTAATCCAGACAAGAGAGAGATGCTCCTGGTCAGTTGAAAGGAAGAGGGACTTTGCCTATGCTAGGTGGGTTACCCTCCCCTTGAAATTTCAGGTTAGCAACCTTGGTGTTCTCCTGGACTCAGCTCTGAGTCTGGACGCTCAGGCTTCAGCAGTGGCGAGGAGTGCATTTGCAACAGCTGCGCCTGTTCCTTGAGATGTCAGATCTAGCTATAGTGACACATGCCCTGAATACATCTTGGTTGGATTACAGTAACGTACTCTATGTGGGACTGCCTTTGGAAACTGTTCAGAAACTTCAGCAGGTTTGAAATGTGGCAACCAGAATGCTGACTGGAACCAGTTACAGGGAGCACACAACTTCTGCTTCACTGACTACCTGTTCATTTCTGGGAACCAATCAAAGTGCTGGGCTTAGGTTCAGACTGTCTGAAAAACCTTATCTCCATTTATGAACCTGCTAGAGCTCTTAGATCTGCAGGGAAGGCCTCTCGGTGTAGCTACCATCTCAGGCTTGCCTGGTAAGGACACGAGAGAGAGCTTTCTCAGTGGCTGCTCCCACCCTGTGGAATACTCTTCCACAGGAGGCTAGGCTGGGCCCTTCCCTGCTTTCCTCTCATAGGCAGGCAAAGGCATTTCTTTTTAAGAAGACATTTAATGGTCAGCTAGAGACCTTTACTTGTTTATTAGTGGTTGTTTTTTATGCTTTTAATGTATTTAACCTTTTGGAAGCCACTTGGCTCCAATCTTTGGAAAAAAAGTGGCATATAAATCAAAGAAAGAAAGAAAGCTAGCTAGCTAGCTGAGGAGCTAATTTCTTCAAGCCTTCTCGGGTGTCTGGCCTCTATCTGTTGAAAATGCAAACTAAAGATGAGCAAGGATCTTCTGATCACATTATTTAAAACTATTCTCCCCCTGCTTTCCCCTCAGAAATAATTTCTCTACTCTTTAGAGAGAAATATGAGGAGTGCTTCCGTGACCAAAGTTTAGAAGATGGCTCAACAAACCAAACAACTGTTCTTTTAAAGTCCTGAAATAAGGCTTGCTTGTTTGTCTTCCTGAGCTTCATATTGCATTTAGATCCTGTTGTTCTAATGGTATCACTAACAGGTATCACTGGGATAAAATGCAGTCGCCTAAAACTCTACCTGGAGCCTCCATTTCTTCAGTCCTATGAGCCCCCTTCCCTCCAGTTAATGTAACTTAACTTAAGGAAAATAACTTAACTTATAACTTAATAATATATTATAACTTAATATAACAACAACAACAACAATAATGTAACTTAGGGAAAATGACAAGGGAATGAGACACAAAATAAGCAACGTAGGAGAAATTTTGAAAACACAAGCATGTTTATTCAGCTAGAACAGCAGGAGTAGTTAATGTCTTTCCAGTGCCATGATCACATATTGCTGTGTTTGTCAGCAGAAAGCAGCTCATCACACTTAAATTTTTTTTAAAAAAGAAAATAATGAATCACTTTCATCCACTTGCCACATATCACTACATTCAAATCACTAAGAATTTTATGGCCCTCCAGATGTTGGATAGCAGTTCCCAGCATGCCTCACCAGTAGCTATTCTGGGAGCTGCAGTCCAATAACATCTGGAAGCTTGCATGATTCATTTCCCTGTCATCATCTCTGAACTTGCAAGGTAGAAAATCCAAAAGGTTCAGGTCTAGTCGTGTGGGCAAAGGCAAGATCTCCCACATAAAAACATTGGGTTTTCACCTCTTCCCCACTCCATACCTACCTGAGATGTTGGTGGTGATCTCAGTCACAGCTGTTTGGCCAAAGCCCTTGCCAGTTCGTGCCCTCACAGAGAAGAGGTAAGTCGTGCCAGGATGCAGGTTGGAGAAAACATGGTAGGTTTCATTTCGGAGTTTGGAGACAGTGTGTCGCGGGCCAGGCACATTGACTGCAGGGTCAGAGGATTCAATGCTCTGGTAGCTGATCTAGGAAAAGATTCTACTTTTAGAAAATGCAATAGCAAAATACAGAAGATAGCTTTGCAAATTTCAGATGTGAGGCATGTTTTCACTGATTATTTTCACTGATATTCTTGTACTGTCACAGGTGCTCCTGTATGTTTTAAAAATGTATTTGCATGAACAAATATGAAATTTTCATAGGAACAGAAAATCTAATTTTTTATTTTTCAGACCATGGAAAGATTGATTTTAAAGATAACTTCAAAAAGTTATTTTGAAAATTAATTGGTTAACAAATTGTTAAATGAATATTATAAAATTAATTTATGTTAATAGTTAATAATTAATTAAAAGTGATGCTACTTTTAAACTTTAAAAGTTAATTGAAAGTGGCCAAAAATGAAATTTTAAATGTTATTAGGACTAGTAAAGTAATTGAAAAAAGTTTAGAACAATTAAAATAATGACTAAAAAGCATTATGGAAACTTGATGAAGAATTAAAAGTAACAAATTATTTTTTAAAAAATAATTTCAAGTCCTGGTTATTTTGCCTATTCAGATCAGAGCATTACAATGGAAGCCTAAATCAGCAAGAAGGCTTTGCTAAATTCAAACCACAGTCCTTCCAGGACAGGTGTGACTCTGATTGATGGACTGAGACCTGGAAATTTTATTTTGGAGGAGCTCCCATTGGTTCCCATCCATTAGAAATAACAGATATGTCATAATCTTGACCTAACTTTGTGCTCACACATGGACGGTGTCTTTGGGCCAAGCAAGGTTTGGGTGTGGCTTAACCAAGCTCCTCCTCTACTCTGCCCCGCTTTTGGCCCCTCTTCAGCTAGCTGATCTCAGACTTTGTGCCATCTTATTTCTCAGATCTTCTGGAAGAAGGGGCTTATGCCAGCATAAGGGAAATTCAGACAGATTAGGGCCAGTTCAGCCAGCACAAGTATCCTGACCCACTCCAATCAGCCTATCTTAAAGTTAGGATTGCACCGTTAGTGTTCATTATTTCCCATTCACTTACAAAAACAGAAACCATAGTTCTAAAATAGGTCTTTCTCTCCCATCTTGGCTTTGTTTTATTGTTTGTTCCAGTTTTTTTTTTAAATGACAAAACTGGCTGTAATTCGTCACTTAAAACACTTGTTTAGCTTGTATTTAGTGCTCTGTTATTGTTCTCTTTCTGGTTACCCATCCAAGCACAAATCAAGTTTTCTATTAAATGTAGTGGTTACTCAAAATAACTTGACAAAATCCAGGCTGTATCACTTTCTGAAGGATAACCAGTGATTAAATGCACCATTGTACTACATACATATATATCTATATCTATATATACACAGACACAGACACACACTAAAGACCATGCACACATCATCGAGAAAACTAGTTTGGAATCCTTCTTCTATCCGTTTCCCTTCTATTTGCAAGAGAGGTTTCTGTACAGGAGAATACTCAGTCAATTATCAGCTATCCTCACATGTTTAATTTTGGTTTAATCAGACTTCCATTTGAAAATGGAGCCAACCTGAAAATTTTTATATAGGAGATGAAAAGCAGCTTGAGTTTTGTAATTCAAATAGTGGGTTTTGAAGGAACTATAAAGTAGTCCTTAATCTCCAAGAGTGCAAAAAATTGTCTCTGGAATCACAATGGAGCCCATATCAGTTCTCTGGAAGTCAGCAGTCAGCCCTTAGTATGGCAGGAAAAGCTGCCCAGATAAGAAACAGTTTTTCATTCTGTCATTCCTGCACTAATTTCCTTAATGTCAGAGAGGGTAGAAGCACAGGGTGAGAAATGAAACAGGATAAGAGAGGGCTTTGCCTGGTTGTGATTGGGAGGGAAGATGTGGCAGAAACTACACCCACACATATATACCTCTGTTCAAGAAAATATCCTATTAAATTGTACTCATTTCTCTCCATTTTGAAGGGAGCAAATAAAAGGAACCTCTCTGTTCAGTGCAAACAGCAAATTCTATCAACTGCTTCAGTACTGCTATCTGACTTGAGATGTCCTTCTTTGATCACCAGCTGTGCTGTTGTCGCCCATGACATCTTACCCAACATTTCCTCAGCCTTACCCAACACTTCTGTGGCTTGTGCCTTATATTTTAAAAATATGCCACACCCAAACATATACAAAATGTCAGAGCTTGGGAAACTGCTTTAAAAAGTAATTGGTTATAGTCATATTTCCAAGGCCTCAGAGTAGTTAGTTACCATTGATTTTTAAAAGAAAGAGAAATGTTCCATTTTTGTTTTCCATGACTATGGATACAATGGATCAAAGAACTATGTAATAGAGAGGAAGGGATGACAGATTCATTCAAGGAAGAGCCATTTGAAAATGAACCTATAGTTTTAGAAAGTAAAGTAGAAACTGCTCTCAAAACACTTGGGAGAAAAAAATTACCAGGAACAGATGGTATATCAGTAGAGCTCTTTCAAGATACAGAGACAGAATCCACTCAAATTCTAACTAAAATCTGCCAACAAATAAGGAAAACAAAACAATGGCCCACCAGTCAGAAGCATACGATATACATTCCAGTTCTGGAGAAAGGGGATACCAGGAATTGCAGTAACCCCCGAACTATCATATTAATCTCCCATGCAAGGAAAGTGAGATTCAATATTCTGTAACAAATACTTTTACAATATGTGGAGTGAGAAATGGCAGATGTCCACATGGTGTTCAGAATAGGAAGAGGCATTAGCATCATATTGCAAAAATACATTAGATAATAGAACATGCCAAAGACTTTCAGCAAAAAAAATCAGCCTGTGCTTTACAGATTATAGGAAAACTTTTGATCAGGTAAACCATGAAAAACTATTATTGCTTTTAAAGAAAAGACTGCGCTCCAACATATGATTGTCCTGACGCATAACCTGTACTCAGAACAAAGGGCCACCGTCAGGACAGAATATGAAGAAACAGAATGGTTTCCAATTGTCAAGGGGGTCGGGCAAGGTTGTGTTTTATCACCCTATCTGTTTAACTTACATGCTGAATGTGGCGTGTATAAAGCTGGATTAGATCTGGAGTAAGGAAGCATGAAAATTAGAGAAGAAACTCAACAATTTACGATACACAGATGATAACATACTTCTAGCAGAAAATAGCAAATCCTTGGAGTGACTCTTGAAGAAAGCCAAGGAAAAAAAATGTAAAGACAGGGTTACATTTAGACATTGAGAAAACAAAAATAATCACAGCAATGATTTACATAATTTTAAACTAGATCATAAAGGCATTGAAATAGTCAAAGATTTCTTATGCCTTGGTTCAATCATTAATCAAAATGGAGGCTGCGGTCAAGAAATCAGAAGACTAGGAGTTGGAAGGGCAGCTATGAAGGAATTAGACACGACTCTGAAGTGTCAAGATATGTCATATGTCATTGAATACAAAAGTAAGGATATACTATTTCTATGTATGGTTGTGAAAGCCGGACAGTGAAGAAAGCTGATAGGAAGAAAACCAACCCAAATCAAGTCTGAACTCTCCTAGGAAGCCAATATGATTAAACTGAGACATTGTGCTTTGGACCTATCAAATATAACAGAATATTCTATAATAGAATCTGTGAATCAGTAGAAAAGACAATGATGGTTGCAAGGTAGAAAGCAGTAGGAAAAGAGGAAGACCACATTACAGAGGGCTAGACTCAAGCAAGCAAGCCATGGCCCTGAATCTGCAAGCAGGGCTGTTTACAACAGGGTGACTTGGAGGTCCCTCATTCTCGAATCACCATGAATCAAAGTCACTTTGATAGCAGTTTAACAACAACAATTGAAATAACTACTTATTAAAAACAATAAAAACAACAAAAATAACAACAACAGAATGCTACAAAACACACCAAAGTACTGCTGCTACCCTGTAACCATAATAGTAACTAGACACCATAATAGTTGCATTACAAAAGGAATAAAATCATCCCTTGCTATGTTATTATTGCAGTGTAACAGAAGGGGAAAACAGACAAAGGAAAAGTTTCTGTTTCTTTCTTTATGTGTTGCTCAAGTTCTTTACACAAACAGTTTTTCTTTTTATGCACTATACACAGCAATTCCAAAATAAGAACAGGGTTCCAGTTCCAGTTAGGCAGCACATAAGGTGGCTCAGTTTGAGCTCTGCTTTTTATCAAAAATTATTTACTGAATGTATCTTTTCTTAGTCATTCTTTTAATATATGAGAGCCAGTGGCTCTTCCCTTTTAAAACTAATGAAGCTACAGTGGATTGACCTTTATCGAATTGTTTGTAGGGAGCAGCTTGGAAAAGTTGATATATTGGGACTGGATCATGAACGCTGGGGAGTGTTGCAAATTTGATAGCTTGCCAATTTGGGAGTCAAACAGATAAACAGCAAGCTACTGCCCTAGCTCATATGTTATCAGTAGTATAAGCGTGTTTGTGCTTTCATTAAGAACATATATTTCTGCAATTTTAAAACAAACTAAATAATTTCTACAGTGGGGGAGCAAAAGTGTCAGGGTTACCCTCCATTGTAGGTGTGGGGATGTTACCCTGTAAACTGGGGGTCCTGAGAGGGGTACCCAAATACCAAAACACAACAAGCAAGATGGGGAAAAATTGCTGGACACTCTTGGCTAAGAGAGGCAGGGCAACGCAGCGAGATTTTTTATCCTATGTATACCGGTTCAGGTCAGTGAGAACCCAAGCATTTAAAATATTAACAGTTTTATTAAGCAAAAGAAAATAATAAAACTCAAGCACACCTAACTGGGAAGGAAAGAAAGAAAGTTTGGAGAAATAAGCAATACGCCACCTGTCCGAAGTCCTGGAGGTACCAATTAAAGGGAGGAAAGGGAAACCCGGCGTGGAGCCCGAGGGGAATTTGTGGAAGCAAGCGACAGCGAGGCGAGGAGGAAATCCAAAAGGAGCTTCAAGTGATTACAGCTTAGTGATTTCAGCTAGTGATTCAGCTAGGTGCGCAAGAGTCCGAAGAGCTCTCAAAACGGGGCATCTTTTATAGGGAAAGAATGACCGCAGGCTAAACTGATTTTTACAGGAGAACAATGATTTTTGGTCGGGGGAAAAGGGTTGAAAGGTGGAATTTGCATGATTAATTATGAACCGAATTGACAATGTTAGCTGGTAAATGCGGCTAGCTCAGACGTTAAGTGCCTGGCTTGCCAGGGTGTTTTCACGGCAAAGAGTCCTCTTTGTCTTGCAATAAGGTGTTTGTGTAGGGTGGCTTCCCCTGAAGCGGAACTGGCTATATCTGGTATTTACAACTATCACCGATGCCTAGCGTCGCGCTTGTCGGGGGACCTTACAAACACTTAGCTGGTGGCGGGAAAAAAGGGGACGAATTTGATTCAAAATGATATCTCAGTTCACCAAAGACCAACCAGATTGCCGTGGTAACAACCCCCCCGAAAATGGGCAATTTGATACAAATTGTTTTTTTTAATAAACATTTCAAACATCAAACATTAGAGCCAAATCAAACATTAAAAAAAGGGTCTACGGATCTGGGGGCATTACCCCAAGGGTTTTTCAACATTCCTATCTAAATAAAACATTCCCTAACTAACAACAAATGCAATGCTGCGGGCAAGAAGAAAGCCTAACTTAATGATATACAAACAAATCAATGGAATTATAGCAAATGAAATGCAAGCAATACATTTCACAAACGGATTAAAATCAAAATTCCAAACTGTAAATGTGGGCAATATCCAAATGGAGAATGGAGACAACGCTGAATGCGGGCAGAGTTCGAAACAGAAATCAGGTAATGCGGGATTGGGCAGTCCAATGATGATGCGGGCAAGAGAAATCCAATGGTGATGAAAATATGGCAATACAAGTCCAAAGTCCTGGGGAGGTGAAGCCAAGCAAAGTCTCTGCCCCCCCCGGAAAGGGGAAAAAGCAGGGTCTGGAATGTAGGCACCAAAAAATTCCAGTCCAGGGTCGAGCTAGCCCAGGCATGCTAGCTCTTTTCAGGAACGGGTTTGTAAAGCAGCAACAGGAACAGTCCTAGGAATGGGTTTGCAAAGCGACAACAGGAACAGTTCTCAGGAAGGGGATTAAAGCGGCCAGGATAGTCCAAAACAGGAAAGCAGGCAGCTGTACTCTGGATAGTTCGTTGAGGGTGTGGTTGGCTCACACCCCAACTGCAGGAACAGGAACAGGAATGTGTTGTCGACATGGGCCGGGCGCCTCGACTGGAGCCGTGGTGTGGTTGGATACACACACACACACTCCACGGTCCCTCGGGGGCTGGGGGTCCGGGAGGGCCTCGGCTGTCTGGAAGCATTGACCTATTGTTTTTTAATGGACGGAAGCTGACAGAGGTTATGGCAAATGCAAGTTTCAATGCAAATTGGTGGCGTGAAGCCCCTTGGGAGTGGAATTTGGATTGCAATTTTTTATAACAATGGAACTCGGGGGGTTTTTACCAATGCCAGGCAAAAGGTGCTAATATGGAGCAGACATGGGTGACTGTCCCAGACCTTGGTACTTTGGGGGGGAAGACGGTCTGCCACACCTCGGGGGGGGGCCCATGCAAGGGTACCTTCTGGGGTTCGGGCCTCCATTGTTTTCCTTCAGTATTTCTCCAATGGATGAGCAAATTTGTAATAAGTTTAGATCAAAACATTTTTTTTCATGAATACATGATTACTTCTCTGGTCTCAGATAACTAGGTTATCTCTGGCCTTCGCCTGGCGGCAAGGGTCCCCAATACCAGTTGAAAAACAGAATACAAACCAATTAAAACAAGCATAACTACGCTTGCTCCTTTTGCCGAGCAGACGTTGACGCTTCTGGAGATTGTCCGGGATAGGGCCTCGTTGCAAATGTTCTATTAACATATGCAAATGAGTAACAATCACCGGGGCCAAGTGTTCCCAATTGTGTGGGTATCCAGCCCTTATGGGGCATCAGAGAGTGGGCACATACTTTGAAATTTGGCCAAATTGAATTGCAACTAGGGAGCGGAAAATTGTCCTACCCTAGCAGTCCAAGCACCAGAAAGAAAGGGGAGAGAGGTCTCTCCAAGGCAGAAACCATCCTGGGTTGTAGCTCGGTACTCCAGAGTCAGACTTGGTTCTACTGAGAGGGTTGTTAAACCCTCGCAGCTAAATCTCCCCAGGATGCTATTGCACAAGACCATCTCTCAAAGTCAGGGTCGGCAGGCATCCTGCTCAGCCTGCCCTACTCAGGGTATCAGAGCTGACTCTGTAGGCCAGATCTACCTCAGAACGGGGTTTCCTGTCTCCCACCCAAAATGGTGAAAAAGAAAGAAATAACTAAAAGGAAAAGAACAACCCAAAAAAAACCTCAAACTCCCCAGGCGAAACTTTTAAAAGACCGGGAGCTCGGGGGGGGCCCACTCCACCTCCGCTCCGCAAACTGGGGGGCCTTCAACCTTTGGAACACCTCGTAGACAAATTTGTCTCTGACAAATTGACAATGGGCAACTCCCTGTAATTTATGGATACCTGAGGGACAATCACATTAATGGGAATTCCCCGCCCCTTTCCTCTGGTACGTCTGTTTCTGGAATTCCTCTAGGCTCGACTAGCTGGCCCTTCCACTCTTTCAACTGAGAACATGGAAAAACTTGAACCATCTCCCCTTCTCCTAGGGATCCTCACCTGGTAAACCGCTGGTGAAATCCGCTTCACAATGGGGCGGGACCGACCCATCTGGCAGCGAGAGAATGTTTGTCCCTATAGAAATTCCTACAGAGGACTAACTGACCTTCCTCCCACTGACAGGGACGGTCCCCATCCCAACCTCTTATCCATATTTTGCAAGTTTTTGCCCAGCTGGGCCGACTTTTTTTACCTGACCAAGATGACTTACAAGACTCCTCACCCACTCGTTATTGAGAACCACCGGTTCCAACTTGTCGTGTTAATCCAGAATGCCTCGGGCAGCATCATCTTCCACCCTGTCTTTCCATATGTGGTGTGAAGCCGTGGGGACCTCCGTGCCTCAGAAGGCCATTAAGATTATGGGCAGTTGGTTTCCAATCCTTACCAGAGGAACGCACCATCTTCCGAAGGGCTTCCTTTAGAGAGCAGTTCGTCGTCTCAATGTGACCCGAACTCTGGGGATGATGGGCATGTGGAAACGCTGACAAATCCCCAGGGCCTTGCACAGCTCTCGGGTGACCTCACCGGTGAAGTGGGGCCCGGCATCTGATCAAGGTCCCCTGACACTCCCCATTGTGCCCAAACACTGTTAAAAAGCAATCGCCGCCGTGCCTGCAGTGTTGTTGCGGCAGCGAGAGGCCTGATCCACTTGCTGAAGGGATCGATAACAGTCAGGCAGTATTTGTTCCCCCGTGGTGTGGTGGGAAGATGGCCTATGAAATCTATCTGGATCACAACCATGGACCCTCGATGCGCTGGTGCTGGATGGGAGCCTTAGACCGGAGGGGTCACTTGACCATGGCACAAGCCAAGCAGTTATCCACCCACTGGTAGACGTCCTGCTTAACCTGGGGTCCCTTCCCCGTTCCCCGGGCCCGATCCAGGGTCACCTCAACCCCCCGGTATCCCTGCTCATGCACAAACTGAATAATGTCGCTGTGGAGATTTTGGGCATGATCCAGTGGCGCTGGCCACTGTGTTGCCGCCCACTGTACTCCATCCTGCTGAGAGATCTTAACCAACCAGACTCATCCGAGCCTTTCCTGGCCAAGTCCAAAATCTCTGAATCCCCTTTCCGTAACACCCCTAGATCAAACATGGGAGGAATGGCTGCTCCTTGGGGTTTAAATTTAAAACGGGGATGGGAGCTCCATCGTCTTTGGCTATGGCGTCAGCCCAGGTGTTCCAGATACAGGTAGCCGTATCCTTTTTATGTCCTCTGACATCAGCTACCCATGTAGGGGCAACCCTTTCCTCAATTTGGGCTCAAAAAGGACCCATTTCTCAAGATGGGCAATGGGCTTCTCATCAGATGTTCTAGATCATTTTAGCCAAATTTGGGAACCGATGGTTAGCCTTTTCCGTCCAGTCTGAATCAGTATATTTGCCCGGGGGCAGTGGGGTTTGTGCTCCAAAATAGCTTTTAGAGCTTCTACCTCCACCGCTTGGCTAGAATGTGGTCAGGCTTTCCCTTGTAGGGTGAAAGGGGTCTGTGATGCAGATTGCTCCATGGGCCCTTTCCCTGGGCTCCCCTCCACCTGCATGGATGACCCATCACAGAACCAACATACAAAGCCTTGTAACTGAGCTTCCTGAGGGAGACTCCCCATTCCACTGGCCCTATTGGAATTTAAAGGTGGTAAAGGACACTCATGCGTGGCTCTGGTTACAATAAGACCATATGGAGCTGGTGGGTCCTGTGGCTGTTTCTGAAAATCCACCCCCTGTGACACCAGGGATAATCCATTTGGCAATGCGGGTGTTGGACACCCCCATTCTGGATCTGACCTGACAAAATGTATTTAAGAGGCGTGGGGGGGGGGGGGGGGACAATCACGCAGGTGCCTCCGATCATAAATTCCCAGTGTGTTAGAGCCCAGATCAATGCCAAGCAAGTTTTCTCACATGAACTAAATTTTGGGCCCCGTATGGATCCAGATTTTTAAGGCATAAGCTATTACACACTGAGTGCCATTCTGATGTTGTAAAGACTGCCCCCATGCTCCTGTCAGAGGTGGCCAACTGTATATAAAACGGCTTAGCCATGTTAGGGTGCACCAAAAGGGGGGCCTTCATTAAGTCCCCCTTGAGTTATGCAAATGCCTCTGCTGGCAGGTCTCCCGTTCCACTTGGCTTTCTTCTTTAGTAGGGCATATAGAAGCTTTGCTTTGGCGGCAAAAAACTCTATAAAAACCCCAAAAAGTTGAACGTTCCCCGAAAAACGAAAGGGGGTGCACGTCTGTGGGGGTGGCAATTCGAGATCACCTCCACGCGCTGCGCGTCTGTCAGTGCCGGCAGAGCCCTAAAATTTTAAAACCCCCGTGGACACTAGCTGAGCCTTCTCCCCGGGTCACCTTAAAACCCGTGTCCCCAATAATCCCAACCCTCCTGTGTGATCTCCCGTGTCTTTTCCTCGGAGGGTGAATAGCCAAAATGTCATCCACGTAGGACAAGACGTGGACCGTGAAGCTGGCTGCAGCTTTTCCCCATCTTGACTACGTGTGCGTGGCAAATACTGGGGCTAGAATGGAAGCCTTGCGGGGGTGCTTAAATCATCTTGCCCCCCAAAGTAAAAGCAAATTTGTACCAACAAGCCTCATGTAGAGGGATGGAATGGAAAGCGTTGGCCAAATCAATTACGCTGTTAAATTTTTCTCCTGCCACAATGGTAGACAGGGTTTTATTATATTTTACCATGACCAGCGCAACGGGAGGGTGACAGAGTTTAAAGCCCTAAAATCCACAGTCATTCTCCACGTTTTCCCGTCTGACTTCAGAACAGGCCAACCATGCATATGGATTGCATTGGGGTAATTACATCCCACTGCAGAAGCCCCTCCGTGGTTTTCCCAATGCCATCCTCGGCTTTCCTTTTGGGTACTTGTATTGTTTCTGAGGCGGGGGATTCGGTTATTAAACAAGCCTCCTTTACAGTCCTGCACTCAATTTTGTTTTTTTAAACCACACCTCCGGGAAAGCCTTCCCCCAAAGGGGCACTAGCTACACAACTCACCGGGGCGGGAGCCTTAAAGGCGGGACAACGGTGCACGGCCAAAATTTCCTCAGGTCCCTGATCGAGCTTCCATAGAAACCCGTTTGCATAATCGACTGTGAGCTTGTTTCCCTGCATGCCGATGCCCAAGAAGCCATCATCCTCATCACGGTTCTCGCATGCCCACAGCTGAAAACGAAACGTGTCTATGGACACTGGAATGTCCTTCCAAGCCCTTTGCAAGGTGACCCCCCCCCCCATATCCAGAGAGATGGACATGCTCAGGCGTGGATAAATCTTTACCAATTTTGAGTGCAGCACATTTAGGGCTGCACCGGGGTTACTAACAAGGTGGTAGGAGTCCTTCCCCCTCGGTCCCTATGCCTGCCTTCACCCCGAACCTTCCCCCCTTGTCTGGCTGCAACTTGGCCACAATGTTGCAGGGGAACTTTTCCCGGACCGAGGGCACCTCTAATCCTTAAGATCTAAGGTTGGGTAGTATCCAGCCGGAGGCGGGCCTTCGTCACGGCCTACCGGGTGGTCACTCCCTCGGCAAGTATTTGTTTTGGGCATCCAGGAGCTCTGGGGGCTGCTTGTCGAACTGGCTCATGTCCAGTCTGCAGCACTGTAACTGCTCCAGATCCTGGCCCTGTCCATGGAATACGACTGGGTCGTGGGATTACCCGCCCGACGTTTCCCAGGGGGGACCGGACTCAAAAGGCTGTTTGGAAACAGTGGGCTGACTACGGGAGTCCCTTCCCTGCCACTGCCTATCCTGTCTGGGAATGGGGTACGAGTTCCAATTCCCACGGGGAACGGAATTTGGGGCCGTTTTCCTGTGCTGGGAATAGGGACCGTAATTGGAGTAAATTTCCTCCGCCATGGGTTCCCAATTCCCAGATTCCTTTTTGTGTGTCTTGGGAGGTTGCAGGGCGTCAGCCTCTCGCAACAGGTCAGAGGTGGTTCCCAAACTCTTCCCAAGAGGTAGTGTCGGGATTTAGCATGCCCAAGGTTAACTTTGTCTCGCGATTCAGACCTTCATAAAGCATAGACCTGAACTCGGCGTGATCAAAGTCGTGCCCATGGGCCGTAAGGGGGACCTTTTCGGCCACAATCGCAAGTAGTTGCTTCCGCGCCACGTAACCCTCAGGGTTCTCGTGAGGACCCTGCTGCTCCTTGACGTAGAGCACACTCGCGCTCTGTCCGGGCCAAAGGATCTTTATGATCTCTCTCATCCAACCGTAGGCCTCGAGTTTAGCCAAGCCTCGAACAGCCACGGTGGACTCAAGAGTCAGGAGGCCTGAGGGGGACACACAAAGGCGAGCCAGTTGGGTTAGGTCCTGGCCATTGGCTGTAGGGTGCGAATGCGACACCGCGTTAAGCCACATGATGCTGGTGGACCGATTTAAAGGGCCCAACTGGTCAGCAATTGCTTTTGCCTCAGTGGCACACCAGGGAATTCGGGTCTCAGTGACCTACGTCTCCTGGACTTCTTCACCATCATCATTGGCAGGGACAGTCCTGCAGGTCTTAGACCATGTTTCTACGGGGAGGACTGGCACCTTAGGGGCTTCCCAGTCCAGATTACCGGGGGAGGACACCAGGGTGTCTACCGCCAAAGGGTCCTCATTGGCAAAGCTAGGGAGCAGCTCCGGACACACTGCCGAAATTAAAGCCTTTCGTGTCTGGAGCTGGTTCTCTAAGGTGGCAATTTGCTGTCAGCAAGCTACGTGACTAACAGTCTCCTGCTGTTCTTTTACTTGGTTTACCATAAATCGTGCCGCAGACCGGGCATGATCGAGCTCGGCCTCTAAGGCACGGGCTCTCTCCTCCCAAGTCTGGGCAGCTGGGGACATATCACTTGGCTGCTGTTGCGTGGACTGCGCAACAGACGCAAAAGTTACTTTGTTCGTCCGCAAGGCCACATTCACGGCATGAAGCCGGGCATTCTCCTTTTCTACTTCCACTAGCTTCCCCCAGATCTCTACTAGGGTAGAACTAGCGTCTCTAGTCACAAACCAAAGTTCCCAGGCTGCCAACGAATCCTTCGAAGGCCCGAATGGGTTGTCTTATGCACCAGGGTGTATGCTTCATGGAGAGAGGCGAAGGGATCATCCATCTGGAAGACAGAGTCTTTCCAGGGGCATTTTCCCTTACCCATCTCTCTAGTTTCCCTTGGACCTCCTCCTGACACATGAGGTCCTTAACTGCAACAGGGCTCTCCTTAGCCATTTCCTATACTATCACAACAGCACAACACTTTTCTACACAAAACAAAAAACAATTTCTCCGCTACAATTTCTACTAAATACGGGACCAGGACCTGGAGTGACGCGGAGGATCACCCAGACCCCTGGGGGAGCTGAGGAAAACGAACTCTCTGGAACTTTGCTAGGGAAGAGGAAAAAGGAACCAAGCTCCAGCCTGCCCAAACAAGGTCACCTTTGTCTGCCTACCTTCGGCAACAAAAATGACAAGGCCAACGTTTCAGGGATGGGGCGGCCCACCTAGGACCCAAAAGGGGGGCTGACGAACTCAAAGGAACTTACTACGCCGCCTGGCCAAGCACCGGGGGAAGAGGGACAAGGAACCCAAAACTGAACCACCCCATCCTGGTTTTCTGGGTGGGGGATCCTTCCTCTACCTCAGGCTAAACCACTAAACCCACAGCTAGGTTGGGACTCACCACCCAATCCTAACAAGCTGGCACCCGCAAAACTGAGAAGCCAGGAATCACCACCCGCACCTTCTCCAATTCCAAACTAAGCTAGCCACAAATCCAAAGGAAAACTTCCAAGGAGACAATGAAAGGAGTGAGGATTTTCTCCTTTCCAAAAGTGCTTCAACGTGCCTTGCTGCTAAGGTGTTGGATGTGTGTGGACTGTTCCTAACATGCTAGTGTCCTAACACTTCGGATCCCAGCCCACGACAGACCCAAGATAGGGAGGTGATTCCCAGGACAAGAGAGGTACAGCGTCCACCCGATAGGAAAGTTGCACAAACACACAGAGATCATGCTCATACGCTAACCTGCCTAACTGTGATCTAAAACTACTCACTGACCGTTCCCTGCGTCAGTACCGGCCGATTTGAGGAGGTTCACGACTCCTTCTCAAATTAGGGGTATCGGGACTGCCTGCGTTGCTCCACCACTCTGTTACCCTGTAAACTGGGGGTCCCGAGAGGGGCACCTAAATACCAAAACACAACAAGCAAGATGGGGAAAATTAGCTGGAGCACTCTCTTGGCTAACGAGAGGCAGGGCAACGCAGCGAGATCTTTTATCCTATGTATACCGGTTCAGGTCAGTGAGAAGCCAAGCAGTTTAAAATATTAACAGTTTTATTAAGCAAAAGAAAATAATAAAACTCAAGCACACCTAACTAGGAAGGAAAGAAAGAAAGTTTGGAGAAATAAGCAATACGCCACCTGTCTGAAGTCCTGGAGGTACCAATTGAAGAGAAGGAAGGAAACCCAGCGTGAAGACCGAGGGGAATCTGTGGAACCAAGCGGCAGCGAGGCGAGGAGGAAGATCCAAAAGGAGCTTCAAGTGATTTCAGCTTAGTGATTTCAGCTAGTGATTCAGCTAGGTGCGACGAGAGTTCCGAAGAGCTCTCAAAACGGGGCATCTTTTACAGGGAAAGAACAACCGCAGGCTAAACTGATCTTTACAGGAGTTTTGGTCTGGGGACAAAGGCTCCGACAGGCTGGAATTTGCATGATTGAATTATGAACCGAATTGACAGTAGTATAGCTGGTATGTAGATGTGGCTAGCTCAGCCGTTAAGTGCCTGGCTTGCCAGGGTGTTCTCATAGGCATAGAAATCAAACTTGTTGTTGCACTGTCTCCTCTGGGACCTTGTCCTTGTGTATGTGGTGGACAAGGTCGCGCAGCTGTGTCTGTGTTGTGGGGCAGTCTAGATGTTATGGCTACAGAATGTGGAATGGACCCGACGCTGGTCAGCTGTAAATATGTATATATAAGAGAGCCACTTTGTACATGCTCTCTCTCTCTGTCTTCCTCGTGCTGCTGTCTGTGTTGTATATTTTTCACTGCTGCCGCTTCTATTTTTACGACGAGGCTATCTCTCGCCTCTGTCTACTTTTACTACCCGCAATAAATCTCTCTTTGTTTTCCACTATTGCGGTGTGGAGTGGCTATTTTCTCCTGGCTAAAGAGGTGAAGAGGTTTTTAACCAGCCTGCCTGGTGGTGCTTGTTTACTGAAACAACCACCCCATTTCCAATATTGCTTACAAAGAGTCCTCTTTGTCTTGCAATCAAGGTGTTTGTGTAGGGTGGCTTCCCCCTGAAGCGGAACTGGCTATATCTGGTATTTTACAACTATCACCGATGCCTAGCGTCGCGCTTGTTCGGCGGAGCCTTACAAACACTTAGCTGGTGGCAGGAAAAAGGGATGAATTATGATATCAAAATGATATCTTAGTTCACCAAAGACCAGACCAGACTGCTGTGGTAACAGGGAGGCATACAGGATGGGATTTGTAGTACTAGAGGCCTGAAGTTTATGTAGCTGGCCTGCCAGCTGTAGTTGTTAATTGCTCTTGCATTTCTTTGCTTCAAAAAGATAGTAACTTGGCAACCACCTCAAGTCAGAAGCTACAAGGTCAACCTTACTGAATTCTGTGGGAAGTAGTGAATTGTTATATTCTGTTGCCTGTGAGAATTTCCTCAGTCTGAATCTCTGAAGTCTGTTGCACTGTTCAAGCTCTGAAATAAATCTTGCTTTTCGCATGTTTGTTTTGTGTGTTTGAATCAGTCCCTGACAAGAAGCCTGGGGTCTCAGTCAAGCGTGTTAAGTTTTGCAAGGATGCAGGGCCAGAGATTTGGCCTCTCTGTGTGGTGAACGCGGTGGTATCAGCAACTGATGGTTACTGATAGCCTTCCACACCAATTGTAGCCAGTCTGTTTTCAACTTTTCTAGTCATGGTCAAGACTTGAACTCAGAGAGCTCAGGCCAATAAAGACAAGGCTCAGACAAAGGAAACTCATGGGAGTCTCATTCAGAAATCAATCCTGGATTTTTGTGTCCCAACAGACACCAGCGCTCAATATGTCAACAGTAATTTCTTAGGTTTTGGGACCTTTTTGCACCTTACCTGGTGCGGCTGGCATCATGCGGGGATCGCGTGAAATGCCTAGTCCAGGATGCACTCACGGCCCTCTGCTTCCCCTCCACACCAGGTCCATGCTGGCCAGTAGGAAGCGTGAGCACTCCGCCCCTTCCTTCTGCAGTGCAGCTGGGTACTTTCCTAGGCTGTGCTGGCGGAGGAAGCATGATGGCCACATGTCCGGAGCCTCCACAAACAAGGTAAGTGCATGTGGGGCATGAGAGGGATGCAGGATTGCCCATCATTTTCGGCAACAAGCCACAAATGGTATAATGCACAATCACCACCTAATGGCCTTGGGAGTGTCACACGACTGTGAGGACATCATGTGGAACTGTCCTTGCAATTGCACGATGCTCCTGAGGCCATTTTGCAACAGGACTGGTGTGAGAAAAGGGCCTTAGACTCTCTGATTAATCAAATCAATGGGGCAAGGAGTAATGCAGGAACCCAAACACATGTAGTAGAAGAGGAGCTTCACGACACCCTTGGCTATTGGTCCATGGACCCAGAGTTTTTAGCGAGAACAGCAGAAGACACAATTGACAGACATCCCAACCCTACAACCCCTATAGTAAACAGTTCAATGTTGGAGAAATCTATAAAGAAGTCTAGGATTATATATTCTCATTTGAGAGACCAATGTTTTCTCTCAGCACAAATAAGTGAAAAACTTTTTGATAACCTCCATTCTATAAAACAGGAAATACTTGGACTCAAAGTAACAATGCAATCAATTGTAGCCTTGATTGAGCAGGGAATTTTAAAAGCAGCTCCCCCAGCAACCCACCCAAGTACAGAGCTACTTGATCTCCAGGAAACTATCTCAAAATCTCCAGTGGAAGTGAGATGAAAAGATAATTGTTCCCCAGTGAAAAATTCAAGCCTTCAAGCTAACTGGGAAAAATAATGCATGACTGGGACACAAATGCAGAGAAATCCCCAGAAATAACAGCCAGAGGAAGAAATGATAAAAGTAGTGAAGATGTCAACTCACTTTTTAAAAATTTAGACATACTGACCATAGATGAATCGCAGGAAGCCACCTACAACGGAGAAAAGCCCAAGACCTCTCCTATGCCCAATACAACAGCTAGAGAGAGACTTATCACCATTTTTAACTGGCCTCTAAAGAGTTTAAATAATGTCTAGTTGTTGTTGAGGGAAGTCCTAAAGGAGATCAAGGATCTCCTTTAGGGTCCTGAATGGGATGAGTCAATGGGCATTAAATATGCCTGCATGTATCCCACAAACCCCCAAAAGTCAAGAGGTATGGTAATTCTGTCCTTTTTAGACTGTGACCTGGCACATAGGTTTCCGAACCAGACTTTTAAATTTGAAGGGACAGAAGTCTCATTCAAGTGGGGTCTGAGATTACAGCCATTTACGTCTAAATTTAATGTACCATCAAAGACACACTACTACAGACAAGGGAAGCCAAAGTATGGAATTGGAAATATTGGCTTAAAGGACAGAGATGCTGCCTGTCATGTAAAATCTACATTTAAGAATACACACAAGGATAGGTACATCAAAAAGTGCCTGGATCTAAAGATCATTTTGTATCTAGTAAAGCACCACATCATGATATAAATCTGGATGTGACTACCCGTGAAGTGCCTACCTCAGAGAAACCAGCAACTTTAACTTCTTATAACTATACTATAAGGGGTAGAAATGGCTCCTTTTGGGGAAGAAGGCCATTTTAAAAGAACTTGAACACCTATCTGGTATAATCATTAAATGGGAGGAGATGGATATTCTCAAAATATTCCCAGGGGAAGGTCATAGTGGAACTGTGGTCCTGGGATTCACATCTTCTGCTCTTTGTAAATATATTCAGAAATGTGTAAACCACCAGGTAATGATGACTTGCACAAGTGATAACCTATTCTCTGTTAATACATCAAAATCCAGAACAAGAGAGACAAGTAGCAACTGGGAGCTTCCCCGTCCACAGAAGAGATCCAAGTTTACATACAAACAACATAAGGGCTGTAACAGCTTTTCTCCATATCATTATCCACATTTCAGAGAGAGGTTAGTATATCCCCAATTTGTTATTTATCGAGACAATATTTTAATTGAAAAAACAAGAAACTTCAGAAACAAATACAAACTCTCCAGTTTGCACGCTGAGAATAATATGCTAAAAAGGATCTCCACCATTGGTGATGAGTACTATGGAGGCCATGGTTTCCCGAGATTGTATGTAGGACAGAATTGTCTATCTAGTTAACTACAAACCAGCACTAAGCCCTTTGTTTGGCATACAAGCAATAGTTTTACTCATCTAACTAAACCATCAGGGGATTTGACTATCAACTGATAGGAGGAAGCAGAGGTCTATCCAACTAATTTTTTGGAACATTGCAGGATGGAGGAATAAAATGGTTGATGTACATTTTATTCAGTATATTCAGATGTTTGATATAATCTGCCTTCAAGAAATTTGGCTTATGGAGGGAAACTCCCTCAGCTTACAGGGCTTCAGTTCGTGGGAACTGCCTGCTCAGAAATCATCCATTCCAGGCTGCAGCAGTGGAGGTCTGGCTATCTTGATTTCCTCTTCTATAGAGATGGGTGATATTGCAGTTTTGGATGTAGAGACAAACTTTTCCCAGGCCATAATTATAAAAGGATGTAAACCCGACCCCTTGTTATGCATAAATGTGTACCTCCCCCCACAAGATCAACTAAAGTTGCACAAGATATGTGGATAAAGCTCAAGAATGCATTAGATAGGATGTTTACTGCCTATCCTAACTACCTGGCTTTAGTTTGTGGAGATTTTAATGCCAGAATGCGAAGTGATTATTCTACTCTGGAGAAAGTACTAGGATTTGACCTGAGAGACAGTATAACAGTACCCAGATACTCACAAGATAAGATAATTAATAATTAATAAAAATGGACAGACCCTCATATTATTAATTTGCAAATTTCATCTCATCTGCCTTAAGGGCACTAATCTAGATAGTTCTAAAGGGTTTTTTACACACATATCTGATAAAGACTCAAGTGTGGTGGATTATATCTTTATACCTTTTATTTGAGTGAAACAATCTGCAAAGAGATCTTGCACATTATTTTAAATTGAATGACTACTCATGGAATCTTCCATGAATCAGGGGCATGCAAACTAGCAGGGACCTCATGTTACTTGTTATGTCGTGTGTCACCCTGGTGCAAACGATGCTGAGCTAGAAAGACCAATGGTTTGATTTGGTAGAGGAATCTTTCCATAGTGCCTTCCAAGATCAGTCTAGAAAGTCTTTGTCCTCTATTGTTTGGGTATTATGCATCTTGATGGCTTGAGCGAGGGAAGGCTCTGATGTTCAACTTCAGGTCTTATAGCACCTCTATTTAAAAACAGCAGCTGTTGGAGTGGTGTGAAAATCCAGATCTAGATGGTGCACAGGGGGCACCATTTTGCCTGTTTTCCTTTCAGCTCCCTCTTTAACAAACAAAAGACAAGCCTGGGAGAGGCTATCACACCATGCATATATCATCAATTCAACCTTACTTGTGTGTCTGGGGTAAAAGTGAACGGATGCATACATCCCTCTTCCAATTGTACAATTTTGGCATGGTCACACATCAGCAACACCATTTCCTCGGTATTTGGGATGCAGATGATGCTCAGCTGAGAGGTTTGCTTTTCTTATAAACTCAAACAATGACAGCTAGCAAACATAAAGCTTATGAAGCATTCCATCTCAGACATAAATTGGTTCAGAGTTTTATTTTTCCTTTCGTTAAAAAAGAAAGAAAGACTGCTTGATTTTAAAAAAACAAACTCTTGAATGGCAACATTTCATGGACTATATTCATCATTTTTTTTAAAAAATATTTTGACTATTACAAATATGCTACAACAACTGGGCAGAAAATTTCTTTTTTAAATGTATTAATACAGGTAGTTTTAAAAACTAGAGATGGCATCTCAAAGGAGGCAACCCCCCACCAAAAATAATTATGCCTGAAATGCCAGATAAATGCATAACCTAAAAGCAAGGTTCTCCTTTTGCTTCAGAAGTATTCTTTTATTCATTTATAAACAGACTTAAAAATTAACACATCTAACTTATTTAATGAAGTAATTATTCACATTCCTAAATTGATCCACACAGCCTGATTACTAGAACAGGAACTGCATGAAAATACCTTTGAAAAAGGCAAAGAATATTCTTCTTCTTGTTCCTCTCAGGGACTGGACATCATCACGGATAAGCTATCTAGGGATATTGCTGCGCTAAGAAAAGTTTATATACCACATTCAAAACATTCTCTAAGGATCTTCCCATGTTTCTTTCCCCATTTTTGTTCGTTTGAATTTACTAATTTTTTTTCATGTCTCATTATATAACTGAAATAGTTTTTGGCATTCTATGTATGTTATTATTTCCCGGGCCCTTTTCGCATCTTACCCGTTTGCATGACGGGGGAGGGCGGCTTGTGCGAGAAGCCTCATTCCAAACGCTGCCGCTTCCCCGCTCCTTCGTACCGCAGGTCACTTCCTGGTAGCACAACCGTTGCTCTTGCGCCCCGCTCCCTCCTTCTGCAGCGCAGTCTGGGAGCTGTAGGCTGCGCTGGGGGAGGAAGCGCGACCCGCTCGCCTGGGACGACACACCACACGCAGGTAAGTGCGCGAGGCTGCCGTGAGCATTCTGCGAGCATTGTGCGAGCGCGCATTATTTTTGGCTTAGAGCCGAAAATAAAAAAATGCGCGCTTGCCCCGCTTGAGCCTCATAAGCGTTGTGCAAGTGGGAGTGCGTCGTACGGAGCGACGCTCCCACTCATGTGAGGCTCAAGGGACTCTCGTGCAAAAAAAAAAAAAGGCATGAGAAAAGGGCCCTGGTCTGTATACCTTCTCTTTGATATTTCATTGTTGGTAATCACCTCAGTCCATGAAACTTCCAAATTATGTGCAAGAAATCCACATTTCAAATGCTATTTTTTAAAAATATAGCCTGTGTTAGAAGTCTGCAGTTCCATGTCATACAACAGAACCATGCCCCACTCCAACATTTCAGAGATGAAAACTGAGACACATGTGGCCAAGTAACATCAGAATGTGGTCAAGACAGCAAAAGTTATTAAGGAAGAAGAACACGCAAGATAGGAAGGATGCAGTTTACTTGGTGTATTAGGAAGGGCAAGTTGCTGCTTCTCTTCTCTTCTCTATCCACTGAGTTAACTGAGTCATAGAGTTGGAAGAGACCACAAGAGCCATCCAGTCCAGTCTTTGTTTAAAAACCTCCGAAGAAGGACACTCCACTCCACTCCACGGCAGCATATTCCACTGTCAAACTGTTTTTACCATAGGATGTTCCTAAGGCTTAGGTGGAATTTCTTTTCCTGTAGTTTGAATCCGTTACTCCATATCTTAGTCTCTGGAGCAGCAGAAAACAATATTGCTCCATCTTCCATATTATATCCATTTAAATATTTAAACCTGGCTATCACATCACCTCTTAACTTTCTGTTCTCCAGGCCCAACATAACCAGCTCCCTAAGCCGCTCCTCACAGGGCATGATTTCCACGTCTTTTAGTCACTTTCCTCAGGACACATTCAAATCTTGTCAATATCCTTCTTAAACTGTGGTGCCCAGAATTAGACACAGTATTCCAGATGAGGTCTGACCAAAGGAAAATAGAGTGGTACTATTACCTTTCTTGATCTGGACACCATATTCCTATTGATGCAACCAAGAATTGCATTGGCTTTTCTTGGCTGCCACATCACACTGCTGACTCGTTTTCAGCTAGTGGTCTACTAAGACTCCTAGATCCCCTTCCCATGTACTGTGGTCAAGCCAGTGTCAATCCATATATATTGGTATCTACCTTCCTTCCTTCCTTCCTTCCTTCCTTCCTTCCTTCCTTCCTTCCCTTTCCTTTTTATTTTTATTTTTTGCCTCATCATAACTTACATTTATCCCTGTTCAAAATATTTTATGTTTTTTGGTTTTGTTTTAGCCCAGAATATTAACTTGTTAACATTTCATTTTGAATTCTGATCTCATCCTTTGCGCTATGTAGTTACCCCTCCTAATTTGATATCATCTGCAAATTTGATAAGCATGTGCTCTATTCCATCATCAAAGTCATTTATAAAAATGATGAATAGCACTGGGCCTAGGACACAACGCTGTGGCACCCCATAGTAACTTCTATCCAGAATAAAGAGGAGCCACTGGTGAGTACTCTTTGGGTTTCATTGGTCAACCAACTACAAATCCACCTAATAGTAACACTGTCTAGCCCAGATTTTACTAGCTTCTTTGCAAGAATATCATGGGAGACCTTGTAAAACACCTTACTGAAATCAAGATATGCTACCTCTACAGCATTCTCTTCATCTACCAAGTAACTCTATCAAAAAAAAAGAAAAAAAGTAAGATTAGTCTGGTATGGCTTGTTTTTGAGAAACCTATGTTGACTTTCAGTGATCACCACATTCCTTCCTAAGTGCTTACAGATTCCATTTAATGATCTGCTCTAGAATCTTTCTTTGTATTGATGTCAGGCTAACTGGGCAGTAATTATTTTGGTCCTTTTTTTTCTCTTCTTGAAGACGGGGATAACATTTGCCTTCCTACAGTCTGCTGGGATTTCTCTTATTCTCCAGGAATTTTCAAATTACTGCAGTGGTTCTGAGACTACATCTGCCAGTAATTTAATAATGTATTTCCTCCTCATTGGTACTGTTTGAAATTTTGTCCTTAGCATCTCACTTTTAGGAACTCCCATCTATCATGAAGTCCTTTCTCTTTTAGTCTTCCTGGCTACAAAATGATACCCAGCATTTCCCTAAGTTTACTGGAATCCGTTTTCTTAAAGTCTAGAATCAATGCTTGACAATGTTTTTCTTTCCCCTTCCTCTGTATAACAAACTCCAGGAAAACACGGTCACTCCCACCTAAGGATCCTGCCACTTCCACCCCATTAAGCAGGTCATCATTGTTGGTAAGGATCAGACGGAAAATAGCTGATCCCCTAGTTCAGTGGTTCTCAACCTTCCTAATGCCACGACCCCTTAATACAGTCCCTCATGTTGTGGTGACCCCCAACCATAAAATTATTTTTGTTATTTATTTATTTATTTGTTTGTTTATTTATTTTTATTATTATTTAGTTAGCTAGCTAGCTATTTCCAACATTGAATAGATTGGAAACACGGCCCTAAATCACTGCTCTGGATAGACTTCTAATGCCTAAAAACTGGTAACCTTCCCCCTTTTTTTTAAGCACAGAAAGTGTCCATCAATGCCAGAATTAAGGCAGTAGTTCTAGTTCTGAATGTTAGCTTTCCACAGTTCAAAAAGCCAGTCACTCCCAAAGGCAATGCTGAAACAGCCCACATTTTACACGAGGTGCAGGGAGGAAAGGACTGCGAGAGAGGAAAGATGATGGTGGCATAAGCAGACGCATTTTGTTTCACTCCCACCCTCCCTCCCTCCCTCCCTTAAAGGGAGCGTGGCTGCTCGGATGCTCTCACTCCCACGTTGCACGGGCGCCGCTTCCTTCCTCCTTTCGTCCCTCTGAGGGCTCGGGAGTGGGGTGCGATACCCGCTGTAGCCCCTTGACCATGCTACACCCGCGAGCCCCTCTCGGTCTCCCCATCTCTGCCCCCCGCCCAGCAGGGAAAGATGGGGAAACGTCCCCACACGTGCCCAGCACGCCTCCTTTCCCCTCCTGCCAGTGCGGGGTCTCCTCTCACCACCTCTGCCACCCCGCCTGGCAGGGAAAGATGGGGAAACGTCCCCACATGCGCCCGGCATGCCTCCTCTCACCTCCTGCCAGCACGGGGTCTCCTCTCGCCACCTCTGCCCCCCCACCTGGCAGAGAAAGACGGGGAAACGCCCAGCGCACCTCCTCTCCCCTCCTCCCAGTGCGGGGAGAAACAGCGCTCCCATTGGCTGTGAGGCCATCTTCTTTCAAAAGGGGGCGGGGTGGGATAGAGGAGTGGTGACTCCTGTGAAATGGTCATTCGACCCCCAAAGGGGTCGCGACCCACAGGTTGAGAACTGCTGCCCTAGTTGCTCCGTCCAGCTTCTGAATATGTAATTGTCTTCAAGGCAAAAAAGGAATTTGTTGGAACTTATATTCTTCGAGACTTTGACTTCCAGCAAATACTAGGATAGTTGAAATCTCAAATTACCAATACATCTCTCCTTTCTGAATGTTTAGTCATCTGTTCTAGAAAGGTATCATGCATGTCTTCAGTGTGGCTTGGGGATCTGCAGTAAATCCCCACAATGATATCGCTGTTGTTCCTCTTCTCCTTAATTTTTGCCCAGACGCTCTCAACCTGGCTTCCAAAATTTAAGTAATGGATCTCTTCACAAAATATCCCTGAGATATCATGCTACTCTTCTTACTTTTGTGTTTGGTCTGTTTTTCTGTAGTAGGTTATACTGCAACTAGGGGGATGATACCACGTCTTAGATGTCTCTACACTAATGCACAAAGTATGCAAAATAAACAAGATGAACTTGAACATTTAATACTGTGAAACAAATATAAGAAGTACCACTGAAACCTTGTGGAATGAGTCTCATGATTGGAATGTAGTAACAAGAGCAATATAACTCCCTTTCTGGTCCACGTATGGTGCTAGAAACTGTTTCCCCAACTCACATTCAGGCTGAGATTGTCTTCCTTCCTTCAGTTTTAGAGCATAATGGTTATTGCTTGAATCATGAACTATTTTTCTCTGCCCATACTGTTTTCCTTATTTTGGTTTTTAGGTGATTTTGGCATGAGCTTATGCTCTTCTTTTAAAACCAGGACACGTGTTGCTTGTCCTGGTTTGGTCAAGATGGCAAAAATTATTAATGAGGAAGAACACAAAGCTAGGAGAGGGTACAGCAGTTTACATTTTTCTGAGCCTACTGGGAAGGGCAATATTCTGCCTCTTCCTCTCCTCTTCCCTCTGCTGAGTTAATTGAATGTAAACTCCTTTGGCACTTTGAGCTCAGTTTTTAGCAATTGAGGTAAGCTAAGAAATAAGGGGGAAAGTGGGAGGAGGAGATAGAAACTGGGACATCTTTAGAAACAGCTAAAAATGAGACAACGAAAGATTAATTGGGATTGTTCCTGTCAAATCAGGATTGTTGAAGCATATGAAGAAGGCCAGATCCCGTTTAGTGATGATAGTAATGTTGTTGCCATTGTTGTGTGCCTTCAAGTCATTTCAAACTTATGTGACCGTAAGGTGATCTTATCACAGGGTCTTCTGGGGCTGAGAATGTGTGATATGCCCAAGGTCACTCAGTGGATTTCTACGGCCAAACAGGGGATCAAACCCTGGTCTCCAAGGTTGTAGTTCAACACTGAAGCCACTACAACCCACTGGCTCTCTTGCCTGGAAAATACTACTCCTGTATTGTTTGATCAGTACTGGCTGCCTATTGGTTTCCAAGCTCTCTTCAGATTGCCACTGGTTCTTATTCTAAATGCTCAGGGAAATTCAGCAGCTTCTCTCAGAAGAAGAAACTTCTCTGTTGTGGTAAAAAACTTTATAAAACATCTATCCAAGGGAGGTTGCCCTAAAGTGGATACTTGTACATTTCCTCCTAACTTATCATTCAGAGAAATTATGAAAGAGAGTACAGATTCAAATAAGCTGTGTATATGCTCACTCATATGTAGAGATGCAAATTGAAAAATAATAACTATAATTAAACTGAACTAGAAAACCTCTCAGTAGAGTGAGGACGACTGTGAAAAGTGACCAGTATTTCTACTCAGTGTACCATTTGGACAGTACATGCTGATGGGCAACTTCAAAGCCCTTATTCATGCTTCTTAAGTTCCTTTGTTTTTAATGGGACTTGGATTGGGCACCCCTTCAAACAAGGGATACCTTCAAACAGCAGGCTGCCCTATGGCACATATGACTACCCTGACTCTGACACTGTAGACATCAGAGAAAGGGTTTCCTCTTTGGGATGTTACTTTGAATCAGCTTCAATTGTTGTGGTCACTTTATTCTGCCATTTCACTTTCTTTCTGTGATGATTCCAGCTGTTTTTGTGTGGCTGTATCTCTCATTCTTCTTATACATTCTGCTATGAATTTTCTCTTCTCCCACTCCCTTTTGATGATTTTAAACAGTTTTTGTAGTCTTCACAACAGCAGCTATGCTTGTATTTATAAAAACAAAGTTGAAACCAATAATCAGTCTTTAACTGGGCAATAGCTCTACAAAGGAATTTTTGACAACTTCCCCCCTGTCCCCAAAGGGCTTGACAACATACCTCATACTGAATGATGAGACCATTGGGCTCCACTGGTTCCTCCCATTTCAGGAAAATCATGTCTTCCAGCAGAGTAAATGTGAGAGACTCTGAAGCAATGCCTCCAGGGACTTGAATGGGGAGAGTTTGGGAGAGAAAATGGGGAAAGAATCAAAAGATTGTTGCTTAGCTTCTTTGCACAGTTGAGAGAGCATCAGGAAAAAACAAAACAAAAACAAAAACCTCTGCATCCCTAAAGTGGCAGTATTTCAACTCCACCCATCTAAGCATTTTCAGCTTGCTTCAATACTTAGCAATCAAATCTTTACAGCATTTTTCAGGTAACTAAATTAATGGGAAAGGAGCAGAACTATCAGCTATCTATCAGCTGATCCAAACTCTTCTGGCTGAGAATCAAGGGAGTTATAGTTCAGCACATTTGGATGGTATCAGGTATGGAAGCGCTTATGTACAGATTTATACCTTGCATTTTTGAGGGTTCTGAATGGTTCACAGAAAGAAATGGTATTCTCTCATTCTGAGCGAGTCAACATGTAAAAAGAAGAAAGTTCTACTCCTGTCCTGTCTGTCTCTGGTTCTACCTCCCCTCAGCTGTAGCACAAATCTGCACAAAAGCTCATCCTATGGCCTCCACATGAAAGCAATGCTCTCAATTGTGTAGACAGCACCCATATATTAGAGAAACTACTGTATAGGCCTGTTTCCTACCACAAAAGGAAAGGGGCAGAGCTACAGAGAAAGAAGACAGGGCTAACATGCTCCCTTCTTCACATGTTGATTTAACGTATGTCCAAAATGAGTGACCAGGACTGGAGCAGGGCTGGGCAAAGTGTGCTCTCTGAGAACTGTTTTTGTAGCATGTAGGGTCCCCTAGAGGTCAAAAGTATTTTTACCCCCAAATGCCCTCTAGCGAATATGGAAGCATTTCCCCCATGCTTTTGAGAGTGCCCAGTGGAAGGTCTTTTTTTGAAACAGGAAATTCTACTCACTTTCTGATAATAATAGTAGTAGTAGCAGTAGTAGTAATAATAATAGTAATAGTAATAGTAGTAGTAGTAGTAATAATAATAATAATGTCTCTCCTGGGCTTCAGATGGCCAATCTGCATCTTGTAAGTAAAAGCTGGGCAACCTTGTTCATTTCAAGGTCAAATTCAATTTCAGAAAAGTCCTTGGGAGGCATGTTCTAGGGCAAAAGAAAGGGATCAAAAATATCAGCATATTTCAGTTTCCATTATTGTCAGTAGTTAAGCCTTGTAAGAGGCATTCCTCCTTTGTAGAATGGTAAAAAAGCTGGGAAATCATCTAACGATGCTATTCTAGGGAATGGGCATGGTTATCTGAAGGAAGTTCCATTCAGACCCATGGCTGTAGCCTCTCCTTCAGACCCATGGCTGAAGATTCTCTTTCATGCCTTCAGCAAATCTGTTGCCCTTAGGTGCAGTGGAAAATTCATGCCAGTACTGAAGAACTGACAGTCTGGTCAGCTTCTGCACATGAATAGGAAGCGGTGCCACTTTGTACAGTGGGCCCTCGGTATCTGCTCGGGGTTGGTTGCAGGACTCTCCACGGATACCAAAATTTGCAGATGCCCAAGTCCCATTATGTACAATAGTATAGTAAAATGGCATCCCTTACCTTAAAAACGCCAAAATCAAGGTTTGTTGTTTGGATTTTTTAAAAAACATTTTCAAACCATAATTGGCTGAATGTGTGGATATGGAGGGCCAACTGTTTCACTACAGGCAGAAAAATTACTGAGCCAGCCCTTGAAAGCTTTGTGTGCACAGACAGTACTGAACATAGTAGAAGAGGAGGGAACTTTCCTCCATCCTCTCCTACTGTTAGATCCTTGAAAAAGGTACTTATTAATTAATATTAATATTTAATAACAATAATCATGATAAACATATAATTATAGATAATTGTATATAAACAAATATAAATTATTAATATAAATATAAATTAATACAAATTAAGTGTTAATATAGTGATATATAATAGAAATTATTAATTCATATGTTTTGGATAGCTCCTCAACTCAATCAGTACTTGAGTTGATATACATACAGAAAAAAAGAATATGAATCCATCAAACTAAAACAAATCAGAATCAGAGGCAGAATCAGAATCAGAGGCAGACAAGGAAGAAATATAACAATGAAATCAGAGTACTAATGGAACGCAAGAATGATAACCACCAAAACTTCCAATACCGCTAATGATCTATCATTGTCATTAGCTATCTGAAACATAGCTAAAGAAAGAGATAACCTAACCTAACCTGGAAGAAGGGATTTTGAAAAACGGGGGTATCGGATCACAGACTGTAAATTAAAAGAAACCTGGAACACTTTTTTGAAAGTTACTTCCATAAAAAAACATAGGATTTAGTTTAAGGAATCTTTATTATGGTCATAGACCAGCACAGGTAAAAAGGGGTACAGAAAAGGATAAAAGGATAAAAACACAGGTTAAAAACAGCACTGAAATTCCCCTTCAGGTTGCACAGCTCTCATATTAACAAGACAGGTTTGGAACTAGTCTACTGCAGAGGTCAGTGCCTGACGAATTTTAACTGCTGCTGCACAGAATCTGGCAACTTTATATGTTATATGGGGGTTGGTGTATGAAAGTAACAAAGAAGTGTAGAATTCTCCAGTGCATCTTTGCTATTTAAGCAAGAGAGGGGAAATAAGGCTGAGGTGGATGTCCCTATAGTACATGCACTGGAGAAGCACATGCTCTGTTGTTTCAATTTGGCCAGAGCCACAGGGGCACAGTCTGTCTGAGAAAGGGATCTTCTTGTATCGGCCTCTGAGGACAGCTGAGGGGAGGGCATGACATCGTGCCAAGGTAAAGGCCCTCCGGTGTTTAGGTACTTCTAGTTTTGCTAAGTACGTCATAGGTGAAGCTTGATATCTGTTGTAAGCTTGATATCTGTGTAAAGGTAGAGGTGCTAGCTAGATCCAGTTGTCGCTCTATATCTACCATCCATTGTTTGATAGCTGCTTTGGCCTTATCATATCCCATGCTGAGCAGAAGCTCTGGGGAAAAACTCAGTGATAAGACTTTAGTCATCACTGTCTGTTTCCACATAGACTGGAAGTCATCTCTCAAGGTTAGTGGAGCCAGGCCAATGGGGAAAAAGGATAGTCTAAGCCAGTAGCTGAGTATAGTTACCCACACTCTGGCCTCCACTTTCATAAAGCTTGACTCCAGTCTCAGAGTTGTGCTGGAGACGCATTTTGGAGCTTGGAAAGCTGATCTTAAGAATTTGGATTGCACAATTTCTAATGGTGCAGGGTTCAGGAAGGGTCCCAGTTGGGATCCATACAGGAGTTGTGCTACTGATTTGGCTTCGAAGAGTTTGAGTGCCGCAGGTATATATTTCCTCCTCTTAACATAAGAAATTGGAAGATGGTTGATGAGCTCCTCTCTGCGTTACCAGCCACATACTCTTCATGTGCCTTCCTGCTACCAGTAGCATGAAAGATTACCCCCAGATATTTGAAGCAGGAGACCTGTTCAATCTTTCAACCATCTATAGTCCAGGTATGATTCTTGGGCCTTTTAGTAAATGCCATGATTTTAGTTTTTTGGTAATTGAGTACTAGCTGATCCTCTCTGCAGTACTGTGCTAGTGCTCTTAGCACTCTTTTTAGGCCAATGGGTGTTCTTGAAAGTACTGCAGCAGCAGCAGCATAAAGTAGAACTGAAATGTGTCTTCCCTCTATTTTGATGGAATGGAAGTTTGTTGTTAAGAAGGCGCACCATGCAGTTTGCAGTTGATGTAAAAGTTGAACAAGAGTGGAGCTAGTATGTAACCTTGCTTGATGCCATTCTCAGTGTCGATGGATTGCTGAGATGAACCTGGGGGTTACATCTTATTTTAAGTGAAGTTCCTTTATGCAGCATACATATTAAGTGGAGTAGACGCCGATCGATCGAGGAAGCTTCCAGTTTTTCCCACAGTTTGGTTCTAGATATAGAATCAAAAGCTGCTTTAAAGTCTATAAAGGCAACATAGAGAGAGGCTGTGATGCGGGAGGAATATTTTTCAATAAGGTGGTGGAGTACGAGGCATTGATCTATGGTGGACTGGCCTTCCCTAAAGCCAGCTTGTTCCTCTGCAAGTATGTTTTCTTGCTCCAGGTCTGGAGTTTCCACTGTAAGTTTGTAAGTATATAGTTTGCTGACTGTATTGAGGAGACTGATTGGTCTACAGTTGGCAGGATCGCAAGCCCCCAGTCCTTGGGTGCACGACCATAGTTGTCAATGCAGGTGAAAAGTGAGGCCAGGATAGGGGTCCAGAATTCCAAATTGTTTTTGATGGCTTCTGGAGGGATTAAGTCTTCCCCTGGGGCTTTCCCCATTTTCAGTTGCGCTACAAGGCTCTCAATCTCTGACGTTGTCACTGGTGCCCACTTTGGGAGGTTCTCTATATTTTGCCTGGCACCTTCCCTTCCAAGATAGGTGTCCTTATAGAGTGCTTCAAAATGATCCTCCCAGATCCCTGAGGGAATAGCTGATGCGTTACTTTGGGCATGTGATGTAACATGCCAGAATAGAGCTGAGTTGTTAGATTTGACTGTCTGAATAAATTGTGTCCAATTGTTCTTATGGTTTCTTTTCTCTTATACACTAGCAGTTTTTTGTAGTCTCTCTTTTGCTGGAGCAGTTTTAGCGCTACATCTGGTGTAGTATTGGATAGATACCATGTTTCCCCGAAAATAAGACACTGTCTTATATTTATTTTTCCTCAAGAAGACATAGTATGGCTTATTTTCAGGGGATGTCTTATTTGTATTAAGTATGGTACAACAATCTACATTTATTCAAATATAGTTAAGTCAGAGGTTTTTAACAACCAGGGAGAGCGCAACCCCGTGCTGCTCCATTGCCCGGTTTAGAAGCAGATTTGCAGGCGCGCGCAAGTGCGTGCCTGCAGATCTGCCGGGGGCGGGCTTTCGGCTGGCGAGTTTCTCCGGTTGGTGGAGAGCCTCTACCAACCAGAAGCTGCCATTTGGGATGCCGGAGGAATGTGGAGCAGCGAGCTCACACTCCTCTGCGTGGCGACAGACTTGCTCGGCTGCTGGTAAGCTGTTTTCAGGCGTTTCGCCCATTCCCCCCCCCACGTGGAAAGGGCCTATGTCTCCCTCTATGCCTCAGCTTGAGCATGCACAGAATGACTGGGACCTGACAGGGGGAGCCGACCTTCTTGATGGGGCGGCCCACACCTCTCCGGTCCCCTCTGAGATAGCAGCTGTCATGATGGGGCAGATGAGAAGAGCTGCCCGTCTTCTTTACCGCTCCGCGCCGGTACGCTGCATAGCCACGCCTATCACTATGTCTTATTTTTGGGGTATGGCTTATATTGCGCAAATGCTTAGAAATCCTGCTACCGCTTATTTTATGGGTATGTCTTATTTTCGGGGAAACAGGTAAGCCTGGTAAGTAGAGGTGAGAGGTTTTTTTGCATTGGCACATTCCTTGTCAAACCATGGTTTTGAGTGGTGCTGTTGTTGTCTCTGATGTGCACTATTCTGGTGGCTTAGATGCTGTTGTAGATCTTGGGTAAGACCACTGTAGGTCTTCAGAAGTTCATCTGGGGACTCAAATGATATCAGGGCAGTCCGAAGATACTGAAAGCGGTCTGAGGCCAATACTTCACTTATTGTTTGATTTAACTGGGGGGGTCCATTTAGCTCAGTGATAAATCCTTCCTGGTGGCATTAAAGAGAGTTGATAGCAGTCCTTGATATGTGTCTCTTGAGTGAAGTCACTTAGGTGTAGCTGAATTGGAAAATGATCACTTCACTTCACTTCACTTCACTTCAAATCTCAGTAGAACTTTTAGGTCAGAAGGTCCCTAGAAATGATTCAAGGGCACTCATTTTGGTCCCAAAGTTGTGTCATGATGTTAGAGTTAACTGAAAGGTACACTTTGGCCTTCATGGCTAGGAAAATGAACTTCCACGTATTCATCAAATCCTTTTGTAAGAGGCAGCCTTTTGTCTTTGCCACAAGAAACTGCCATCTTCTGACAATGACAAAAGCAAGGAACCACAGTATTGAAGCAAAGTTGTTTGAAACCTTCAGGAGGACTCCTGAGCTCTGTGTCCAGTTATGGATTTATTTATTCATTATCTCACTCTTCCTATAAGGAGCTAAGGACAATGAACTTCAACCATGGACTTCCATCTCTAAGCTTAACCCATCTCAAAGGGTCACTGCTAGGGTAATGGGAGGCACAAAAATCAGTTAGTGAGCTTTATAGTAAAAATATTTTGAACTGGAATCTCTCCAACCACTGTCAGACAGTCTAACCACTGTATCACACCACTTTCAGGAAACTCATCCTGAGCTGCTGAATGGAATTTTTGTGTCAACTTCAAAAGAACAATTGAGAACAGAAATTTTAACAGCTATGGGAAAAGTTATATCATTAGCTGAAGGCATCTGTATAATCCAGAGCACCATGGGCTGATTCCACCGGATAGAGCCTTCAATCCTCCACAAATTAGCACTCTGGCAAATACATGCCTAGGGAATCTGCAGGAGATTGTAGCTCATGCAGATTTTATAGGGATGACTTTATTGCATTTTGCTGATCCAAGGTAGTCAAATTACTAACTAATGGCCAAATAGGAGAGGCTGAGAAGCAAGAGGAAGACACTGCAGAATGCACATTTAGCACATAAACCCCTGGCTATATCACACATCTCAACTGCTCTGCTATAAAAACTGGGTAACGCATACCTATACCAAACATAATCAAAAGGTGTATCATATTCTACTGGGAGGCCTCTGGATGACCTGCAGTCAGTTAGAAAGGATTTCTTACTCCTAGTTGTTTAGTAATAACAGTAAAATGATGCACCAGATAAAGTGTGCTGTAGCCCACAAAAACTTGCCGCCAAGAGACATGACGCATAAAAGAACTACTTTGTACCCTTAACACTCACAATGTATATTTAAATATTAGTCAAGGCAATGCATTGAATAAAAAACACTTGAAAGCTGTACAAGCAAGAAAACAGAAAGAGTAGAAGGACAAGGGACCTCAGACTCTCCCTTGGAAGCAGAAGATCAAAGTTCCTTGAGCAAAGTGATATGGTAGTTGGTAAGAAGAAGAGTCAACATGGTGCAGTAGTTTGGGTATTGGAGTATGACGTGGAGATGAATCATAGAATCATAGAATCATAGAAATGTAGAGTTGGAAGAGACCACAAGGGCCATCCAGTCCAACCCCCTGCCATGCAGGAAAACCCTCAAAGCACTCCCGACAAGTGGCCATCCAGCCTCCGCTTAAAAACCTCCAAAGAAGGAGACTCCACCACACTCTGTGGCAGCACGTTCCACTGTTGGACAGCCCTGACTGTCAGGAAATTCCTCCTGAGGTTCAGGCGGAATCTCCCCTCCTGCAGCTTGCATCCATTGCTCCTTGTCCTGGTCTCAAGAGCAGGAGAAAACAAGCCCACTCCCTCCTCGACATGACATCCCTTCAAATATTTAAACATGGCTATCATGTCCCCTCTCAACCTTCTCTTCTGCAGACTAAATATACCCAGCTCTCTAAGTCTGTCCTCATAGGGCATGGCTTCCAGGCCCCTCACCATTTTGGCTGCCCTCCTCTGGACCTGCTCCAGCTTATCCATATCCTTCTTGAATTGGGGTGCCCAGAACTGGACACAGTATTCAAGATGAGGTCTAACCAATGCAGAATAAAGTGGTACCAATACCTCCCTCGATCTAGACACCACACTCCTATTCATGCAACCAAGAATTGCGTTGGTCTTCTTGGCTGCCGCATCACACTGCTGACTCATGTTCAGCTTGTGGTCTATGAAGACTCCTAAATCCCTTTCACACGTACTGTTAGCCAGCCACGTGTCCCCCATCCTATATTTCTGCATACCATTTTTTCTGCCTAAGTGTAGGACCTTACATTTCTCTCTGTTGAAATTCATTTTGTTAGCCTTGGCCCAGCTCTCCATTCTATCCAAGTCCTTTTGAATTTTGATCCTGTCATCAGGCGTATTAGCAACCCCTCCCACTTTGGTGTCATCTGCAAATTTGATCAGCGTGCCCTCTATTCCTTCATCCAAGTCATTAATGAAGATATTGAACAGCACCGGGCCCAGGACAGAACCCTGTGGCACCCCGCTAGTCACTTCTCTCCAGGATGAGAATCTGCCATTGGTGACCACCCTTTGGGTACGGTCAGTCAACCAGTTACAAATCCACCTGACAGTAGCCCTGTCCAGTCCACATCTTACTAGCTTCTTTGCAAGAATGTCATGGGGAATTTTGTCAAAGGCCTTACTGAAATCAAGATATACTATGTCCACGGCATTCCCTTCATCTATCAAGCAAGTAACTCTATCATAAAAAGAGATAAGATTAGTCTGGCATGACCTATTTTTGAGAAATCCATGTTGACTTTTCGTAATTACGGCATTGTTTTCTAAGTAATTAGAAACTGACTGTTTGATGATCCGCTCCAGGATCTTTCCAGGTACTGATGTCAGGCTGACTGGGCGATAATTATTTGGGTCCTCTTTTTTTCCCTTCTTGAAGATGGGGACAACATTTGCCCTCCTCCAGTCTGCCGGAACTTCTCCGGTCCGCCAAGAGTTTTCAAAGATTATAGCAAGAGGTTCCGCAATGACCTCTGCTAGTTCTTTTAAAATCCTAGGATGCAATTCATCTGGCCCTGGAGACTTGAATTCATCCAGTGTGGCCAGGTATTCCTGTACTACCTCTCTATCTATTCTGTGCTGCATTTTCCCCACTTCCTCACCTGCTCCCCAACCGCCAGGTTGAGTGTTTTTATCCTTTTGGGAAAAAACTGAGGCGAAGAAGGTGTTGAGGAGTTCTGCCTTTTTTCTTCCTCCTGTTATTAATTCACCATCTTCCTTGCGCAGTGACCCTATTGTCTCCTTCTTTTTCCTTTTGCTGCAGACGTATTTAAAAAAGCCCTTTTTATTGTTTTTAATGTCTCTGGCCAAGGTTTGATTCTTTGCCCTACTGGGTGATTAAGGGCATGTCACACACTCTCAGCCCTAGAAAATCCCATGATAAGTTTACCTTAGGGTCACCATAAGTTGGAAACAGTGACGTACCAAGGCAGGGGTAGGGAGGGCAGTGTGCCTCCAGCAGCACTTTTTTGGGGGGGTCACTGGATTCAACATAAGCCTAAATCTGGAACACTGTCCTATTCTTCATCCCCCACCCCATAAGCATAGTGAGGGTGGAAACTCCTAAGGGTGTGAAAAGGTTGCCAAGTGTGAATGGCTGGCAACATCCTCTAGGATTTCCTCCTTGCTGCATGGGATCTTTCTCTGACACGAGAGCTTTGGGAAGAAGGGGATGTTAGGAGGGTGGCAGTGTGGTGGACGAAGGAGGTGGGGAGGCAAAGGGAAAGAAGACAGCTAGGAAGCCTTGCAGGAGAGCAAGGCAAGCCCAGAGTAGAGGCTGAAGAAGACTGGGCATGGAGTCAAAATCAAGACAAGACAGGCACCTCCGCGCCGAATCTCAAGCTGAAGGCAGAAGGTGAGCAGGAAACCCTCCCCATTTCAGAGACCACTTCCTGCAAAACCCAGTGCAAAACCGTGATTTATTTTCCTCTGCACCATCAACTCAGTTTATTTCTCCTAGCTCTTCTCCCCGCCTTTTTTCCTGCCCCTTGCTCATTTCCTAACAGCTTGGTAAGATAGATGGGGAAGAGGAAGAGGCAGTACATGGAAAGGGTGGTTCTCACACTTTTCTTTCTCACACTTTTTCTTTCTGAGAGAGCAGCAGAGAAGCATCCAGCTCTTTTCCTATAGTTTCCTATTGTAACAGGCATTTGCAGGGATCTCCCAAGGTCCCTGAGGATTATGTCATTACTATTTGTCCAGATGGAGAAGCATGGCTAGATGCTTGTCTGCCAATTCTCCTACTCCCCACCAGCCAGGAAAGGGATGTGTTGGGAGGTTGTAGCAGAGAAATGTTTGAATAGAAATTTTTTATTAATGTATGGACAGTATGGAATTTTGACTGCTACAACTACCAAAAACACATTACAATGGTGTAAATTGGACTCAACACCTTTGTGACTCACTAACAAGATCCCAGCCAATCTCTTTGTGATGCTGCTTAAAAATGAATTTGGCTGCTTGAAAGATTTATAATCTATCGTGCTCTTGACTGACTGCCACACATTTCAGTGGACATGTTGAAGGTATCCTAATGTGGCACAATCCAATCTGGCATACACGTGTGATGGCCAGACCTGCCTGAGATCACTGGAACAGTGCACCTTCCTAAGAAACATGACTGACCACATCATTTGGCTATGACAGTAGAACTTTTTAATCCATTCATTAATCCAAATGTATTATCCCGCTTGTCTTCTGTAAAATCAACGTTCCTTCTTACATGAGGAGCCCTGGTAGCGCAGTGGTTAAGTGCTGGTACTGCAGCCACAAGGTTGTGAGTTCGATCCTGCCAGGCTCCAGGTTGACTCAGCCTTCCATCCTTCCGCAGGTCAGTAAAATGAGTACCCAGCTTGTTGGGGGCAATTAGCTAACACATTGTAAACTGCTTAGAGAGCACTTAGCTGATAAGTGGCATAGAAATACACATGCTATTGCTTATGAAGATTAAAGCACAACATAAAAATCACAACATAAAAATCAATGGGCTCCATCTCAGTGGGTGTCAGCTTGCATGATGGAACTTCCCCTTCACTCTCCGCCCTCCCACTGCAACCACCTATATGGCCCTTTCAAATCTGGTCTGGGTCCCTTGACCCTTCAGAGCAAAGTTAGGACAGTGCAAGAGGTGGTGCGGAAAGATGGATATCATTGGATATACACTTGTGATATCTTAGATCGGCCTACAGATAACAGATCAGATAAAAACTTCATGGGCCAACTAAACACCACGTAAAAGGAAATTTCTTGGGGTCCAAAGTTTAAAAAGCCAACAACCGCCCAAATGAGCATCTGTGCCTATCTCTAAATTATTGGAATTAGTGCCACAGTTGAAAAGAATCTGCTGCTGATCCTCATGGATGGCCAACCCCATATTTCTGGGAAGTCAACAAGTAGGTCAGGCGAGTTTGTGTTCTCTAGCAATTGGTACTGGGGGGTATACTATTTCTGACACTGAAAGTAACATATAGCTCTCAGAATGACAAATAGCCATCAACAGTCTATCCTTCTGTTAAAATTGAAGATCTGTGGAAGAATGTAACGATGGCATCTTAAAGAGCTAAAACAGATAGCTGCATGCTTTAAGCCAACATTCTCTATTTAGCATAGACCTAAATTTCATTTTTGAACAGCTGACACGAAATAGAATAATGGGGCATTTTTCATACAAATATTCACTGATGATACAGTGAATTTTAGGCGGTGTTTTACTCAGAATATCATTCCATCCTGCTTTAAGACTGTCCAGTGCAGCAAAGGAAAATAGGCTACAGTTTTATAAGCACTTACCTAGGAATAATTCATGTTGAATTCACTGGGCTTTACTTCTATGTAGATGTGCATAAGATTAGACTGACAGTGATGTGAATAAGAGTATGTCTTATTACAGCCAGTGGCCATGCTGGCTTCTGAAGTTTGATCAAGATTGGGCAGTTGAACCAAAAACAAAGCCCAATATGGCACATAGTTGAAGTGCTGTATGGGAGGAAGGAAGAAATGAATCTTTCTTCTGACCGTGCTTTTCATCTCAGTATCACTTCCTAGTTATTATTGTTCCTTGTCAGATACGTTGTGGTCAATACAGGAAACACAGTAGTCATTGGCTTTCAAACAACTATGTAAAAGAGAAAGCAAGAGCAGAGGAAGGATCAGGGTTTCCATGCTTTGCTTTAAAACCTTCACAGGCCAAACCTACCATTGGGCAGAGTGAAGTAGCTCCCTCCAGAGGCAGATGTTAGTGAGTTGTGTTTTGGGGAAGCCCCCATCTACCTATCCATTGCACTTGAATTCTCAAGCCTCCAAATTCCCCTATGTTAGAAGCCAGAATTGTTCCTACCCCAAAGTCTGACCTAAACCTCCTAAGCTCACTTGCTGCTCTTAGGATGATGCTGTCCTGTCATAACATTTGAAATAAGACACAACTGTGAGTCCAATCAGCTTCTGTACATAAAATGTTGGTAGCACATATAGAATCATTTTACTAGCTTCTTGGCAAGAATTTCATGGAGAACTTTGTCAAAGGCCTTTCTGAAATCGAGATATGCTACATCCACAGCATTCCTTTCATCTATCAAGCTAGTAACTCTATCATAAAAAGAAATAAGATTAGTCTGGCATGACTTATTTGTGAGAAATCCATGTTGACTTCTCGTGATTACCGCCTTGCTTTCTAAGTGATTAGAAACTGACTGCTTAATGACCTGCTCCAGGATCTTTCCGGGTACTGATGTCAGGCTGACTGGGAGATAATTATTTGGGTCCTCTTTTTTCCCTTCTTGAAGACGGGGACAACATTTGCTCTCTTCCAGTCTGCTGGAACTTCTCCTGTCCTCCAAGATTTCTCAAAGATTATAGCAAGCGGTTCCAAAATGACCTCTGCCAGTTCTTTTAATATCCTAGGATGCAATTCATCTGGCTCTGGAGACTTGAATTCATCCAGTGCGGCCAGGTATTCCTGTACCACCTCTCTACCTATTATGTGCCGCATTTCGCCTGCTTCCTCACCTGCTTCCCAACCGCCAGGTTGAGTGCTTGTATCCTTTTGGGAAAAAACTGAGGTAAACAAGGTGTTAAGTAGTTCTGCCTTTTCTCTTCCTCCTGTGAGTAATTCACCATCTTCTCTGCACTGCGACCCTATCGTCTCCTCCTTTTTCCTTTTGCTGCGGACATATTTTAAAAAGCCCTTTTTATTGTTTTTAATGTCTCTGGCCAGCCTAAGTTCTTTCTGTGCTTTAGTCTCTCAGACTGCCTCTCTACATCTCCTGGTTACTTGCTTAAATTCTTCTTTGGTGGTTTCCCTCTTCTTCCATTCCCTATACATGTTTCTCTTAACACTTAGCTCAGCTGAGAGTTCTTTAGTCAACCATTCTGGTTTCTTCAGATGCGTTCCATTTTTCCTCCTTATTAGCACAGTTTTAGACTGTACCTTCAGTATCTTAAGGAACTCCCATGCCTCCTGAACTCCTTTCTCTTTCACGATTCTTGACCACGTAATTTTAGCCAGCAGCTCCCTAAGTTAACAGAAGTCTGCTTTTTTAAAATCTAAGATGAGTGTCTGACTACACTTATCTTCTCCTTCCCACTGAATGCCAAATTCCAACAGGGCATGGTCACTCCCCCCTAAAGATCCAACCACTTCTACCTCATTAACAAGGTCATCCCTGTTGGTCAGGATCAGATCTAGAATATTTGATCCCATTGTCGCCTCTTCCACCTTCTGGACCGTGAAATTGTCTGCAAAACAAGCAAGAAACTTGCTGGACCTTGCTGTCTTGGCAGAGTTTGACTGCCAACATATATCCGGGTAATTGAAATCTCCTATTATTACTGTATCTCTCCTTTTTGAATGTGAGTCATTTGGTTGAGGAAGGCATCATCAAAGTCCTCAGTCTGGATTGGAGGTCTGTAGTAAACCCCCACCAGAATATCCCAATTGTTTCTTGCTCCCTTTCGACCTGGCTTTCTGGGTTTAAGTCATGGATCTCTTCACAGGTGAAAACATCCTTGACATACAAGGCTACTCTTCCTCCTTTCTTGTTTGGTCTCTTTCTACAAAATAGGCTATACCCCTCTATTCCTACATTCCAATCATGAGACACATCCCAACAGGTCTCAGTGATGCCTATCAAATGTTGTACTAGGAGTTCAAGTTCATCTTGCTTGTTTCCCATACTCCATGCATTAGTGTAGAGACGCTTAGGTCCCCTGGCCCTTCCTACAAGTCCTGTACTATAGATTCTACTCCTCCCACCATTGGATGCTTGTACTACTTGGCCAATATCATTTGGGCCTTCCCCCCTGCACTCGCCGAGTCCTTGCCCTGAATAATGTTGTCTCCCTCCCCAGCGGAAATAAGTTTAAAGACGTCTTAATCCTCCTTGCGAGACTGTTTGCAAAAACATTCCTGCCAAGTTTCATGAGGTGCAGCCCATCCCTTGCCAGAAGCCCACGTTCATGGAAATTCAGGTCGTGTTCCAAAAAACCAAACCGTTGCGGAGCCAGTTGTTGACCTCTGCTATTGCCCTTTCCCTTCGTGCACCATGTCCTTGAACAGGGAGGAGAGACTAAATGACCACCTGTGCACCAAGGTCCTTATGCTTTGTCCCTATCAGCTCGTAGTCCTTTGTGATGTGGTAAAAGCTGCATCTCACAGTGTCATTGGTTCCGACATGAACCAAAATGAGGGGCTTATGGTCAGTGGGCTTGACCAGCCTGCTTAGTCTCTCCGTTATGTAGTTGATCTTGGCCCCAGGAAGACAGCAGACCTCTCGATTGAGCTTGTCCAGTTTGCAAATTGCTGGTTCGGTTCCTCTGAGCAAGGAGTCCCAACAACCAGAACTTGCCTCCTCTGAGGCTTGTCCAGGGCACCTCGACCAGCAGGTTCTTCTAGGACTGCCTGGGCATTCTGTTCAGGTTGGGAGTGTTGATCTAGTTCCTGTTGCTGAAGTTGAATTCCGTCTTGTTGACATTCTGTTTCCTCCTCCTGGTGCTCCTCATTATTCATAAGGCCAAGAACTTTGAAGCGATTCTGTAGGTTGAGAGTCTCTGTTTCCTTCCTGGTCCTTCTACTCCTCTGTGTGACATTCCTCCAAGCATCCGTTTCCTAGCACAATGTGCTGAGTTCCTGATCTGGCAGCTCCTCCGCACGTTCGGTCTTGAGGAAGGTCTTCTCTGCCCTATCCAAAAACTCCTCACCTTCCCTAATAAGATGAAGATTAGAAACTCGTGCCTTCAGCTGCTGAGGCTTCTCCTCCAAGAAGGTGACCAGCTTGCACTTGGTGCAGGTGTACCCAAGAACATCTTGTGGCAAGAAAAGGAACATACCACAAGTTCTACAGCTGACAGTGGCAGCTCCCTCACCTTCCATACTTGATACTCCAGAGAGTAGTACAGGGAGTAGGTCTAGAAAGAATAACTGGGTTTTTTCAAATTCAGCTGTATAAGCTACATTTGCTCTGCTGATTGCGAAGCTCAAATGAATTCTTAAATTTTAGGGACTCAAGAAGGTGTGGGTTGTTCCTAAACTTGACTGGTTGAACTTAAAGGATTGAAGCAGAGGAGTTCAACTGCATGCGCCGAAGGCGTGCACCGTTGAGAGCTCCTAATAAGACTCCTCCCCCTAGCTGGCTCCTCCCCCTAGTTAGTCAGTTAGACCGTATACTCAGGGAGAGCACACGGCCAGCACAAGCAGACTTAACAAAAACAAGCAAACAAGCTCAGCCCCACAAGCCTGTAAACAACACCTGGTCAAGGATGTCTTCACAGATCCAGCTCACCTTCTGCTCTTTCCTCTGGGAAATATCCTTTACCTCAGACCACAAAAGTTCTTGGGCCTTGCCATGGACTTAAAATCACAGAATCATAAAGTTGGAAGAGACCCAAGGGCCATCGAGTCCAACCCCCTGCCATGTAGGAACACATATCAAAGTACTCCCAACAGATGGTCATCCAGCCTCTGCTTAAAAACCTCCAAAGAAGGAGACTCCAACACATTCCATTAAGGCAACATATCTCACTGCTGGACAGCTCTGACCATCAGGAAGTTCTTCCTAACGTTCAAGTGACATCTCCTTTCCTGTAGTTTGAATCCATTGCTCCGTGTCCTAGTCTCCAGAGCAGCAAAAAACAAGCTTGCTCTATCTTCAACGTGACATCCCTTCAGATATTTAAACGTGGCTATCATGTCACCTCTCAACCTTCTTTTCACCAGGCTAAACATACCCAACTCCCCAAGATGCTCCTCATAGTGCATGGCTTCCAGACCCTTCACCGTTTTTGTCACCCTCCTCTAGACACATTCCAGCTTGTCAATATCCTTCTTGAAATGAGGTGCCCAGAACTGGACACAATATTCCAGATGAGGTCTGACCAAAGCAAAATAGAGTGGTACTATTACTTTTCTTGGTCTGGACACCATACTCCTGCTGATGCAATCAAGAGTTGCACTGGCTTTCATGGCTACCGCATCACACTGCTGACTCATGTTCAGCTTGTGGCCTACTAAGACTCCTAGATCCCTTTCACATGTACTGTTGTCCAGCCAGACATCTCCCATCCTATATTTTTGCATTTCATTTTTCCTGCCTAGGTGTAGGACCTTACATTTTTCTCTGTTGAAATTAATTTTGTTAGCCTTGGCCCAGCTCTCCAATCTGTCAAAGTCATCTTGAATTTTGATTTTGACCTCTGGGGTATTAGTAACCCCACCCAATTTGGTATCATCTGCAAATTTGATCAGCATGCTCTCTATTCCTTCATCCAAGTCTCCATCTTCTGAATATTTCTGAGCTTTATAATCTCCCCCTCTCCCCTGCCCCCACAGCTTGCTCGAATCCATCTCTTCTAATTATATTATTACATCTTCTTGTTATTTGGTGTAAAATGAGAGCCTTCACTCTGGGCTGAGCCACTTTTCACTATATGTTTTCCGGGGAGAGTCCCAGAACTGAGGACACTGTCCTTGGATTTACAATCTACAATGAGTACCCTGTGTTTATAGAACAGCATACTGTCTATAGAACAGCAACTTAGTGATGAAATAGACTTCAACGATGCCATTGACTATTATGCTAATAGAGAAGCAAGAAAAATAAAATTTTAAAATGTTGGAAATAAAGTTTTACTTCAAAAACAAACATTATTTCCCTATACGTCGCTTTGACTTTTTGTAGATTTTTGTTGTGTATTGAGAGGAACAGCAAACTGAGGGAATGCCTCCAAGTGGCAAAAGCTCTAGCTACGCTATGGTTGGAAATGACTTGAAGGCACACAACAACAACAACAACAACAACAACAACAACAAGTAGGATAATTAATCAATTTCTGTTCCCTTTTGAAAACAGTCCCCTACCAATACTTGGCATTGGGACCACAACAAATACATCGAATTCTGCCAAGCAAGATGAATGCCTGCCATTTACCCAGGTCTGGAGATTATGCGAAGAGTTGCTCCACCCCTCCTGATTGTGTCTTGTGTAAATATCTGATCTCCAGGCAATTTGGCTGGATTCCTTGGCACTGATATTCCCTCTAATTATCGATTATCCACAATAAAAACAATTACAAGCAATTTCAAAAATGGGAGACAGAATCACATGATTAATGTCCACTGATTTAGCACAGAGTTTACTCTCGTATTCCCCAACCTCAGGTATGTCATTAAAGAGGAGCAGAAAAGGCAACTGCTTTGCAAAGATCACTATTCACAAACAGTACCATCTCCCGCTATCTTTATATGGCATTCTCTAATCTTAGACAGATTCAGGTAATTACATTCTATCTAGAAGAATAAGAAACAGAAGAAAGGAGAATTGGCAAAATGCAAAGGCGTCATTCACATTGGGTGTTATATGAATAATATTATTTGCAAAAAAAGCTATTATTCACTTTTTTGTTTTTTTGTTTTTGTTTTTTTGATATTCATTAGAGCTTTGCCAGACTCTGAGGCCAGATTGAGAAAGCTGGGGATCTCTTTTCTGTCTGCCAAAGCTAAGCTAAACATTCCATAAAAACGAATTCTTATTCTTAATCGCAGCAGAAAGCAGAAGACATAGTTTTCGGTTCAGTCTTAAAACGCAACTGCTCAAAACAGGTCACATGTACAGTTTGTACAAGTAGAAGGAATAGCTAGGTTTATTATTTCATTTGTATTCTGCCTTTCTTCTGAAATAAGACCTGAGTTCAAAGTTTAAACAGCATACAAATAATTAACATTAACAAACCATTAAAAACATTAATTTAAAACAAATGTAAAAGGCAGTTAAAATATTGTAATAAAGATAAAATATCAATTATAATTCTTAATGACAGGAGAAAACATAGGATTTGTTTTTTGGTCCAGTCTTAAAATATATCTGTTCAAAACAAGCCAAACAAATTGGATCTCAGGTGACAGAATGAACCACTAGATTTCTTTAATTAACATCCTGCCCATTTCTCAAGGCAGAAATGGAGCCTGAGGCAGCTCATAACAGAAGACAACATATAGTTAAACCACAGAAAATTAACATCAAACCAACATCTTAGAATCTCACAATAATCAATCCGTGAAAATCTCCAAACGTGGAGCGCCAACTGTAGTGTGTTTGCCTATACAAGCATACATATATATGTGTGTCTATGTCCACAGCCTGCCAAGCATGTCCAGCTCTATGGCCTTTCATTATGGCTGAACTTTCTTTGCAGGTTTTCTAACACTAAAATATCATGAATGGATGTGTGATTTGTTTTCTAAGTACCATATGGTTAGGTAGACATCACAGTTGCTTGATCTATCAGTATTTTTACTAGAAACACGACGCCAACTGGGACCAAATTAGTGGCTATTCGGCAAGGTGGTGGCAGTCCACAGAAACAAGAAACTGGTTTCCTCTTGAGATTAAATGTTTATTTTATTTTATTACAAGAACAGAATCTGCCAATCTTTCACCCACAATTGTTCCTGTTTTCCCTCCTTAGCTCTCTCCATTTCAGCAGTCAACATTCTGAAAATATTCCCATTTGATTCTTGCTTGATTTCTGTGTCTATATGTGCCCTCAAGTCACCTGTGGACTTATGGTGACCCCAAGAATTTCATAGGGTTTTCCTAGGCAAGGAACACTCACAGATTATTTTGCCAGTTCCTGCCACTGAAATACAGCCTACAGCATCTGGCAATCCTTGGTGGTCTCCCACTCACTAAACCAGGACCGAACCAGTTTAGCTTCTATAACTTATCAAATGACAAGAAGTCAAAAACTGTTGCCAATCTATAGCAAATTACCCACATAATTCAAACTGTATGAACTCAAACTGTACACTTATCAAACTGTTGATTAAGTATTTTCAGGACACTTGTTATTATTCTAAGATCTCCTGGCTTTTAAACTGGTGGAACAAGGTCAACTGCAAAATAAATAAATCCAGCATACAGAAGATTGAACTGAACCTTTAGCAAGGCTTCATTGTTCAGGCAATAAACTTTGATCAGATAATTGGAGTATCACAGCTCTCTTTTCTATTTCTATATATGAAATGTTGGGAGTTATGTAATTACTCATTGAGATATTGATAGGCTGGACTGCTATTGATAGGAAGTCTGAATGAGGGACCTGGTTGCCAAATTCTCACTAGTTCTGTGATTATCAGACCTGTCCCCCATCTCTAACTGTCTGCTTTCCATTTAAAAATGGAATGCTAAATATCTGCAGTTAATTTTGCAATGCTCATACAGATTCTTTAACCCAGTGAGGAAAGAGGGACAATCTTATTCATGCAAAAAGCAGTGCAAATAAAGCATTTCCACCTGATTTATAAGCTAATTTAATCAGAGGTGAGGTGTTTTACACAAAGCACACAAAGCACTGATTAAATTATGGAAACCTGTGGAGCAGATATACATATGTGTGCTTGCAAACACATGCATCGCCTTAATCTGTGCTCAGCACTTCGGAAATGCTCCATTTTATTACCATATATACTTGTATATAAATCAACCTCATGTATAAAGTCATGGGCAGGGTTTGGTGCCAACTTTATGGATTTTGATATGACCCATGGATAAGTTGAGGGTCATTCTATTGCAGTGGTTCTCAACCTGTGGGTCCCCAGATGTTCATGGACTTCAGCTCCCAGAAGCCCCAGCCACTATGGTCAATGCTCAGGGCTTCTGGGAGCTGAAGTCCATGAACATCTGGGGACCCACAGGTTGAGAACCGCTGTTCTATTGAGAGAGGAAAATGCCAGTGCTGCCTTGGAGCCAAGCCACCCCTGGCCACCACCACCATTTTCCGGTCCAAACATTCAGAAAGGCCTTTCACCACTCTGCTTAGAGAAAGGGATGTTTCTTTTTTGATAAAAGTTAATGTACAGTATTAACACTTATCAAAAAAGGGATGATCCCTTTATCTGAACAGAGTGGCAAAAAGTGAAAACTTAGTCCATCGCAGGAGAACCTAAAAGAATCACCAGCCCCCTCTACTCTCAGGTTTCCTTTGAGGGGAAGCACCAAAGAGCTGCCACTGCCATTTTCCCACCCAAGCATTAAAAAAGGTTAGAAAGAGAGAGAGTAGAAGGAGTCAATTTTAACTGTTATGGCTATAGAATTCTAGAGTCTGAAGTTTAGTGAAGCACTAAAGTTAGCAGTAGAGAATTCAAAATACTCCCACCTAAACTGCTATCCCAGGAATCCATAGGACATGGCCTTGACAGTTAAACTGGAATTAGTGCTATACAGGCTTCCCCACTTATCTGACAGAGTAGGGATCAGAGCTCTGTCAGAAAATAGAACTGGCTGAAAAGCAAAATCCATGTACTGTATTGTAGGGAGCATGAAGGACTTAATGAAGGCCCACTTGAAATTGTTCATGCATGTGCTGTTTGCAAAGGTTAGTGCCTTTTCCTCCTCTTAGTTTGCTTTGCTAGCAGCATGCATGTACAAGAGGTCTTTTCCCAGAGGAGACAGCAGAGGGAGAGCTGGATCTGTGAAGACATCCTAGACCAGGTGTGTTTACAGGCTTTAGGGGCTGTGCTTGCTTGTCTGTTTGTTGCTTGTGTTTGTTTAGTCTTGCTTGTGTTTGTTTAGTCTTGCTTGTGTTTGATTAGTCTCTTTCTGCTGGCCGTGTGCTCTCCTTGAGCACATGGTCTGACTAACGAGGGGGAGGAGCCAACTAGGGGGAGGAGCTTTATTAGGAGCTCCCAACGGCCCTCTAGCTCATTTCCCAGAGGAGAGAGCAGAGGGAGAGCTGGCTCTGTAAAGACATCCTAGACCAGCTGTGTTTACAGGCTTGAGGAGCTGTGCTTGCTTGTCTGTTTGTTGCTTGTGTTAGTTTACTCTTGCTTGTGTTAGTTTAGTCTTCCTTGTGTTTGTTTAGTCTTGTTTGTGTTTGATTAGTCTCTTTGTGCTGGCTGTGTGCTCTCCTTGAGCATATGGTCTGACTAATGAGGGGGAGGAGCCAGTTAGGGGGAGGAGCTTTATTAGGAGCTTCCAACGGGAAGCGCCTTCGGTGCGCACACTTAAAGTACTCTACTTCAGTCCTCCAATTTAACCCTTGGTATTTGGTAGAGCAGATGTAGCTTATACAGCTGCATTTCAGAAAGAAAGCCTAGTTATTCTTTCTAGAATTACGTACCATACTGCTCTCTTTCGAGTTTCTCTTTCGAGTTTCAAGGATGGAAGGTGAGGGAGCTGCTGCAGTCACCTGTAACACTTGTGGGATATTCCTTTTCTTGCCACAAGATGTTGTCGGGTACACCTGCACCAAGTGCAAGCTGGTCACCTTCTTGGAAGAGAAGGTGCGCCAGCTGGAGGCACAAGTTTCTGATCTTCATCTTACTAGGGAAGGGGAGGAGTTTTTGGATAGGGCAGAGAAGACCTACCGGAAGACCGAATACACGGAGGAGCTGCCAGATCAGGAAGTCAGCACACTGTGCCAGGAAACGGAGGCTTGGGCGAATGTCACACAGAGGAGTAGAAGGACCAGGAAGGCAACAGAGACTCTTCACCTACACAATCGCTTCAAAGTTCTTGGCCTTAGGAACAATGAGGAGTGCCATGCGGAGGGAACAGAATGTCAACAAGAAGAAATCCAACTTTGGCAACAGGAACTAGGTCAATGCTCCCAGCTTCAACAGAATGCCCAGGCAGTCCTAGTAGAACATGCTCATCGAGGAGACCAAGACAAGCCTCAGAGGAAGCGAGTTCTGGTTGTTGGGGACTCTTTGTTCAGAAGAACCGAACCGGCAATTTGCAAACCGGACAAGCTCAATCGAGAGGTCTGCTGTCTTCCTGGGGCCAGGACCAACCATGTAACGGAGGGGCTAACCAGGCTGGTCAAACCCACTGACCATAAGCCCCTCATTTTGGTTCATGTTGGAACAAAAGACACTGCGAGGAGCAGCTTTTACCACATCGCAAAGAACCATGAGCTTATGGGGACGAAGCTTAAGGACCTTGGTGCGCAGGTGGTCATTTCGTCTCTCCTCCCTGTTCAGGGATATGGCGCACGTAGGGAAAGGACAATAGCAGAGGTCAACAACTGGCTCCGCACGTGGAGCCGCCGGAAACAGTTTGGGTTTCTGGAACATGGCCTGAATTTCCATGAACGTGGGCTTCTGGCAAGGGATGGGCTGCACCTCACAAAACTTGGCAGGAATGTTTTTGCAAACAGTCTCGCAAGGAGGATTAAGACGTCTTTAAACTAAGTTCCGCTGGGGAGGGAGACAATATTATTCAGGGCAGGGACTCGGCGAGTGCAGGGGGAAAAGGCCCACATGATACTGGACAAGTAGTACAAGTGGCCAATGGCGGGAGGAGTAGAAACAATAGTACAGGACTTGCAGAAAGGGCCCGGGGACTTAAGTGTCTCTACACTAATGCACGGAGTATGGGAAACAAGCAGGATGAACTTGAACTCCTAGTACAACAAAATAAATACGATTTGATAGGCATCACTGAGACTTGGTGGGATGACTCTCATGATTGGAATATTGGAATAGAGGGGTATAGCCTATTTTGTAAAAACAGACCAAACAAGAAAGGAGGAGTAGCCTTGTATGTCAAGGATGTTTTCACCTGTGAAGAGATCCATGATTTAAACCCAGTAAGCCAGGTCGAAAGCATCTCGGTAAGAATTAAGGGAACGAGAAACAATAGGGATATTCTGGTGGGGGTTTACTACAGACCTCCAACCCAGGCTGAGGACTTTGATGACGCCTTCCTCAACCAAATGACTGCACATTCAAAAAGGAGAGATACAGTAATAATGGGAGATTTCAATTACCCGGATATATGCTGGCAGTCAAACTCTGCCAAGACAGCAAGGTCCAGCAAGTTTCTTGCTTGTCTTGCAGACAACTTCATGGTCCAGAAGGTAGAAGAGGGAACAAAGGGATCAAATATTCTAGATCTGATCCTGAACAACAGGGATGACCTTGTTAATGAGGTAGAAGTGGTTGGATCTTTAGGGGGGAGTGACCATGCCCTATTGGAATTTGGCATTCAGTGCGAAGGAGAAGATAAGAGTAGCCAAACACTCATCTTAGATTTTAAAAAAGCAGACTTCTGTAAACTTAGGGAGCTGCTGGCTGGAATTCCGTGGTCAAGAACAGTGAAAGGGAAAGGAGTTCAGGAGGCATGGGAGTTCCTTAAAAAGGAGATACTGAAGGCACAGTCTAAAACTGTGCCAATAAGGAAGAAAAATGGAAGGCATCTGAAGAAATCAGAATGGTTGACAAAAGAACTCTCAGCTGAGATAAGTGTTAAGAGAAACATGTACAGGGAATGGAAGAAGGGGAAACCACCAAAGAAAAATATAAGCAAGTAGCCAGGAGATGCAGGGAGAATGTCAGAAAGGCTAAAGCACAGAACAAACTTAGGCTGGCCAGAAACATTAAAAACAATAAAAAGGGCTTTTTTAAATACATCCGCAGCAAAAGGAAAAAGAAGGAGACAATAGGGTCGCAGTGCAGAGAGGATGGTGAATTACTCACAGGAGGAAGAGAAAAGGCAGAACTACTTAACACCTAGTTTGCCTCAGTTTTTTCCCAGAAGGATACAAGCACTCAACCTGGCGGTTGGGGAGCAGGTGAGGAAGCAGGGGAAATGAGGCACGTAATAGGTAGAGAGGTGGTACAGGAATACCTGTCCACACTGGATGAATTCAAGTCTCCAGGGCCAGATGAATTGCATCCTAGGATATTAAAAGAACTGGCAGAGGTCATTTTGGAACCGCTTGCTATAATCTTTGAGAAATCTTGGAGGACAGGAGAAGTTCCAGCAGACTGGAAGAGAGCAAATGTTGTCCCCGTCTTCAAGAAGGGAAAAAAGAGGACCCAAATAATTATCGCCCAGTCAGCCTGACATCAGTACCCGGAAGGATCCTGGAGCAGATCATTAAGCAGTCAGTTTCTAATCACTTAGAAAGCAAGGTGGTAATCACAAGAAGTCAACATGGATTTCTCAAAAATAAGTCATGCTGGACTAATCTTATCTCTTTTTATGATACAGTTACTAGCTTGACAGATGAAGAGAATGCTGTGGATGTAGCATATCTCGATTTCAGTAAGGCCTTTGACAAAGTACCCCATGACATTCTTGCAAAGAAACTAGTAAAATGCGGGCTGGACAGGGCTACTGTTAGTTGGATTTGTAATTGGTTGACCGACCGAACCCAAAGAGTGATCACGAATGGCTACTTTTCATCCTGGAGAGAAGTGACTAGTGGGGTGCCACAGGGTTCTGTCCTGGGCCCAGTGCTGTTCAATATTTTTATCAACAACTTGGATGAAGGAATAGAGGGCATACTCATCAAATTTGCAGATGACACCAAATTGGGAGGGGTTGCTAATACGCCAGAGGACAGGATCAAAATTCAAAATGACCTGGATAGATTGGAGACCTGGGCCAAGGCTAACAAAATGAAATTCAACAGAGAGAAGTGTAAGGTCCTACACTTAGGTAGAAAAAATGGAATACAGAAATCTAGGATGGGGGACATGTGGCTGGATAGCAGTACATGTGAAAGTGATCTAGGAGTTTTCATAGACCACAAGCTGAACATGAGTCAGCAGTGTGATGCGGCAGCCAAGAAAACCAATGCAATTCTCAGCTGCATCAACAGGAGTATGGTGTCTAGATCGAGGGAGGTACTGGTACCACTCTACTCTGCTTTGATTAGACCTCATCTTGAGTACTGTGTCCAGTTCTGGGCACCCCAATTCAAGAAGGACATGGTCAAGCTGGAGCAAGTCCAGAGGAGGGTGACCAAAATGGTGAGAGGCCTGGAAGCCATGCCCTATGAGGATAGACTTAGAGAGCTGGGGATGTTTAGTCTGCAGAAGAGAAAGTTAAGAGGGGACATGAGAGCCATGTTTAAATATTTGAAGGGATGCCATGTAGAGGAAGGAGAGGGCTTGTTTTCTGCTGCTCCAGAGACCAGGACAAGGAGCAATGGACTCAAACTGCAGGAAAGGAGATTCCACCTGAACCTCAGGAAGAACTTCCTGACAGTCAGGGCTGTCCGGCAGTGGAACATGTTGCCTCGGAGTGTAGTGGAGTCTCCTTCTTTGGAGGTTTTTAAGCAGAGGCTAGATGGCCATCTGTCGGGAGTGCTTTGAGGGTGTTCCTGCATAGCATGGGGTTGGACTTGATGGCCCTTGTGGTCTCTTCCATTTCTACATTTCTATGATTCTATGATTCTAAGCCAGCTTTTATATGTAAGAAAAAGTGATGAAAGAGTCCCTGTTTAAAGAACCAGCTGAGGTGTGTAAAATTTGTTACCTGTTCAGCATTTATGTTAATGCTGAAGGTCCAATTTCTCAATAAATTAAATTATAAATAAATTTAAATAAGTTACCCTTTTATTGTTAGCTTAATTAATAACTGACCTTAATTAGCCGGTTCCTGTCACTCTCTGAACTTTTGAATTTCTTAGTAGCACTAGATTATCTTCTCCTGATCCAACTGGCTCGTTGGCTGCTGTGGCAAGGTTTAAGTTGGAAGGGAAAACTCCAGAATGTTATAAGCTTTGACAGAGAAGAAAAAATCAATGTTGAACTTAGTCTGTACTGGATTACTTCTGGGAACCTAAGTTCCACATAAGATACTGTAGGAGTATAAAAATGATGTTGGATAAATCCAGTTACTATGAAAGCACAGAGTGGCCACAAAGGCAATTCCTTCTCTCATTGTTTTTTGCAAGTATCTTGTCTCCCTCAAGGTTGGTTGGTGCCTTTATGACTACTGGGACCCGAAGTTCTGTCCGTAATGTAGGAGCATGAAAATTACATCAGGTCAATCCATCTGCAGTGCTTACCTGCCAAACTGAACTGAAGAAGTCCCACTTACTTCTGGGGAGTTCCCATCTATTAGAAGGATCAGCCTAGGGCAACAGAGGCCTGCTGGCCAATGAGTCACTCTTTCTCCTAATGGAAAGGCTTCCACTATTTAATGTTTTGGAACAATATTTGAAGAATGAAACAACAGGGAGGCTTACTTACTTCTGTGGGAAACAAATAAACTAGAAATGGGATCAGGTTTTGAGCTGCCCAGCCATTGCCAAAAACTTTACAAAGTTTCTTGTAACAGGCACACAGTTTGATTATGAAAATGGCAATCATACAGAGATGGAAGCTCTGAGGAGTTGTGTGCAAAGAGACACAAAGACTGGCATCAACAGGCACCTCCCTGGTACTTTGAAAGAGAGTTATGTCACAATGTATGAAACATGTACTGGACTCCTTGTTTCACATTTCCCAGTGCCAGTGTGTGAGAAAGTAAACTGCTGGTAGAAATTGTTTAGGCTAGCAGGCTAAAGCTTTTCCCATGAGAATGTTGTTCTGTAACACTGTGTAGTGACTATATGTTATCTGGTCTTCTGGAACATGCAGCTGTGATCGTGTGTTGTGTCTCTGACTTGTTATGCATCCTGTGTTTTTGTGTCACTGTACATGCCTACTTAACAATGGTCACTGAATGGTTTTTGTCTGACTTCTGTTTTCTGTTCTGTTAGAGATGGCTCGCTTTTTGACTTAACCAGCTTGATTTATTACCCGCAATAAAGACAGTTATATTGCTGGCTGGTTTCAGGTGTGAGTTTTTTTTTTACTGAAGGCAAGAATGCCTGTAGCGGGTTTCATAGTTTTCTTTTTATGTGACATGGTAGCAGAGGATGGTTTCGATCCATCGACCTCTGCGTTCCCGCTTCAGGGTTTGCTTGTTAAGAGAAGCGACGGTTTTATGAGGAGTGTTTTTTAAAGGGTTTTTGAGCTGTTTTTACAATGGACCAAGTGATGCCTGGGGGCTTGCCTCTTGTTAAGCTAAATGCAACTAATTACCTTGCGTGGTCGGCTCGCATGGAAAAGTATTTGCAAGCCGAGGGGCTATGGGGTGCTTTTACAGCTCCCATGGCTCTCCAAGGGACTGCTGTAGAGATAGCAGCAGCAGCGAGGTGTGCTATGTCTATCCTCTTCCTTGCTGTGGAAGATGACCAGCTCACATATATTAGGGATCTTGTCACTCCTCAAGAAGGCTGGGTGAAACTTAGAGAGCTCTATCTCAGTCAAACGGCTGCCGCCAAGCATGCTCTGTGTTTTCGCCTCTATAATACGAAATTAGCCCCAGGCGTCCCAATGAGGCAGCATTTGGCAGAGTTTTCAGATCTGTTTTCGTCACTTCGGGAGAGAGGCAAGGTTTTGCCTGAAAGTGACAAGGTATTTTGTATCCTGAACTCCCTCGATGCAACCTGGGCTCTGGTTGTGTCCTCGCTCCAGTCCATGGCAGAGAGAGATTTGACAGTCTCCTTGGTTTTTGCTCGTCTGCTGGAAGAAGAGGAAAAGCGTGCAAGGAATGCAGCGACTCCCACTCAGACGGCTCCAGCTGCAGAGGTCTGTGCTGGGAAGAAAAGTTCTCCGGCTGCTGAAGCGAGGCAAGAGGGACTGGTGAGAGCCCATGACGTGCGGAGGTGCTTTCACTGTGGGTCTGCTTCTCATTTTAAACGCGATTGCCCGCTCCTGAAGCAAGGGGAGCAAAGCTTCACAGGCGCTGGTTTCAGGGCCGTGGCAGAGGCAGAGGAGGTTGAGCCAGAGGGTGTCTGAGAGTTGCTGTTGCCGTGGGGGATGCTGTTCCGGACACTGTGTCGGACTCTGAGGAGGCAAGTGATTCCGTTTGGCTTCTTGACAGCGGCTGTTCCCAGCATCTGGTCAACTCAGAAGATTTATTTGACAATTTGAATTCTGCCAGTGTTTCCACTGTGACATTAACAGATGGGACAAAAGCTAAAGTTTGTGGCGAAGGTATAACTTTTGTCCCTGCACTTGATATGGGTTTGAAAAATGTTTTGTTTGTACCCTCTCTTGATTTCTGTCTGCTTTCTGTGCGGCAGCTGACAGAGTCTGGGTTCAAAGTTGAATTCTGTGGGAAGCAAGGTAAAATACTCAAAGATGGAGCGGTATGTGCTGTGGCTACACGAGAAGAGAGGCTGTTCTTTCTTGAGCCACGACACACTGTGTGTAATGTGTATGGTATTGTCCCACAACACAATGAGTGCCTTCATCTCCTCCACAGGCACACAGCACATGCAAGCCTTTCTGTGTTAAGGAAGCTTGCTGGTTGTTGTAAAAGGTGTACTTTAAAGCCTTGTAGTGTTTTTCTTGACTGTGCAATATGCAAGCAAGCCAAGTCCAAGCAGCTCCCAGCGCCAAGGGTCAGTTCCCGTGTGCCAACTGCCCCATTTCAGTTGGTACACTGTGACATTGTAGGTCCTTTAAGTAAACCCTCCCTAGGGGGACTAGATATTTTGCCATCCTCATAGATGATTTTAGCAGGTACATTTTCTGCTATTTGTTGAAACAAAAGTCTGATGTGTGTCAAGTTCTCAAGAACTGGTGTTCCTTGGTTGACAGGCAGTTTGGTTATTCCCTGCAAAAGCTGCAAACCGACAAGGGAGCGGAATTTCCATCGGAAAGCATGCAACAATGGTTCAAAAAGAAAGGGCTCATTCACAGAATGACTGCCAGCTATTCTCCTCATCAAAATGGAGTGGCTGAGCGCAATGCAGGAGTCCTGCAGACTCTAATGCACAGTTTGCTACTCGATGCAGATCTGCCTCTGAGTTTTTGGGGTGAGGCAGTTCTGACTGCCTGCTACATACACAACAGGCTGTGGAGTTCCGTGGTTGATGCAACTCCCTATGAATGTCTGTTTGATAAACAGCCTTCCATTGCACACTTGAGAGTATTTGGGAGTTTTGCTTGGGTGCACATCCCCAAGGGTCAAAGAAAAAAGGCGGAACCAAAAGCCCAGCGTATGCGTTTTGTTGGCTATGAGCCCAATTGCAAAGGGTATCACTTTCATGCTGGTGGCAATTCCTGTGTTGTGTCTAGAAATGCCTCTTTTGAGGAACACGCAAATTGGGCGCGTGTTCAGGCAGCTTCTGAAGTTTTTCTCCCTGTGACTGGTCTGCCAGCCTCTCAGCTGGTGCAGCCTTCAGCCTCCGCTCCCAGTTCTTCAAGAGTTAAAATTAAAAAGGAGGGGGTGGCACGGAGGAGGAGAGCTGTAAGTGATGCGCAGGAGCCTCGCACAGAGGAGAGAGAACGCGAGTACTCAGTGAAAAGGTCTTGCAGTGCTGAGGAAAGGGACGAGTCTTTGCAGAGTCGTCCCATCCCCAGAAGGTCGCAAAGAAAGACGAAAGGCATTCCACCTAAACGTTTTCCCCTGAGTCTCTAACAGTTCGTGTGTGTGCTGTAAACTGTGAGCCTCAGTGCTTTGCTGATGTTGAGAAAATGCCTGAGCAACAGGCAGAACCCTGGTGGGATGCTATGCAAAGCGAGATGGATTCCATTGTTCAGCACAATGTGTATTCTCTGTGTGACTTGCCCAAGAGTGTGAAGCCAATTGACAGCAAATGGGTCTACAAGTTAAGCTCACTGCTGATGGGCAGGTGAAACATAAAGTGGCACACAGGTTCCTACAAGACATTAGTGATCTGGATCAGAACTACTCCCCGACTGTGAAAGCACAGTCTATCAGGTTGGTGTTTTCCATAGCAGCTCAGAGAAAAGCTGTCATCACACTCTTTGATATCGCCACTGCCTATCTCAATGCCGACCTGGAGGAAAATGTGTACATGCTCCAGCCTGATGGGTTTGTAGTGGAAGGTAGGGAAAGTCAAGTATGTCATTTGAGAAAATCTCTTTATGGGTTACAGCAATCAGCCAGGTGTTGGAATTTGTGTTTACTCAATGCCCTGCAAGGGTGTGGGTTCAAACAAAGTCTTGCTGATCCCTGTGTATATGTTCGGGGGAAAGGGGAGAGTTTGGAAATTCTCCTTGCATATGTGGATGATCTCTGTCTGGTCAGTGCTACACAAAAGCAAGCGCAAGTGTTTGAAAATGAACTGGGAAAAAAGTTTCAGGTCCAGAACCTGGGGCTAGTTCAAAACTTTCTTGGAATTGAAGTACAGAGAGTTGAAAATGGTTTTCTGCTGTGTCAGAAACAAAAGATTGTGAAGTTGTTGGAGTTGTGTAAAATGTCTGACTGTAAAGCTGTTCAAATTCCAATGGTGCCAGGGTTTATGAAAAACATTAGTGAAGAATTATTTCCTGACATACACCTGTATCAGTCTGTCATTGGGAGCCTTTTGTACGTAGCTGGCACCTGCCAGCCTGACATTGCACTAAGTGTCAACATGCCTGTAGCGGGTTTCACAGTTTTCTTTTTATGTGACAAGTTACATATATCGGACGACAAACATGGATGGTAATGGAGTTGTTGCAGGGAGCTGCAACATCTGTGTCACATTTGTTCTCTTGCCAGCTACAACATCCGTGCCACATTTCCTCTCTTGCCAAAGGATCTGGTGTTCTATACCTTTAACAAGTGGAAGCTGATTTCTTTGTTGGAAGAGAACATACAGCAGCTTGAAGCCCATGTATGTACATTTCAACTTATTAGGGAGTATGAAGCATTTTTGGAAAGACTGGAGCAGACTCTCCCAGAAGGGCAAGAAATGGTGGCTGCCTCTACGACAACAATTCCCAAATATAGGAGACAATTACTTGGAGGAATGTGACACACAGTTGCAGCACTACCAAAACATGTTTCAAACTTGGCACTACACAATCAATTTCAAGATCCTTCCTTAACTGGCAACAATGAGGCATGGGAATAGGGACAGGAACCTCATACCTTGGAAAGCATGGAAGCGATCTTGGAAGGTTCTATGGATGGAAAGGCTACTGTCAATTTGAAGTAAAATGCAGGCTGGACAGGGCTACTATTAGATGGATTTGTAATTGGTTGACCGACCGAATCCAAAGGGTGATCACAAATGGCTGCTTTTCATCCTGGAGAGAAGTGACTAGTGGGGTGCCACAGGGTTCTGTCCTGGGCCCAGTGCTGTTCAATATTTTTATCAACAACTTGGATGAAGGAATAGAGGGCATGCTCATCAAATTTGCAGATGACACCAAATTGGGAGGGGTTGCTAATATGCCAGAGGACAGGATCAAAATTCAAAGTGACCTGGACAGATTGGAGAGCTGGGCCAAGGTTAACAAAATGAAATTCAACAGAGAGAAGTGTAAGGTCCTACACTTAGGTAGAAAAAATGGAATACAGAAATATAGGATGGGGGACATGTGGCTGGATAGCAGTATGTTTGAAAGGGATCTAGGAGTCTTAATAGACCACAAGCTGAACATGAGTCAGCAGTGTGATGTAACAGCCAAGAAAGCCAATGCAATTCTCGGCTGCATCAATAGGAGTATGGTGTCTAGATCGAGGGAGGTAATGGTACCACTCTACTCTGCTTTGGTTAGACCTCATCTTGAATACTGTGCCCAGTTCTGGCCATCCCAATTCAAGAAGGACATGGTCAAACTGGAGCAAGTCCAGAAGAGGGCGACCAAAATGGTGAGGGGCCTGGAAGCCATGCCTATGAGGATAGATTTAGAGAGCTGGGTATGTTTAGTCTGCAGAAGAGAAGGTTAAGAGGGGACATGATAGCCATGTTAAAACATCTGAAGGGATGCCATGTAGAGGAGGGAGTGGGCTTGTTTTCTGCTGCTCCAGAGACCAGGACAAGGAGCAATGGATTCAAGCTGCAAGAAAGGAGATTCCATCTGAACCTCGGGAAGAACTTCCTGACAGTGGAATATGCTGCCTCGGAGTGTAGTGGAGTCTCCTTCTTTGGGGGTTTTTAAGCAGAGGCTAGATGGCTATCTGTCGGGAGCGCTTTGAGGGTGTTCCTGCATGGCAGGGGGTTGGACTGGGTGGCCCGTGTGGTCTCTTCCAACTCTACATTTCTATGATTCTGTGATTCTAAGAGGAAGAAGAGATGAGTGATAGTAGTAAATGGTTCCTTGTTGTGAGGAGCAAAAACAGTGGTGTGTGGGTCTGATCTTGCAAATCTGATCAGGAGGGATTTAAACTGTTATATGGAGGACATAGACACTATTCCAGATGGGTGGAGGACATCAAGTACTGGGAACAATACAAGTTAAATCCAATAGTGAGCAGAAAAATAAAAATAAAAAATCAGTTGAAGAGAAAGACCAATGTAGTTAGGGCTCTTTTTGCTAATTATAGATGAACCAGAATTCTTAATACAGGAAGGAACATATGAGTTAATGGGCATAACTGAAATTTGGTAGGATGAATCTACAAATGCCTTAAGCAAACAAACAAACAAACAATCCAAGGAGCACTGAGTATGCTCTGTGACTACAGAATGCTAAAGTATTGTTGGGTGGCAAGATGAAAAATCGGGATGGAGGGGTAATGAGACAGGATAATCAAGCAGCAGTAATAGCTGGCAGGATGACATCCTGTATGACATCTCTCCATGCTGCTGTATTCTAAAGCAGTTCCTACTTGTGTGCATATAATATCCAGAACTTTCACTGATCCAGTTCAATAGATGAAGGTGTTACCCTGACTTCTGGGGGTCCCTTGGGGAACACCTTGATTTGCTCCAAAAATGCAAAAGATTGGGGAAATTAGCGGAGCACTGGCTATAGCCAAAGAAGGGTCAGGGTAACCCAGCAGAACATACCAATACTGGATTTGATTAATAAACATGTTCTCACTCACTCACGCACACAAGGCCTATCGAAAAGGGAAAGAAGTGAAAATTGATAAGGGATTCAGCGGAGAAGGTATAAAGGCAGTGATACTGCATCTACCCTGAAATCTTCAGTCTAGCAAGTAGCGAGAAGAACGGAGCTCAGCGAAGAGAGGTGGCTGAGGAGATCACTCGACTAACAGAGTACCGATCTGCTAGCGTGGGGGGGGGGTCTCCAAAGAGACCCTCAAAAACTAGGACTACTTTATAGGGCAGAACCTACCTCGAGGGCAGGCCCTTTCCCGGGAACAACGGCCAAAACAAAGGGAGAAATGCCACACAATAGCAACTTGGTAGTTTGCATGACTGGCTTATGCAGATGCAGTGCAGAGTTTACTAATGTCAGAGTAGTTCAACCTGGGGAAAACCCAATAATCCACTCAGGTTGGCTGAAAACCTTTTGTTTCTGTGGGTGTGTTTAGCCTGAGATCCCCTAGCGGAACGTGACTGGGGATTTTCCTGGCCTGACCTATTTTCGGTCATTTGACCTCCTTGTCTACGTACCTATTTGGGCAACCTCTCTGGCATGGTGGGTATATTTAATATCAAATTTATAGTCCCCGGAATAGAGTATACCAGTGGGGTAACAAAGGAAGCAATTTTTCTACATAAACTCCCACTCCGCTGGCACACTGTGGGTCATCTTCAGTTGCTTTAATAAGATTTCAAGTCTGTTGTATGCCCATGAGCACTAAATAAAAGACACCCGGGGATTAGTAACTTGAAGATACTCTCCAACACAATTCCCACTTGTATTCAGACACACAAGTGTCCTTCAATGTTACAGAACAGTAGAGACAGAAATGCAGTGAATCGATGAAAACACACAGATTGCTGCAAATGTGTGAAGAAGATTTAAGAACCACATAATTGCACAGAAGTGAGAGAGAAGAGACAGAAACACAGAAACTTAAATTGACAGCTGGAAAAAGAAGATCGTATATTGAACTAACAGAAGCGCTACATGAAAGGCAGATACGATATAAATGTGCAAGAGAAGAGGGAGTAATTTTCTCATATAAATTTAAAAGATATATAATAGATACAATAGAAAAGGCTGAAGATTTTCTTGCAAAACTACAGGAAGATGAGGAACGAGATTCATCTCTACAAGAAAGTCAGAGTAAAGAAAGGTAGAAATCACAAGAGAAACTTAAAGAACAATACCAGTTAAGCTTCCAAAAAGAAGATGAAGAACCTGACTTGATAGACGTCTCTCAAGAAATTACCTCACCACTTCCAAAGGAGATCGTACAACTGCATGGAGAGGCAGAGAGAGGGCTTAAAGCTCTCCAACAAATTGTAACGACATTGAAATAACTCAAAAATATACTAATTAGACAGTATACGGAAATCAAACATGATGGGTGTATCTATCTGTTGTTGGAATGTTAATGGAATGAATGGACCGGTTAAAAGAAAAAGGGTATTTAGCTTTTTAGAGAAGCAGAAAGTAGGAATTGCATGCATCCAGGAAACTCATTTGATGGAGAAGAATAGTAAATATTTGGTAAATAAAAAATTAGGAATTTGTTATACATCTTGTAATCAGAAACAAAAGAAAAAAGGGGTGGCTATATATATAAATACTAAATTTCAAAGTAAATTAATTCAAAAAGATCAGAAAGGAGAGTATATTATGGTGGAATTAGGTTGGCATAATGAAAAAATTTTGTTAATAGGGGTATATGCACCGTTGACAAATAAACAAGCATTCCATAAATCAATACTAGATTATATGATTGGAACAGAATATCAAAAAATAATTTGTATGGGTGACTGGAATGGGGTAATTGCCCCTAAAATAGGAAGCAAACAATGCAAAGAAAACAGGAAGTAAAACATGGGAATCTGCCGAGAAATATTAAGGAGGAACTTAATACTCTAAATTTGATTGATGTGTGGAGGCTAAAATATGGAATGCAACGAGATTATACATATTATTCTGATAGGCACCAGAGTTGGTCCAAAAATAGATACGATTTGGATTTCGAAAAATTTAGCTAATTTGGTTAAAGATGTCAAAATTTTACCAAGATTGTTTTCTGATCATTCGCCGATATTGATGGAATTTAGTGGAAAAGGAACTACTATTCTTGGAGACTTAAAGAATTTTTGCTTAAAGATGAGAAAATAGTGAAAGAGATTAAGGAAGAACTTAAAAACTTTTTTAAAGAAAATTTTAAAAATAAAGGTACCCAGACCTATATGGTTTGGGACACCATGAAAGCATATGTTAGAGGCCTTTTGATCCAAAAGGAATGTTTATATAGAAAACAAAAGAAATGTAAAGAAGAAAAACTTCAAAATTTACTTAAAGAAAAAGAAGACAAATTAAAAGTAGATCCCATGATTAAAAAAATTAGAGAAGATATCCAAGTAATACGAAATCAAATTAATGTTTTAAATTTAAAAGAGATGGGAAAAAAATTAAATTTTATTAAACAAAAAGAATCTGAATTTGGGAACAAGATAAGTAAGTGGCTTGCGTATAAATTACGGAAGAAAAAAGAAAGAAATTACATAACTCAAATTAAAGTAAATGGCCAAATGATTTCAAGCCAGAGCTTGAGTATGTCAAATTTCTATAAGTATTTTCTAATTTATATTCTTGGCCAGACAAAGGGGAAGATGAGAAGGAGAAGATAAGGCAATATTTAAAGCAAGATAAGATCCCCATGATATCTGAAGACAAAAGGAAGGCAATGAATCAAAAAATATCAACACAAGAAGTAAACATAGCTATAAAGAAGCTAAAATTAGGGAAGGCACCAGGAACGGATGGCTTTACAGCGTTATTTTACAAAGTTTTTGAAGATGAATTAATACTACCTTTTTTTAGAATTGGTTAATAAGGAAGGAAATATCGAAATTCCACCTTCATGGAGGGAAGCCAACATATCAGTAATACCCAAAGAAGGAAAAGATAAATTAGAAATCAACAACTATAGACCCATATCTCTATTAAACATGGATTATAAAATTTTTACTATAATATTGGCTACTAGTTTAAAAAAGAATATTAACTGATTGGATACATCAGGATCAGGCAGGATTTTTACCCAAGCGTCAGATTAGTGATAATGTACGTACATTATTAAATTTAATTGAATATCATGATTATAACTCGGACAGATTGGCTCATATTTATAGACGCTGAAAAGGCTTTTGATAACTTGAATTGGAATTTTATGATTGAAGTATTGAAAAATATTAATTTAGGAAATAAATTTATAAATTGGATTGAGGTGATATATAAAAACCATAGTGCTTATAATATAATAAATGGTTATAAGTCTGATAAATTAGTTATAAAAAAGGTACGAGACAGGGTTGTCCGATTTCTCCATTATTGTTTATATTATCATTAGAAATACTTAATAGACGTATAAGGTAGGATACAGAAGAAGGGGGTGTCAAATCAAGCAGGAGATATTTAAATTAAAAGCTTTTGCTGATGATTTGGTAATTATATTGCATGATCCTATGAAACGTATAGTTAAATTATTGAAGAAGGAGGAATTTGGGAAAATTTTCAGGTTTTAAATTAAATAAAAATAAAACTGCAATTTTGACCAAAAATATGAAGAAAGAAGAACAGAAGAATTTAGAATTAATTTCCAATCTTAAAATCGTAAAAAAAAGCCAAATATCTAGGTATCATTATCACAAATAATAACTTAGATTTGATTGACAATAATTATATACCGACATGGAAGGCAATAGAAATTAAACTACAAACATGGTCAAAACTTAATCCTTCATTGCTAGGTCGAATTGCCTCGGTTAAGATGAACGTACTTCCAAAGCTAATGTTTGTATTCCAAAATTTACCCATTTTAAAGAATGAAAATTTTTTTGAAATTTGGTCTATGAAAATTAAAAATTTTCTTTGGGTAGGTGAGAAGTCTAAAATTAAAGGGAAAATATTATTTGATACAAAAGAAAGAGGTGGGTTGGCTTTGCCAAATTTAAAGCTATAGTATAGATCTTGTGCCTTAAAACGGATTATGGAACGGATAAGTCTAGAAAATAATAGATTGCTTACACTTGAAGGTGCCACCAACACATTTGGTTGGCACGGGTATTTATGGATAATAAAACACAAGAAGATAAGGAGTTTAATAAACATATAATTAGAAGATCACTATTAAACGTTTGGATTATGTACAAAAATAAAGTTTTTTTGGAAAAGCCGAGATGGGTTTCTTTACAAGAAGCCCTTCTCAAAGACGTCAGTCCTAGAAATACCAATTGGCTGACGTACGATGATATATTATGTAAATAGGCAGAGAAATTTGAATTAAAATCATTGCAAGAATTAAAAGAATTAGGGTTTCCAATAATTGGCTACAATATAGACAATTATATGAGTTATATAAAATAGATCTATTTAATGAAGGGATACAGGGAAAAAACCCAAAATTTAGAGAGTTGGATATTCAATATTTAATTGGGAAGGAGCATATTATTGGAAAAATCTATCATATATTATTAAAATTAGAATTAGAGCATGAAATAATTAAGGACTATATGATTAAGTGGTCGTGGGACCTGGGATATTCTATTCACTTATTAGAATGGACAAAATTATGGACTGAGAATATAAAATTCACTAAAAGTGCATATTTGAAAGAAAATTTTTACAAAATGCAATTCATATGGTATATTACACCCCAATTAATTGCTAAAACATCTAAAAATTACCCCAATAAGTGCTGAAAATGTGGTGAGAAACTAGGGACATTTTGTCATCTATGGTGGGAATGTAAAAAGGCTAAAGAATATTGGAATGTTATTCATAATCAAATTAAACAAATATTAGGAATACATTTGTTATGTAATCCGGAATTATATTTATTAAATATGTTTACGGTAGTGAATGTAAAATATCAAAGGAAACATGGGAGGTTATTATTGTATATGGTAACGGCAGCAAGAATTCTTTATGTCTCAAAATGGAAAAATACAGAAATTCCCATAAAACAATACTGGTTAATTAAATTGCATGAAATGTTCCAAATGGATTTGCTAACTGCCATGTTAAATGAGAAGATGGATAGAAATAAGACCGCAAAGGAATGGGCTCCAATGTATAAATTATGGAAAGATAATTGGAAGGATATTTTTATTGTACGAGGATTTAATAGTAATAATAAAGTGGAACAAGATAATACACTTTATATTATAAATAGTTCTGGTTAAATATTTCCATAACCTTGGAGGTTAAGGATGATGGATATAAGTAGTGTTAATTTTATTAATAGATAGATTTTTTTTTTAAATGTCCGCAGCAAAAGGAAAAAAAAGGAGACAATAGGGTCACTGCGCAAGGAAGATGGTGAATTAATAACAGGAGGAAGAAAAAAGGCAGAACTCCTCAACACCTTCTTCGCCTCAGTTTTTTCCCAAAAGGATAAAAACACGCAACCTGGCGGTTGGGGAGCAGGTGAAAAAGTGGGGGAAATGCAGCACAGAATAGATAGAGAGGTAGTACAGGAATACCTGGCCACACTGGATGAATTCAAGTCTCCAGGGCCAGATGAATTGCATCCTAGGATTTTAAAAGAACTAGCAGAGATCATTGCGGAGCCTCTTGCTATAATCTTTGAAAACTCTTGGCGGACCGGAGAAGTTCCGGCAGACTGGAGGAGGGCAAATGTTGTCCCCATCTTCAAGAAGGGAAAAAGAGGACCCAAATAATTATCGCCCAGTCAGCCTGACATCAGTACCTGGAAGATCCCGGAGCGGATCATCAAACAGTCAGTTTCTAATTACTTAGAAAACAATGCCGTAATTACGAAAAGTCAACATGGATTTCTCAAAAATAGGTCATGCCAGACTAATCTTATCTCTTTTTATGATAGAGTTACTTGCTTGATAGATGAAGGGAATGCTGTGGACATAGTATATCTTGATTTCAGTAAGGCCTTTGCAAAGTTCCCCATGACATTCTTGCAAAGAAGCTAGTAAGATGTGGACTGGACAGGGCTACTGTCAGGTGGATTTGTAACTGGTTGATACCGTACCCAAAGGGTGGTCACCAATGGCAATTTATCCTGGAGAGAAGTGACTAGCGGGGTGCCACAGGGTTCTGTCCTGGGCCCGGTGCTGTTCAATTCTTCATTAATGACTTGGATGAAGGATAGAGGGCACGCTGATCAAATTTGCAGATGACACCAAAGTGGGAGGGGTTGCTAATACGCCTGATGACAGGATCAAAATTCAAAAGGACCTGGACAGATTGGAGAGCTGGGCCAAGGCTAACAAAATGAACTTCAACAGAGAGAAATGTAAGGTCCTACACTTAGGCAGAAAAAATGGTATGCAGAAATATAGGATGGGGGACACGTGGCTGGCTAACAGTACGTGTGAAAGGGGTCCAGGAGTCTTCATAGACCACAAGCTGAACATGAGTCAGCAGTGTGATGCGGCAGCCAAGAAGGCCAACGCAATTCTTGGTTGCATCAATAGGAGTATGGCGTCTAGATCGAGGGAGGTATTGGTACCACTCTATTCTGCATTGGTTAGACCTCATCTTGAATACTGTGTCCAGTTCTGGGCACCCCAATTCAAGAAGGATATGGATAAGCTGGAGCAGGTCCAGAGGAGGGCAACCAAAATGGTGAGGGGCCTGGAAGCCATGCCCTATGAGGACAGACTTAGAGAGCTGGGTATGTTTAGTCTGCAGAAGAGAAGGTTGAGAGGGGACATGATAGCCATGTTTAAATATTTGAAGGGATGTCATGTCGAGGAGGGAGTGGGCTTGTTTTCTCCTGCTCTTGAGACCAGGACAAGGAGCAATGGATGCAAGCTGCAGGAGGGGAGATTCCGCCTGAATCTCAGGAGGAATTTCCTGACAGTCAGGGCTGTCCGGCAGTGGAATGTGCTGCCACAGAGTGTGGTGGAGTCTCCTTCTTTGGAGATTTTTAAGCGGAGGCTGGATGGCCACTTGTCGGGAGTGCTTTGAAGGTTTTCCTGCATGGCAGGGGGTTGGACTGGATGGCCCTTGTGGTCTCTTCCAACTCTACATTTCTATGATTCTATGATTCTATGAAATATTAAATTTATAGATTATTTATAGAGAAATATTAAATTTATTCTCAGGATAGATATGGTACATTTTATGTACTGAGTAGGTGTTCTTTTATTCTCTTTTATTTTTTTTATTTTTTTAGTTTTCATGTCTTCTGCTTTCTCTTCATATTTTTATCACTTTTTCATATGATTTCACTCAGATGGATATATTATTAACGTTGTATAATTTATGTTAGTTCTCTTTTTTCTGATTGCTTGTATAATTTTGTGATTCAATAAAATTGAAGAAAGTTGGAAAAAAAATTGACAGCTGGAGTCACAATCTAACAAAATGGTGGAATCTAAAGACCAAGGAAATGACAAAACTACCCTTTAGTAGTCCTTTTTTTAAAAAAAATGGGGGGTAGATAACCAAAAGGTTTAATGGTTGATTCTCCTGTTTCAGTCCAAAGCTCTTCTTTCTTACCAATTGTTTTTGACATGAAAAAGATTTTGAAGTGGACTTTGAAGGAGGGTCAGCCCAGATGACCTCTGGGTGTGAGGGAAAAGCAGTTCAGAAAAGCAGTTACTTTTCCCTGCAAATGAAGTGACTCTGTGTTTGAAAGAAGAACAATAGCACACTGTGAGACAGAATGTTAGGGAGGGTGAAATGTGCCCCGCTATGGCCTTGCTATGCTTTGCAACATTAGTAAGGTTACGCAGGAAAATTATGAGGACTATTATTTGTGTCAATTTCCTTTCTTGGACATGTGATGAATTTGCACTGGAGATGTATAAATTGCTTTGAATGTAAAGAGGCACGGCTCAGACTTTTGAGAATTATCTCACTGAGACATTGTGCACAATAAATCTTTCTTCTAAAACCGTGGGTCTCTATCTCAGTTCCACTACAATTTAACAAACCCACTAAAGCATGAATTTCTAATGAACACTCCAGGACAACAGCTACATAATAGAGACAGAGCTTCAGATACAGATAACCACATTAAATAAATCAGATAGGCAGATAATTGAAAAAGACATGTACAATTTACAGTATCACCTTGCTCTGACAAAGATGTATTGATCCCCTGAGAAGCATGGGTAGCACACTACATTAGACATCATATTCAACTCAGAGGATAAGAAGAAAGCCTTGTTAATCAGAAAAACAGCTAGAGTGCTTGAAATACAGCAAAAGGCACAGTTGGAGCTATTGTATGAGACAACAAGAAGAAAACAGTTGGAGTAATTGTACTGTGGTTTAAAACAGCAAGTAGAATTACAGGTTGAGAAAAACAGGTTAGGAATGCAGAGGTAGACACAATAAAACCTCTAAATTTGACCTTGGTTCTGAGGGAAAGTTATCCCCAGAGCTGGGTCTACCTTGAGGCAGAATTAGGCTGCCACCTTATGCAGCAGATGCTAGAGCAGTGGTTCTCAACCTGTGGGTCCCCAGATGTTCATGGACTTCAGCTCCCAGAAGCCCCAGCCACTATGGTCATGCTCAGGGCTTCTGGGAGCTGAAGTCCACAAACATCTGGGGACCCACAGGTTGAGAACCACTGTGCTAGAGGGAAACAGGGAAAGGTGATGAGGCGTTTCTAGGAAACATACTGGACAGCTTCCTTGTAACACCTAACCTAGCCTGTTGTCTTCAGACACAGCGGAGAACACTTTTCCTTCACTAATGTTGAAATAAGTGTTAAATACCAGTTCAGTTTGTTCCTGATGTAGAAATGGGAGGAGGGGACGACTTTTGCCTCATGCAGCAGAATCACTTAGATTTTGGATACAGCCCTGGATATTTTTGTTTCACTTGAAAACAGGAGGATAGTTTTCCATGTGCTCTTTAATATGTGGACTGTCCTTTGGTTATTCCCATGTCAATTTCGTCAATCAGGTTCTCTTTGCTAACATTCAACCTATTTCTAAAGACCGTTATGTTCATTTACAATAGATACGGAATGACTTCTACCAATATGTTTTTTTTCCAAAAAAACCTTTCTTCATTAACAGTTATTTGGTTAATTTAATCAATAGATGAACCTGAGAAAAAACGTATATAAGAAAAGCAATAGTTCTTTGGTTGTCTGTTGAACCTTACCTAATAGATTCAAGCTCTGCATGCTATTGATAACTTGCACTGCAATCCTCTATCCACAAAGTGCAATCCTATACCCACTCACACAGTTCGCCTTGCTGAAATCAATGGCATTTGCATCTGAATTATGTAGAGAATTGGTCTGTTAGGCTATAATCCTATATCCAGTTCCCTGGAAGTATATTTCATGGAGATCAACTACTTCTGAGCAGACATATTTGGCATGTGAAGAGATTTATTTATACCTCTTGCTACCAGGGATATTAACACAGGCCTGCAACAGGATTTCTTCTGCAGCAAAGGAAAGGGAGTTGAGAAGAAGGACCATAGCTAAGAAGACAGTGTAAAGTTAATCCTCTGTGCATAATCCCATTCTTCTGTTCCATTCCCTTGTAACTGTTGCCTACTGGAAGTGCATCCTCTCCCCAACACCAGCCTATCTGTCATGGATTACACTATGTGCCTTTGCTTGTATTATGGGCCAGGCTGATTTGGTTACCAGTCTTAAAGCCTGGGAATAAACCTATGAGATGTACAGTGTAACCTATTGGGTGTAGTACAGGGGGTATAAGATATAACTCCTAGAATACTCCAGCCAGCATGGGTGACGCGCATCTGTAATGAAGGTGTTTGTTTCAGGAGGTCTCCTAAAGCAGATCTGGCAGTTTCTGGCTTGCCTTGGTTTAAACAAGTATGAGTCAGCATATAATAGCCATGCCTAGCTTCGTGCTTGTTCGGCGGCCTCACAAACACTTGGCTGGTGGCAAAACAGGGCTGAATTGTGATATCAGAATGATTTCTAAAGGTTACCAAAGGCCAGGCCAGTTCACGGTGGTAATATGTGTTTAAAGGAGAAAGCTGCAAACTTGATAAGTATGATAAGTGTTCCTTCATCCAAGTCATCAATAAAGATGTTGAATAGCACTGGGCCAGGACAGAACCCTGTGGCACCTCACTAGTCACTTCTCTCCAGGATGAAGAGAAGCCATTGGTAAGCACCCTTTAGTTTTGGACAGTCAACCAATTACCAATCCACCTAACAGTAGCATTGTCTAGCCCATATTTTACTAGATTCTTTGCAAGAATGTCATGGGGAACTTTGTCAAAAGTTACATCCACACACAGCATTCCCTTCATCTATCACGCTGACAACTCTATCATAAAAAGAGATCAGATTAGTCTGCCATGACTTGTTTCTGAGAAACCCACATTAACTTTTAGCAATCACAGCATTGCTTTATAAAGAATTACAAGCTGTCTAACGATCTGCTCTAGAATCTTTCCAGGTGTTGATGTCAGGTTGACCAGGCGATAATTATCTGGGTTGTCTATTTTTCCCTTTTTGAACTTGGGGACAATATTTTCTTTCCTCCAGTCTGCTGGGACTTCTGTTCTCCAAGAATTCTCAAAGATTATCACCAGTGGCTCTGAAATTACTTCTGCCAGATCTTTTAATATCTTAGGATGTAGTTCATCTGGCCCTGGAGACTTGAATTCATTAAGAATAGCCAGGTGTTTCTGTACCACTTCTCTACCTATTCTGTGCTGCATTTTTCCCACTTCCCCACCTGCTCCCCAATCCCCAGGTTGCATACTTTTTTACTTTTGCGGAGAAAACTGAGGCAAAGAAGGTGTTGAATAGTTCTGCTTTTTCTCTGTCCCTGTTAGTACTTGGTCATCTTCTCCATGCAGTGACCCCATCATTTCCTTGTTTTTCCTTTTGATGTTAACATACCTAAAAAATCCCTTTTTATTGTTTTTAATCTCTCTGGCCAGAGTTCATTCTGTGCTTTAGCTTTTCTGACCTTCCTCCTACATATCCTACCTATTTGTTTGAATCCCTCTTTGGTGATTTCTCCATTCTTCCATTTCTTGTATATGTTTCTTTGGACACTTAGCTCAGCTGAGAGTTCTTTAGACAACCATTCTGGTTTCTTTAGATACTTCCCATTCTTCTTCCATTTTGGAACAGTTTTAAATTGTGCCTTCAGTGCCTCACTTTTAAGAAAATCTCATCCATCATGAACGCCCTTCTCTTTCAGTATTCCTCTGAAGCTGAGAGAGTGTGACTTGCCCAAGGTCATCCAGGGGGACTGAGTGGGATTTGAACTTTGGTCTCAAGCCAATGTTTACACCACTACAGCACTCTGGTTTTAAATTTAGCACTCATTGAATACTAAAATTAGAATTGTCCATGCCACTGTCTTACCAGTTTCTATCTATGGTTGTGAAAGCTGGACAGTGAATAAAGCTCATAGGAAGAAAATCAACTCATTTGAAATGTGGTGCCAGAGAAGAGTACTACAAAGACTCTGGACTGCTAAAATGACAAATGAATGGGTCTTATAGCAAAGCAAGCCTGTACTCTCCCTAAAGGCCAAGATAACTAAACTGAGGTTGTCCTAATTTGGCCGTATCGTGAGAAGACATGACTCTCTAGAAAAGACAAGAATGCCCGGTAAGGTAGAAAGCAGCAAGGAAAGAGGAAGACTTTATCGCAGATGGATAGACTCAGTCAAGGAAGACACATCCTGAATCTGCAAAACCTGAGCAGGGTGATTGAAGACATGGTAACTTGGAGGTCTCTCATCCATATGGTTACCATAAGTTGAAGTCAACTTGACAGCAATTAACAACAACAATTCTGGATCTGTACAGAATTGGTGTTTCTGTACAGAAACATTAGCTGGCCTCCCTGCTGGTCTTAAAACATCAGCTAGTTTTGACGTTTTGATGACCCTGATGACACATAAAACCATTACAGAAGGGTCCATCTACACAAAGACAGCATAGGAACTTTTTATTTAAAAATGCCAATCAAGAACTGTGCACCAATTATCAGTGGAAGGGTTGGGAAATGTTGGGAAACCACTTATTCAGGTCAAAAGTAATGAGCCATTTACACAGAACAAACATCAGAAGGAGGGCTGAACTCTGGGACCTTTATCACCATTAGTATCTACCTCACAGAGGTATCGTGAGTCTTAATTAATAGGTGTCTGAGATCTAGAGATGAGAAGTGCTGGTTGTGAACAAAGCAGCAATTAGAATGATTGTTGTTACTATTATTAAGCTTTGATATGCTTGACAAAAAAAGATGAAAGGAAAACAGTCTGCTCTGAAAAGAAGCTTCTGTAATGAGATGTAAACTCTGCAAAAACAGAAGCTCTTAGGAGAGATTTAACCCACCGCTGTTTAACATTTAGCCCATGACTGGCTAATGCTCATATCCTTGGGACTGACCTATACATACAGCAGACTGGCACAAAGCTCAATAAACCACTTCAGACTGAAGATGGGGAGAAAGAGGAATGCCATTTTCCACCATTCCTTCATAAAAAAACCTCCTTGCAAATAAAATAAACCGTAGTCAGCCCTCCACATTATCTGGGGTTAGGGTCTCAGGACCCCTTCAAAAGTGGGTAAACTGCAAGTATCAAAATGTCTGTGTGGGAAGACAGCCGAGGCATTGTGGGGAGAATGGGCACCCAGGATCCAAACCAGGTCAGGGAAAGGAGAAGGAATGGGGGTGGGTCAGCATGGTGGTCCTATACATCCTCTTTTTTGTCCATCTCATTCCTTGGGTGTTGTGGAGGCATTAGAAGAGGGCTTGTGGTACTGGGAAATCAGGGTGCAAGCTGTCCTTAGCTGGCCAGGTGGCAGCTGGTGGTGGAGGAAGAGGAGGATGAGAGGCGGGTTTTCAAAGGGCTGTGCAGCCTGATCAGAGCCATCTAAAGGGAAGGTTTCCTCAGAAAAGAGACACTTGGTATGGGGTGGGAGGCAGGGTTGGAGAAACAAATAATCAGATCTGTGAATCTTAAACTGTGAACGTGAAGTAGCTTATTAGGAACTAAACAGTAGCTCCCCTGACCTACTGCTTGAAGTGATATAACCATTACTAACTACCCTGCTTTCATTTCTCCAACTCATTCCTCACTTGCTCAGCTGCATATGTAAATCACATATCTTTTAGCATGGGAAAGCTGACAACCTCAGTAGATTTCCCTTGCACCCATCCACCATGTCCATGACTTCACATCCCTTCGTTTTCATGTGTGTGTGTGGGGGGGGACAATGCCTGCCAGTTATATACTTTAAATCAGATCCGGAATAGCCCAAGGACAAGCAAATGGATTTTGCTTCAGTCTGTTTCTTCCTTTTTCTTCTCTCAACCTCATATGAATTTTTGCAACACATGCTCATTTTCTACAAGGACCTTGAGATAAGACAGGAGAAAGAGCAGGGCAGGGTGCAGAAAAGAACAATAATCAACTGATCTCATGCATCCATAACTATGTCTGAATGGTAACCATGGCAATGACCATGGCAATGAATTGCTGTCCTGCACCACAGCATCACAGCATCACACCATATTGCTATAGTTTCTCATCAATGAATGATCTCTGAATGAATAGATTTACTAAATGCCCGGAGGCTGAGTTCAAATCCATAAATTCAGACCCCTAAATGCTGATCTGACACCAGGGCAACAATCACTCGACTCTGAAAAATGGGGGCACAAACACACAAAATTTTGCATATAGCTTGCAGAATGCCTGGTATGACCTGGTTGTATATGTTTAGCTTACCCTTCATTCCTTCCACATCTAACCTTCCATGCAGTTGCATTTTTATTTCTTCTATCCTTTCAAAAATTGATAGCTTGCTTATGTGATGTGTCTTGTGGCATTCCATGGAATGCCATTCCACTTTCGTGGGGTTTAAAGGAGCAAGAACTCCATGTAAATGGAAAAACTGCAAACATAAATAAAAATTACAAACATTTTTTTTAAAACTGAGAGAGCTCTTCTCTAACAATCTCTAGGTCCACCAATGAGATCTATGGTCCACTTCCAGAGGACAGTGGGAAATATTTTTTTCCATGGTGGGGACAAATAAAAATAGGAATTTTTTTAATAAATAAACAAATTAAATTAAACAATGCATGAATAATCAAATCTGCAAATGCTGAATATATGAAAGTGGTGGACCCACTGTATTACCGCTGCTGCTGCTGCTATTATTACTTATAGAATGGGTGATTTTGTCAAGTTCTTATTCTTTCAGCACCAAGTTGATTCCTCTTCCTACCCCCATAAATTTGTACATATTTCTTTGTGTATTGTCCAAAATATTGCTTTTTTGGTGGGATTTTTTTAAAGTAGATGTATTTGGGTATGTTCCCACTAACTGTAGTGTGGTGGAGACAGTTTCGGGTCAGCCCAGATGACCTCTGGGTGTGAGGGAAAAGCAGTTGAGAAAAGCAGTTAATTTTCCCTGCAATTGAAGTGACTCTGTGTTTGAGAAGAACAATAGGACACTGTGAAATAGAATGTTAGGGAGGATGAAATGTGCCTCACTATGGCCTTGCCATGCTTTGCAACATTAGTAAGGTTACGCAGAAAATGATGAGAACTGTTGTTTGTGTCAGTTTCCTTTCTTGGACATGTGATGAATTTGCACTGGAGATGTATAAATTGTTTTGGATGTAAAGAGGCGGGGCTCAGACTTTTGAGAATTATCTCACTGAGACATTGTGCACAATAAATCTTTTTCCCCAAAACCATGGGTCTCTATCTCAGCTCCTCTACATATTTTGGGGGCTCGTCCGGGATAGATGGGCTTTTTTTGCCCTCTTGAATCGGCAGCTTTTTTCCTCTGGCATCTGTGCCCCATTGATAGGGAATTTGGGTTTTTCCCCCATTTTTTTTATCGGATGGCCCTGTTCATGGGGGTGTGAAGCCAGGAGATGGTTGCCAGCTAAAGAACCCAGGAACGGTTTGGAAAACTGACAGAACACAGCCACAGAACAGAGCCATAGGTAAGTGTGTCAAGGGCCTTCCCCAAAAGTGTGGGACACTGGGGAAGAAGAGGGGATTGATCACCCCCGGAATCCTGCCCGAGTATAGCAACTAACAGGTGGAGCTGCTGAAACCGCAGGATTCCTCACACACACACACACACACACACACACACACACGGGAAAGGTGGGAGGCTGGTGTTTTTAGCGTGAAACGTGTGTGCGTGAATGGCATCGCAGTTCGCAGTTCATGCCGTGAGTTCCAGGTGCCTGGGTCCATGCATACGATTGAGTGTTAACCCCTAATGTCTCAGCTGTTGGGACCCCTTCACTCTCAGCTCCCCCCCCCCTTCTCCTACTGTGTGTTGTCGTTTTGGGAGGAATTTGGGTGGAGGGAGGCAGTTGACAGACTCTGCTTCAACGTATTTTGGGGGGGAAAAAAAAACCCCCAAGAAAGTTTTTTTTTTCCCCTGTAGGGGTTTGAGCTCAGAAAATGTTTTAATGCGTGTAAGGAAAATTCCAGGAAAAAATGTGGCTTCTCCTCTCTGTTTGCAACTGTCTTTTGGTGCCTGAAGCCATCCCCCCAATTTCCTCCCCTCCTCCAGATTTTAAACCCATAGCTGCTGTTTTTGGGCTAGACATTTATTTAGCCAAGAGGTTTGGGAATAGCAGAAATAGAGTTAGCGAGTTAATGACGAAATAACCCTTTTAAAAGGTGTTGGATAGGAAATAGTGGAAAGGAAAAGGGGAGGTTTGATCATGAAAACCCAGAGTCATGCCAGGAGTTGGAAAAGATTCTCCTCTGGGTATTTTTTGGACCTCCAAGCAAGATAACAATTCAATGAGCAGAGTTAAAAGTTTAAAGAGTCCTATTTTTTAAAAAAACCTATCTGAAAAGAAAAAAAAAAAAAGAGAACTCTGTGTTCACCAGGAATTCCCCCTCACCCCTCCCTGTTGAAAGAGGAAAAAAAAACAAACCTGACAGCCTGGAGAAAAACACGGGGGGGGGACAGGCAGCTTCCCCCCCTTTAATGATAAAAAGCAAAGTCTGGTTTCCTAGTAAATTCTCTCATGTCTCAGAAAAGGGAAAAAGGAAACTTCGGTGAATATTTAATGAGCTGTCAGTTTGCAAATTCCCATCCATTCACCATCACTTAAGGCTGTGTATGCAGTGGAGGACAAGACTCAGAAGAAATTTGGAAGAGGTCCCAAAATTTTTTAGAAGTCCCCCTGAGGAACCAGAAGAACTACGTACACCCCTGCCATATGTTCCGGGAATTTTACAACCAGGAGGCACAGGCAGAAGAGGTTCTAGCAGTGCCAGCAGCAGAAGTCCAAGTGGCCCCTATGGTGGCACAAGCCACTGGACCTCCACCTATGCAAAGTAACAGAGGCACTGGCACTGCTACCAGTGAACCAGCCAACACTAATGACCCCAGGGTGAAGGTATTACTGGGAGCTCTAGGAACCCCTTTTCATCAATCAACAGTCTGGGGAAAACACAAGCCCCCCCAACCTTTTTCCCTTCGGTGACAAATATGCAGGTTCCCCAAGAATCAGGAACTTTGAAAAGCCTACACCCCAAAAAAAAAATTACCCCCCAAGGGGAAAGGGAAAACAAAAACCCCAAAAGCCCCACGGGAACCCCCTTCCCCAAAAACTGGGGAAAATGGGGGAAAAGGGTAAAAGGGGGAAAAAGGGAAAGGCCCCCCCGGGAAGATTCCGGGGGACTCAGAGTGGGGGGAAGTAGAGGGGAAAAAAATTAAGTGGTAAAAGGAAGGGACCCCCATCAACAATAAACCCCAAAGTTAAAATTTGCCCCAGATCAGGGTCCCCATTTTAATTCAGGTTGCAAATTTTTTTCCCCCTTTTTAAACCACTAAAGGGGAAAGGAAAAAAATTCAACATAGGAAAAGCCAAAAAAAAAGGGGGAATTTTCCCAGAATAGGGGGCCCAATTTTCCCCTGGAATTTGGGACCAAAAAATTCTTTTAAACCTTGTTTAAAACCCCTTTTAAGGGGAAAGGAGAAAAATTTAAAGAGGAACCCTGCCAAAACAAGGACCCAAGGGGCCCCGAATCCCGGGGCAATTTAAAGAGGCAGATTCCCCGGCAATTCAGGGGGGGACCCAAAATAATCCTGACCAGATGAATGTGCTACTGATTATCAAGCCCCTTTAGTGGAAGCCATGAGAGAAGGGATGAAGAGAGCTGTTAACATGTCCAAAGTATCAGAGGTACTCCAAGGACCTACCGAATCTCCAGGGGCATATTTGAAGGGAAAAATTTAATGCCTACAGGCAAACATCCCTGTGAACCCAGATGACCCAGGCAACCAACAGACAGTGAATTTGGCCTTTGTGTCCCAGAGTTACCCTGACATACGGAAGAAGCTACAGAAACAAGAAAGATTTGCAGGCATGAACGAGCCAGCTGTTGGAGATTGCCCAGAAGGTACATGTGAATAGGGATCAAGCGGAGAAATGGGAAAAGGATAGACGAATGCAAAAAGAAGGGGGAATTGCTGGCCACTGCATTGACTACTGGGAAGGGAGACTCCAAGCGGGCAGGAGGAAGAGGCAAGTGGAGAGAAGAAAGACAGAGGCCTAGTTTGGGGAAGAAATAAAGTGGGGGAATTTGCAAGCAGGAAAAGGCCAGTCCTTTCAATTTCAACAAATAGAACGGGGGGAAAAGGGGGAAAGTTTAGGAATGACTGACTTTGACTTTTGGCTTTCCCCCTTGACAGGGAAAAAAAGCTGCAAAACTCTATCTGACAATGAGTTTTTTGAGAAGCAGCTGACATAGGAATTTTGGGGACACATGGGCATTGTATCCCTGAAAAAATTCCTCCTAAGGGTTACAAATGCAAAGAGTAGACAAGTGAAGTGTTAGATAAGCCCCACAGAGGTTCTGAAGCTGCAGCAGTGACTCTTTAAAGGGAAAAAGCCAGCCACTCCCACCTCCAAAGGAACCTGCGAGAGTGAGAGTCCCTGCCCGTGTTTGCATGGAAAAAGAGGAGAGTGAGACCGGGGGAAGTGATGGCTACAGCAGCACCCCCCCCCCCGCTGGGTGCCGGCCAAGAGGCCAGGAAAGCGATGAAAGGGGGGCAGAGGTTGGCAATTCAGCCCAGGCTGGGGGAGATGGAAAGGGAAAAAGGACAGCAGCCAAAGCAGACCCCAAGGAGGCTACCCCCATCCCGCTCCATTCCCCAAATTGTCAGACCTGAAAAGGGATTTTACCCCCCCCTTTTTTTAGTTCATTTGATGCTTAGGACTTTAGAATTGGACAGAAGAGGGAAAAGGGTCAAAAGACTGATGCTAAAAGTCCAGCAGCAGCCGCAGCAGAAATCTAAGTGGCCAAGACAAGGGCTGGCTCTGTATGAAGCAAAACCCGGGGATAGGAAAAAGAGAGGCGAGCAGGAATGACTGGGGTGGAAAAAGGGTGGCAAGGCAGGGAGATGGAAGAATTGTGCTTGGAGAATGGTTCTAGTAGTAAAGAACTGAGAGATCTGCAAAGCAGCAAGCTTCCGGGCCACCCCAAAAGGAAGCACTGAAAGGAGAGAGGAGCAGAGACTGTAAAGGTGTCTGTGGCCAGCTGACAAGGGCAGACTGAGGAAAAAGTTTTTTCCCCATCCCTCAGACAAAAAGAACAAGGGCTTTACATCCTGGGGAAAGGGGAAGTTGGCAGCAAGAAAAACAAAGAACACAGGAAAAGGCAGAGTCCTAGATGCAAGGCAGTCCAAATTGCGAAGAAGCCCCCCACCAGTTCCCGATAGAGCGGCAATTGGTAAGGCTCCCTGGCCCAGACCCAGCAGGCTAAAGTACAAGGGAAACCCGGGAGAAGAAGGTGATGGCGCACCTCTGAGCTGGGGGGGGGAGAAGGTAACGGGGCACTTCTGAGAGGCGATAGAGTGCCCCTCCAGGCTGAAAGTGGGGGAAATGCGGCTGCAGGACTCTGACTGAAAGGGTGGAGGACAGAGAGAAAGGGACAGCTGAAGGCTGTGAGACAGCCAGGAGACCAACGTCAGCCCCAAAGAAGCCCACACACCATATGGGCTAAAAAAACCTGCATTTGTCCACAAGATCAACAAAGATTAAACCACTGTTCTAGGAATCACCCGGAGGAGTCACATTGTACCTGCAGACCTCAGAACTCAAGGAAACTGGAGAAGATGAAACAAAATCCTGGAGACACAGTAGTTCAACGTGTATGGCCCAGATAACAGCCCTGGCTATGCTTTGGACTGGATGCCACCACAGGGCAAGTGGCATGATAGCACATTTTACCTTCCTAGCCCATTTTACAGAAACTTTTTCACTTTCATTCCATGTGCAACCCACAACAGAGGAAAACCCGGAGTGTTTTTGTTCTTCCCAGAGCCCCATTATGATAAGGCATAGGATGAGGTGCACACCTCACGGAATCATAAGGTTGTCCCCTTTTTAGCCAAAGTATGAAGCCATTTTGGGTCGATTAAAAGGGGAGGCACAAAAGGAATTAGGAAACATAACTCTACAGGAAGGAATTAGTGCATTAGGGAAAGCTCTGAGTACAACAAGGGAGGGAAAAGTTAGAACAGGGGTTCCCTTTTACAGGCACACCCCTTCAAACCAGGAGATATGGGTAAAGGAATGGGGGGAACTTGGTCACGGGTGGAAGAGACCCTATCAGGTAGTGGTGACAACTCCCATTGTGGGGAAAAGGGGGCCAGGATGAAGCCTTGGGGGTATTACACTAGGGTAAAAGGCTCACTTTGACTGGACTGTTGCCCCAAACCATAGGGCAACCTCTGAAGCTGAAAATCACCAGAATGCAGTAAGAAGACCCCGAGACTTTAAACCCCGTTGTGTCTGCACAGGAGCCAGACACCCTGCACACGGCTAGATCTCCACCTGGGGGGGAAAGAACAATTGGGGTGATCCCTGCCCCGGGGTTTCGACCAGGGACGCATGCACCGCTCTACGCATGATCAGATCCTGAATGTGGGAAAACAATAACATGGGTTTTTGGCAGGCATAGGGGGGGCAGGGAAACCTGGCCTACCTATTTTATCACTACAGACGGATGTTTTGTGGGATTGGAAAGATATGTGTATATGGCAACTGTTGGTGATGATGAGGAGGGTGCAGAACAGGGGGGCCTGGGAGGTGGGAAAAAATTTTTCCCCCAACTGGCCAATCAGATCATGAACACCTTAATGTTAGTAATGGCTGGGTATGTACTCATGGGCTAAGCTAGGAGACCATCCCCACTGAAATGTAAAGTTTGAACTCTCTGAATCTCTATAGGCATGCCCAGGAAAACATCCCAGTGTTAACTTCTTCTTTAGTTATAGCAATGGTTTCATTGAGTTATATGAGAATAAGGGGGGGGGGGGTCCTCCTTAGTCAGTTCTAGAAAGTAGCCAGCTTTTACAATGGTAAATGGGTATATGATTTATCTTCTGGGATAATTGGTTTGGCCACTAGGGTATCACCTATCACCCAGGAAAACAAACCAGTATAGTTTGGCTGGGAAGAATGAAAAAGTTTAAAGAAAGCAGTGGGTATGATTCGAGAACACATATCTGAGAGGTTGGGAGTCACCATGATCCCCCCTGGAGGGAGTTGCTTTTCATGAAAGGGAGATGCGTTGTTGGCTGTCAGCCCAGCATGAAAAGGTTTAGACTATTTCTTCAGTTGTGAAGGGGGGGCTGTGTATTTGGATAAATATTTGCATTCTGAATATTTAGTAGAAAATCATTCTTGAAGTCTACAGGGAGGTGGAAATGATTTTCTTATTCCCTAAAATAAGTATGGGTAAAGGCATTGCTTGTAGAATTGCGTTGTACATAAATAATGGGCCCCCCTAAAACTGTTTGACAACACTCTGTTTGTACAAGTGTATCCAATCTGTAAAATTAGAGTAATACAGAAGGCTGCAGTATATGTTTTGATGGCACAAACAAAGTAGTTATGCTTGAACTGCTAATGAATTCAGTATAAAGGGGGGGAAAGTGGTGGAGACAGTTTCGGGTTAAACCCAGATGACCTCTGGGTGTGAGGGAAAAGCAGTTGAGAAAAGCAGTTAATTTTCCCTGCAATTGAAGGACTCTGTGTTTGAGAAGAACAATAACACTTAAAAAGAATGTTAGGGAGGATGAAATGTGCCTCGCTATGGTCTTGCCATGCTTTGCAATATTAGTAAGGTTACGCATAAAATGATGAGAACCGTTGTTTGTGTCAGTTTCCTTTCTTGGACACGTGATGAATTTGCACTGGAGATGTATAAATTGTTTTGGATGTAAAGAGGCGGGGCTCAGACTTTTGAGAATTATCTCACTGAGACATTGTGCACAATAAATCTTTTTCCTAAAACCGTGGGTCTCTATCTCAGTTCCTCTACAGTAGTTTGTTTGTGCACATTCTGAATTTATTTTTTTCAAATATGCACCTTTGTTAAATGTACATCTCTTTTACGAAATGCATTACAAACTCAGATAGATATAGATTTTGAAATACAAACTGCATTCAGGGTTGCATTCAGAACTGTGCAATCTTATATTAAAATTGGAAGCCAATTAATTTTTCATTGAGCCTGTCTGTGAAATGGGCAAAATCTCAATCTGCCAGAAATGGGGAAGGTCTCCATGATATAAGCTTCCAAAACCACTAACATGTGGATGAACTGCTCTCAAAACACAACAACAACAACATTATATATTCATTTATAGTCCCACTTTTTCCAGTATGGGACGAAAGGTGCCTAGTGAACTAGTACAGATTAGAAATCATATAAGAACATCAGTAATATATATACACATCTATGCTTATACACATATATAAGGCCCTGAGTTTGCAAGACCTGACTGAGCAGATGACAAAGAGCTTTTGGAAGTCTGTCATCTGTAGGGTCGTTATTAGCCAATGTAACTTCAATGACAATAAAAACAAGTAAAAATTTTTTAAAATAATTTAGACTAGGGATGGGCAAACCGAATCCTTGAATCCTCGAATCTTTGGCAAGGGTTCGAGATCTGGGAATCCGAACCCCTGTGCCAAAATAGGCAAATGGAATCTTTTGAATCCGCCACTCAAACAGTTTGTTGGAGACCGGGATGCCTGGAAACCTGGGAGATCATCATGGGATCCCGCTCCTCATGTGTTTCCCCACCCAACGTGGGCACAGGTGATTGGCTGGCAGACCGGCATACAGCCTTGCATGCCCTGGAGGCCACCATTTCTCCCTCCTGCTGCCTGTGTCCCTGGCACTGCCTCTCCCTGATGCTGTCTCCCTCTGCAAGGTAATTTTGGGATAGGGATTGGGAGGGAAGAGACAGAGGAGCAAAACTGAGTTTGTTGGGGGCAGTCTAGGAGCTTGTGGGAATGTCCCAGGGGGTTCCAAAGACTGCAAAAACGGGTTCAGGGATTCCATGCAAGCCATGCCAGCCATACTTTTCCGTTTACCAGCTTTCTTTGGTCAGTTCTGAGACTAAGATTGTCATGATACCACTTCCTCTCTTAGTTTCTGTGTCTTGAATACATGAATACTTCAGTTAACCCGTTTTGAAGCTCCCTTTTAGAAAGTCTTTTTATGCTTTTTATGCTTCCTCTGTCTAGCTGCAAGTTTATAAGCAGCATTGCCATTGGAAAGGTTGGAAAGGAGAGCTGGAGAAACACAGACTTTCAGTCTTGCATTGCAGCAGCATGTCTGTGGTAAACAATGAATGCCAAAAAACCTGAGCTCGGAAAGAATGGGATTCTACTCTAGCTGATTCTATAGGAGGAGTGTGTTGCCTACAACAAACAAGGTGAACAGTAGCTGCCTCCAGAATTGTTTATTGAGCATGCATTAATCTGTATTATTTTTTGATTTGAGATTGGAGAGTAGGGATTGGGAATTGTTGAGACAGGCCTAGAGATTTGACTTGAGTGCCCCTTGCAGGACTTGAGGATAGAGAATTGACTGGACTAGAGGCTTGTTTGTGTGTATATGTATGTGCGTGTGTGTGCGTGCGTGCTTGTGCTTTCTTTGTTGCAGGACTTGAGACTTGACTCTTGAGACTGCAGGGTGCAGAATTGAGATTGGACTAGAGGCTGTTTGTTTGTGTGTGTGTGTGTGTGTTTTAAGTGCTTTCCTTGTTGCAGGACTTGACACTTGACCAAAAGGTACAGTCTTTTTGAGATTTCAAGGACAGCTGAACATTTCTTTGCATCGTTCCCTTGCAGACACAATTCTGGGGTTTGTAGTTTTACAAGGGGTCACAACCTTTTCTGCCAAAGTGTGCTGGTGCATGACAGAAGAAGCCATGCAAAGAAAAGCTAGTTTTGACCTGGATTAGTTCTGTACTGTAATATGTGGCCCTGTTTACAAAGGCAGGAAAATGTGGGATTAATCCACATTTTCCGCCTGTGTAGAAAGGGCCTTCACGTCATTTTCAATCTGGAGAGATCCTGAGCAAAACTATGACAATTGTCCTAGCCAGATTTCTTCAGAGGGAGGTTCGCTTTTGCCTAGGCTTTTGCTAAGGCTGGGAGACTGTGTCTTGCCCAAGATTATCCTTCTTTCCCTTGCTTTTTAAACCCCCCCTTTTTTTTAAAAGGATCTGAAAGATTTAAGATTCGTGAGATTCGTGGATTCCCAGAACCTTCCAGGGATTCGGATCCCAATTCAGATTCAGAAAATTCTGGATTTGTCCCATCCCTAATTTAGACTTAAGACCATTTAATTCATTTAAAGATAACACTGAAAAATCAATAAAACTATCTTTGATTTGTTTGGTATCAGCACCTGCCTAAGACATATTACTGCTTATGGCAGACAAGACAGTCCTCATCCCATGTGACTGCACCAAATTAACTGGAGTGGCAACTGTATACGTAAGGATGAATCTAGAAGTCTCATTTTCTTCCACATTCAGTTTTTAAGTCTTATATTCTTTCTGTTCAGTTTATAAACTTTATGAGGAAATGTGTGTACTTAGAAAATTTCTTTTCAAAAACAAAGTAAAGAAAATTATCAACCATCTTCATTGTTGTGTCCCTTCAGATCACTTCTGACTTATGGCAACCCTAAAGCAATCCTATAATGGGGTTTTCTTGGCAGAATTTGCTCAGGGGCCTTGCCTTTGCCTGCCTTTGAGACTGACAGAATGTGACTTGTTATTCAGTGGGTTTCCATGTTGAGTGGAAATTCAAACCCTGGTCTCCCTAGTCATAGTCCAGGACTCAAACCACACTAGTTCTCTCTCTCAACCATCTGCATCAACCAAATGTACTAGGTTGTACCTGTTTGCCATGGAAGCTTTCAGGGGAAAAAAAAGAGGTGGCAATTTGCATTCAGCACCGCTAAGATAACTGAGCAGACAGACACTCAAAGCTGGACTTCCCAAATCCTGTCTCAAAGCCTTCTGCCTGGATGGACGGGCTGGACAATTTTACTTTTTCCAGCATCTGAATCTTTTAAATTTCAGTTTCTTTTTCCTGAATTTGTGAAGGCATTTATTACTTCTGTTTTTAAAAAAGCAGCCAGAATCTCATCCATCCATCCACTTTATTTTTAGTTCAATACTGGTGAAGGTACAGCACTCTTCACCACAAGCAGGGAAAACGGGGACTACTGGACACAGAACCTGATCATCTTTGGTCCACAGAACTTGCTCTCTGGCCTTCATGGTCTGCCTCATGAGGCATCTACCTCACTCTGCCTAATGGTAGCATCATCCCTCTGGGCAATAAATATCTTCCAATGTGATTTAGAAACTGTTGTTCTACCTGATTGTCAGACAAGGAAGTTTTTGCATGCCTATTCATCTCTCTGCTACTTCAGAGTCACAGATGACACCAAGATAATTTCTCCCCCTACTTCTTCACCAAGACTGAATAAAATGTCCAGAAGAAATCACCCACTACATTGCTCTTTACATATTTGTGAATTATTCTCAGCAAATAAACTTAATTTATCCACAGCATGTACATTTCCTTCATGCCTAGCCAGAAGCAGATGAAATACCACCACTCAATCACAAATGCCACTGCTGTGGCCTCAGAGGGAGAGAAGCAGGAGCAGTATCTGCTTGACTTAAAACCCCCTCCAACACTGCCAAGCTCATTTCCTTTTGTGCCATAATTTCATTAGATTGTAATGTTGGAAATCCCTGACATGTAAGCCCAAGGGCAGGGAACTGCTATGTTGTCACTTTATTTGTAAAGTGCCATGTACAGTGATGGCACTATCTAAATAAATGATAATGATCATAAAAATAATCTCCATCCCATCCTGCACCCTCCACCCCTGTCCTTTTGACTCACCATCTTCATCAGTCTGAAATATCATCTCTTTGCCTTCTTTCTGTCCCTCGGGATTTGTGAGGATGAGCTTGACATAGACATTTTTATAAGGAAGGACATTCTTGATGGTGTAGTGGTTGGCACTGTGCTCCATCTTTACACAGTCCCGAAAGGTCTGGTTGCGACTGGTGCCTACCACATAACGATAGCAGAGTATGACTGTGTACGTGTGACAGCGTGTCAGGTTATAGCCCAGAGGCTCCCACTGAAGAGTCAGCTGCCTGGATTGGATCTCAGCAAAAGCAAGGCCTTTGGGGGCCCTCATGGGTTCTGTCATGGAACAGAAAGAGAACAAAATGAAACCATTGGCAAAACAAACATCTGTTCCAAAAGCAAGAGGCTGATGAACTAGAACAGCAGGGTTAGTAGGGGGGACATCTGCAGTTGCTCACACTTCTAGCTCAAAAGCTTCTGGCAACAAGCAACAGAACAACCCTGGGAAGTTGCCAAGGGAATAGCTTTCTAGATTCTTATGCCCTAAAAAGGAGACAAGAACTTGTCACCTGAGGATGGCATATTTGTTTAAGCATTTTACATTTATATCCAGCCTTTCCTTCGGTGAGTTCAAGATTATGTACCTGTCTCTGTTTCTCCTCTTTTCAGACTCAGATCAACAGCCCTTTGAAGTATTTCAGGCTGTGAGAGAGTGATTGGCCCAAGGTTACTCGGTATTTTTAATAGCTCAAAGGGGATTTCAACCCAGATCTCTCAAGTGCAGTCCAACATTTTAATCACTGACCATCCAGAAGTCCACAGATAGGGCACAAATGCAACAGACATCTCTTTCTACTATTTCCTAATAACTGGTAGTCAGAGACCCCTAGATCTAGAGCCTTCATCAAGCCTTCATTAGTACTAGCCTCCGGTTGGCTCATCTTGAAAGAACTGTTCTAATCCTACCCATTGGCCATCATCACATGTTAGGACTGAAAACTCCGTAAGTGAATATATGATAGAATCATAGAGTTGGAAGAGATCACAGGGGCCATCCAGACCAACCTCCTGTCATGCAGGAATCCACATCAAAGCACTCCCAACAGATGGCCCTCTAGCTTCTGTTTAAAAACCTCCAAAGACAGTGAAAAAGCACTAGCTGAAAACTAGAATTAGCAAAATGTAGTGGTAGCTTCTTTGCAAGCATACCTGTACCAATTCATCTAATTGTTGGTCTTTTTTTCTCTCTCATAATGATAAAAGACTATCTGTTTTATGCTAGTTTTCCTGTAGCTGTAATTTTAAAGATATTTTAGTTGTTCATATATAGCCTGAATATACACTGCCTTGACATCATATAAGTGAAGATACATTTCAGAAAAATTACCATTTCTATCATTATTCTTTCCCTGTTAAGAATGAGAAACTGTGTCCCACTGGAATTCATTCCCATATTCTAAGCGGTGTTGTAGAAATGTAGTGTATGAATATACTCTGACAGTATGAATGGCTCAAACTCTTTAGAGTGTGATTTTGAGTCCTTTCCTGTTGATTTGCATGCCATATGTGCAGCGCACCAAAATTTTATAATTTTTCTTTCTTTTTTTCTTTCTTTCTGTCTTATATTTCACCGCTTGACAAAAATTATACTGTTATTGCAGCTTCCAGCAAAGATACCAACAATATACATTAAAACGCACAGCAATATACAAAGCACAACAGCATCAGCAAGTCAAATAAAATACAATTTCAGAAGAAAAAAGTAAAGCCAAATTAGACATGACTAGTTTGTCCTGACAAGAGTGGTAATTTTGCTTTGCTTTACTTTCCTCACCTCCATCCCAGTCAGAATCTCCAACTATTCACCAGGAGAAGAAAGCAATAAATGGATATAAATTGGAAATAACAGAAAACAGTCCCTGAACTATCTTCCTACATCATTCTGTCCTAATGTGTGTGTTGTTGTTTTTTTGACTTTCACAAAAGGGTCTAGAATTAATAGAAAATTGGCAGATATGTGCTGATTGAAGGGCATCTAGATGTCCAAGTAGAAACCACATTTGTTTCCTCAAATGCTTGTGTCTAATCTGGCATAAAGGGAAATGGGTACAAACAATTCTAAAGGGCACATGAATTAGGGGACTTTATTTATTTTTATTGATTTATTTAAAGTAGTTCTGAATTGCTTGCCAGCCCACCAATGTCTCCCAAGCTAATGAAAAAATAAAAACCAATTACCACCGTATAAAAACAAAAACATTTTTAAAACACATTAAAATATTCTTTAAAAACTCCTTAAAAGTAATCTAAAAACAATCCTAGAATCCAGCTTTAAAACAGTTTTCCTTTTTAAAAACTCTGGTTTTTTTTCTTTAAAAAAATTCTGATTATTGCTCCTAGGTTCATTTTTATGTGAGAGTAGAAGTGAGAGAGGGTAGAAGTGAGAGAGACAGGGGAATTTGTACCCTGAAAATAGCCTGTGGCAGTGAAGTTTCCAGATGCAAGACAAAGGGAACCTGTTGTGGACAATGGGTCTTTCATCTGTTGATGGGCTTAGTGCTTTGACTGACAAAGATATGATGGATGTTGTAGTAGCTGTCTATTGTGGGTGCTGTGAGGAAAGAGGAAGTGTACAAGGGAGGGATATCTCTCAATCAGTGTCCAGCTGGGCTCCTCACAGTTGGGTTCCCTGGAAAATTCCAGCCTTTATTTAAGCTTATTATCCATAGGAATGATGTGTATTTGCCTGACAAATGACTCAGTCTTACCTGGAGGAAGTTTCAAGTTGACCTATCCTTCTCACATTTACAGTCAAATTCTTTCCCTCACTCGGTTTGACCTCTCTGTCACCTCACAGGCTTGAATTTGACATCAGAGCCAATAAAATGTATTGTCAATTACATATGATGCCGATTAGATATGGTGCCCATCCAAATCATACTACCCCCAAAGTAGGGCCTTACATTCCTACATGTTGTACCCTACATTTCTCCCTGTTAAAAAATCATTTTGTTAGCCTTGGCCCAGCTCTCTAATCTGTCATGGTCATTTTGAATTCTGATCCTGTCCTCTGGAGTATTAGCTGTCCCTCCTAATTTGGTGCCATCTGCTAATCTGATGAGCATGCCCTCTATTCCATCATCCGAGTCATTGATAAAGATGTTGAATAGTAGCATTGGACCCAGGATAGAACCCTGTGACACCCCACTAGTCACTTCTTTCCAGGATAAAGAAAAGCCACTGGTGAGCACCCTTTGTGTTTGTCCGGTAAGCCAATTACAAATCCACCTAACAGTAGCATCGTCTAACCTACATTTTACTACCTTGTTTGCAAGAATATTATAGGAGACCTTGTCAAAGGTCTTACTGAAATCAAGATATACTACTTCCACAGCATTCTCTTCATCTACTAAGCTTGTAACTCTATCCAAAAAAAAAAAATCAGATTAGCCTGGCATGACTTGTTTCTGAAAAACCCATGTTGACTTTTAGTGATCATGGCATTTCTAAGTGCTTACAGACTGTCTGTTTAATAATCTGCTCTAAGATCTTTCCTGGTATTGATGTCAGGCTGACTGGGTGGTAATTGTTTGGGTCCTTTGTCTTCCCCTTTTTGAAGATAGGGACAACATTTGCCCTCCTCCAGTCTGCTGGGACTTCTCCTCATCTCCAGAACTCTCAAGGATGATTGACAGCATTTCTGAAATTACTTCTGCCATTTCTTTTAACACCGCTGGCTGTAGTTCATCTGGTCCTGGTGACTTGAATTCATTTAGCATAGCCAGATATTTCTGTATACTTCTCTATCTATTCTATACTGTGTTTCCACTATTACATCATCTGTTCCATTTTCTTCAGGCTGAATTCATTTGACAAGCTGGAACATGGCCAGAGGAGGGTGACCAAAATGGTGAAGGGTTTAGAAGCCATGCCCTATGAGGAACAGCTGAGGGAGCTGGGTATGGTCAGTCTGCAGAAGAGAAGGTTAAGAGGGGACATGATAGCCATGTTTAAATGTTTGAAAGGATGTAATATTGAAGAGGGAACAGGCTTGTTTTCTACTGCTCAAGAGACTAGGACATGGAGCAATGATTTCAAACTTTGGAAAATAGATTTCCCCTAAACCTCAGGAAGAATTTTCTGATGGTCAGAGATGTTTGGCAGTGGAATATGCTGCCTCAGAGTGTCGTGGAGTCTTCTTCTTTGGAGGTTTTAATCAAAGGCTTTATGGCCATTTGTTGCGAGTTCTCCGCTGTTGTTCCTGCATGGTAGAGGGCTGAACTGGATGGCCCCTGTGGTCTCTTCCAGCTCTATGATTCTAGGACCATGAGTCATTTCCCCAGCTCCTTATTTAAGGTTTTCCTCCTCCTACGGCTGGGCTCTTGTGCTATTTGCTCAGTTCGCTCAACAACATTCGAATTCTTATCTCTAGCACTTGATAAACTCCTGTCCTCAAGAATCCTGTTACCCTTCTCCACATAACTCAGTTTAAAGCCCTCCTGATCAGGTTTGTGAACCTCTTAGCAAAAATGTTCCTGCCAACTGTTGTGAGGCAGAACCCATCACTTCCCAGTAGGCCATCTTCATGAAACTGCACACTATTGTCCAAGAAGCCAAATTGTTCCTGGTGGTACCATCTGCAGACCCAGCTGTTCACTTCCACTATTGTTCTCTCCCTTCCTGAACTTTATCCTTTAACTGGGAGGATAGATGAAATCACAACCCGTGCATCAAGTTCCTTCCACTTCCCACCCAGAACCTCGTAATTCCTTGTAATATGCTGAAAGCTATGCTTTGCCGTGTCATTTGTTCCCACATGGACCAAAAGGAAAGGGTAACTGTCAGTCTCTCTGTGACATCACTGATTTTTGCCCTAGGAAGCCACGACACCTCTTGAGTCATCTTGTTAGGTTTACAAGCTACTCCTTCTCTTCCCCTCAGCAGGGAGTCTCCTACCTCCACTGCCTGTGCTGCAGTTCCTCATCATCTTTAATAAGAGAAAAAGCTTTAAATTGATTCTGTAGCTCCAAACTCACTGAATGATCCCTTGTCCTTATACTTCTACGTGTCACATTCCCCCAATGTCAATCTCTTGTTTTTGGAACTGACTTCCAGCTCAGAGACATCACCTGTTTGTTCCTGTATTAGGACAACCTCCTTACTCTATCCAAGAAAACTGCATGCTCCCAAATATGTTGAAGAACAGGTTGCTTACCTGTAACTGTGGTTCTTCGAGTGGTCATCTGTGCCCTCATACATTAGGAGCTTTCACGCCTGCGTGGTAGCGTTTGGAAGATTCTAGAACTTGTTAGCTTGGCGGGAGCCCCTCCCCCACACCAATACTGCGCATGCTCCTCCCGCTGAGCAACGGTCTCTCCTCAGTTCTGGTCCACCGAACAAGATGGGACCTGAAAAAGAGGGGAAGGCAGGGCGGGGACGTATGAGGGCACAGATGACCACTCGAAGAACCACAGTTACAGGTAAGCAACCTGTTCTTCTTCGTGGTCTCTGTGCCTCATACATTAGGAGACTGTGTAGCTTACCGGCAGGATGGTGGGTCAGGTCCCAGACCCTAGAGAACAGAAGCCAGCGCAGCACGGCCAAATCGAGCATCTCTCCTGGGCCGGCAGTCAAGTCTGTAGTGGTGCACGGACGTCGATGGTTGGGACCAGGTCACCACACGGCACAGCTCCAGCAGGTCGACGCCTCGCAGGAGGGTAGTAGATGTCACCACGGCTCTGGTGGAGTGAGCCCGCAGAATGTCTGGCGGAGGCTTCTTGGCAAGCTCGTATGCCAGGTGTATAGTCTGCACCACCCATTTGGAGAAGTGCTGGGTGGACACTTTGTGGCCCCCCCGGTGCCTGCCATAGCAGACAAAAAGATGCGGTGTCTGCCTGTAGGCCACAGTCCAGTCTTTGTAAAATGCCAGGGCCCAACGAACATTCAGGGAGTGGAGGGACTGCTCCAGAGGTGTAGTCAGGTCAGGATAGAAGGCTGGCAGGATGATGTCCTGGCTCAGATGGAAGCTGGACACCACCTTCGGCAGGAAGGAGATGTCAGGCCGGAGGAACACCTCGTCGCGATGGAAGACCAGGTATGGCTCATCGCACCGTAGCGCCGTCAACTCTCCCGCCCGCCTGGCAGAGGTGACAGCCACTAGGAACACAGTCTTCATCGTGAGCAGCCTGTCGTCTGTCGTCGCCATCGGCTCGAAGGGCAGCCTCGTCAGCCGCAACAGCACTAATGACAGCGACCACAACAGTAGGGGCGGCTGGTGTGCGCTCCCCAGCCGAAGAGTGAGGCATCCGTCGTTACCGTAACCAATGGCTTGGGTTCGCGGAACGGCATGCCTGACAGGAGGTTCCTGTACAACTGCCACCACAGGAGCGATCGACGTATCTGTTGGGGCAGCCGCTCCCGGCGAGACTGGTCCTCCCTGAGTGGATTGAAGGCCCTGATGAACCAGTGCTGGAGCGGACGTGCGCGTAACCTGGAGAGGTAGGTTACAGCGGTGGTCGAGGCCATGTAGCCGAGGAGCTGCTGTATCGTCCTGGATGATACCATCGGAGCCCGGAAGGCGGTGGATGCTGCTCAACAAAGCATCCGCGCACTCTCGTCCGGTAGATAGGCCCTCGCTGATACCACGTCGAGGGTCGCCGCGATGAAATCGAGAACCCAGGCGGGTTCGAGATGGGACTTCTTGGGGTTGACCCTGAGTCTGAGCCGAGTGAGCAATGTCAAACTCCGATGAATGTCCTTGTAAAGTTTCTGTCTGCAGGACGCCACCAATAGCCAATTGTCCAGATAGGGGTAGACGGAGACGCCCTTCGTCTGCAGGAAGGACACAACGGGAGCCATGCACTTCGTGAATACCCGCGGTGCGGTGGAGAGGCCGAACGGCAGCACCCGGTACTGGTAGCTAGTGCCGTCGATGGCGAACCGCAGGTACCAGCTGTGCTGCGGGCGGATCGAGATGTGGAAGTAGAAGTCTTTGAGGTCTATGGACGCAAACCAGTCCCCTCTCCAGAGGAAGGGGAGGATTGAGGGCAGCATGACCATCTTGAACCTCTTGGGGCGGATGTAATTGTTCACCCCTCGGAGATCTAGGATGGACTGCAGGGATCTGTCCACCTTCGGTACCGTGAAGTACCTCGAGTAGAAGCCAGTGGTCTTGGCTGAAGGCAGGAGTCTCTCGATCGCTCCCTTTTCGAGGAGGGACTGGATTTCTTCCAGCAGAGCCGAGCTGGCCGGGGTGGAGTAGTAGACATCCCGTGGCAGAATATCCTGGAACTCGATGGCGTATCCCAGGCGGATGATGGTAAGTACCCAGGAGTCCGCAATAATCTCCTGCCATTGGTCGAAGTGCCTGGCCAGGCTCGGATGATGGCACAGGTCCGCTGGAAGGGTGAAAGATGGCATAGGTGGTGTCCTGCGAAGACCATCAAAATCGGGTCTTCGCTCTAGAGGAAGACTTCGACGACGAAGATGGGCGCCGCCTCGGAAGTCTTTGTGAAGCAGAAGACGTTGATGGTCTTGATGCGATCAATTACGGAGACCGTGGCTGGTATGCAGAGGATGAACAGGACCTTCTCCACGAAGACCTTGGCTGGAAGCTGCGGCAGGATTGGGCAGGCTGGTTGATGCTCATCTTCTTTGTCGTCAGCCGGGCCTTGATGAGGTGATCCATGGCCTCGTCCGTGGAGGTGTCGAAGAGCCTTTCGCCGTCGAATGGAAGATCTTCAATCCGTCGACAGCTGTCCTCCTGGAGCCCAGAGGACTGGAGCCACGCATGACGTCAGAGGGCTACGGCACCGACCATCACCCTCGAGGTGGCCTCCACAGCGTGCCTCAAGGTGGTGATCTGTTGAGTAGCCACAGTGGCAGCCTCACTGAAGATCTGAGTGGCTGAGGCACGTGACTCCACCAGCAGTTCAGCTAGGAACGGCGCGAGTCAGTCCAGTAGATTGCGATGGTAGGCTGCAAGGCATGCCATAGTGTTAACCATCCTGGCCACCAAGGACGCCGCCGAATAAAAATGGTGACCAAAGGCATCAAGCTTCCGGCGTTCACGGTCCGGCGGGGTGGTATGCGCTCGATTGCCTCCCTTTGTCTGGGCCGACTCGAAGATGATGGAGTTTGGTACAGGATGGCTGAAGAGGAACTCCGCGTTCTCCTTCTGCGTCCTGTACAGGTGCTTCAACCTATCCATGATAGGCTGCACTGATGCCGGCTTCGCCCACGGCTGCTTCATTGCCTCCACCAGCGTCGGCAAGAAGGGCAGCTATGCAGTCAACGGTGGGCGGATCTCCAGGTACTGGAAGACTGGGTCCTGGGCTTGTGGAGCAGGTTTGGTCACCTTAAGGCCAAGGGCCATGGCCATTCTGAGGAGGATGGCGGAGAACTGGTGCACATCCTCCGGTGCAGACTCCAGACCTGGTTCCCTGAAAGCCAGGGAAGGGGACTTGTGAGACAAAGGAGTCGACTCCACGGAATCAGAGTCCGACTTGTAGGAGTCACCTGATGGAATTGGCGACCGCTCTGCCTCCTCTTCAGCAGGCCTACGGACCGAGGGAGCCATGGTGACCGCTGGAGCTGCAGGCTGCGTCAATGAAGATGCGGCCGGTGTCGTGGTCGGTACCGAGGTCACCTGCAGGGGCACCACCGAGGGCCGAGGGTGGTGTGCTGCCTGCGTTGTAGACATGCTGGCCACTGTCGTTTGGGCCACAGTGGACTGTGGCACCGGACGGGTAGCTGTGGCCGTCGTCCGCGGGGGTGGTGAGACAGCCCTGTAGCAGGTTGAGGGCTCCCGGGACCTTCGGTGACTTGGAGATTGACGCAGCGGTGACCAATTGTAGCGGGAGTAGCGGGCTTCCCGCGGTGGCGAGCGAGACCGGCGTCGTGGTGACCAGTACCGTGGATCTGGATGGTACCGGTCCCTGTATGACAGCGAGTATGAGTAATAAGAGCCAGCCGGCTTGTGCCATACCTGCTCCTGGGCATACCTTCCAAGGTAGGCTGGTGGGGAGTAGGCACTCTCACCTGAGCGTACCCTCTCCAGGCGCATCTCCTGGTAACGCGGGGATGGAGGCCTGGCCCGCTGCTCTGGAGAGCGGGATTCGTCGCGTTGAGAGGCTGGTCGCTGCCTGACCACAGCCTCCTCCTGGCGGTCTGCTGAGGCCGGACGGCGACTTGGCGGGGTGGTCTCCACAATCAGCTCGGGCAGCTGGGAGGGCGAGGCCTGCACGGCCTGCTCCTCATCCAACACCTCGAGGATGTAATGTTCCTCCAGAGGCTCCTCTTCCTCAGGGAGCTCCATTGGTTCAGGTTCCTCGGCGGGCTGGGTGGGTGGCGGAGTTGGTGGTCGCGCCACTCTTGGTGGGGAGCGCCGTTTCTCCTTCCTCTTCTTCTTCTTCTCCTTCCTAGTGTCTTCGGTGGCAGGATGCTTTTTCTGGGCCAGGGTAAGTGGCCTGGAGGAGGATGTGGAGGCCTGCGAGCCCGCAGGATCCTCACGCGCCCGAGTTGCTGAGATCTTCGGAATTCTCGGGAACTTCATGATTGGTATCGAGCCCAGTATCGATCCCAGTGTTGTAGAGGGTGCAGCAGCCACTGCTGCTGCCAAAGAAGAAGAAGAGGCCGGGCGTTTCTTGGCCATCAATACCGTCTCCGGTCTCTGAGCGCACAGAGATTCTTCCCAGCAGTGGGATTTTAACCTTGCAGCCCTGTTACAAAGTGTCTGGTGGGTGAATTCTTTACAGATAGGACAGGCTTGGACAATATGCCCTTCACCCAAACAGAAAAGGTACTTCGAATGTCGGTCGGAAAGAGCGACCTTCCTTCCACAGGAGGCGCAGCGTTTCAACAATGCCAACATAAAACAAGGGCAGGGCAAGGTGAGGAGAAGTTCGAGAATGCCAAACACAGTCCGAGATCCAAAAATTGTCAACAGCCAGAAAAAAGGGTCAAACCGATCGTTACAATACCAAGACAAGTCCGAAATCTGAGAGGGGCAGTCAAAATCCAAATCCGAAGTCAAAATCCAAGAAAATCAATCAAAGCACAAGCAAAAAAACACAAGCCAACAAGCAGAACCTTCTGTTCGTGAAGGCGGACAAGAAAGAACTGAGGAGAGACCGTTGCTCAGCGGGAGTAGCATGCGCGGTACCGGCGTGGGGGAGCGGTTCCCATCAAGCTAACAAGCTCTAGAATCTTCCGAACGCCACCACGCAGGCGCGAAAGCTCCTAATGTATGAGGCACAGAGACCACAAAGAAGAAGAGTAGATACATGGGCCTCAAGTTGCTGGTCCCTCTCCTCCAAGAGTACCACCAACTTGCACTTGCTCCAGGTATAGCCACTCACCTCCTCCAGCAAGAACACAAACATACCACAGTTATTGCAGGTGACAGCAGCAGCTCCTTCACATTCCATATTGAGTAGTCTTAAGCAAGCACTGAAACAGAAATCTGGCCCTCCTCCTCAAAACTCCCCTGTCAGTTACCCCCAGCCAATGCTGTTTGGCTTTCCCTGTTAACAGAGCTCCTATTCAACTCTTATAATATAACTGTGTGCATCACACTGCCAACAGATACATAGTGGCTGCGAGCTCTGCCCCAAGCAAGTCAATGACTCAGCAGAAGCCCCATCCCCTTAGACCATGTGTTTAGTGAGAGCACATGGCCAGAAACAAACACACTTACAGAAACCTTTAAAAACCACACAATTAATGATGTCCTTCCAGACACAGCTCACCTTCTGCTCTCTCTGTAGCAATAAATGTTTTTGCCTGTGATGCATTTTAATTGTATTTTAATTTATGTTGTATCCCATCTTGAGCCTTGGGAAGAGGCAGATAACAAATTCATAGCTTTGGGTTTATTTTAAAAGCATTTTGCTCTTAAGAGATTTTATAAATTCATCCATATTCAAATTGGTTGGAGATTCAAATGATTTCAGACCTCATCTGCATCTCCTCCTGTTATAATTTCCCTCACTGCAATATCTTCCAAGATATTGGTCAAAAGAGGGTCAAAAGAGGAATAACGAACCGAACAAAAGTCGCGGGAAATGGCATCATTAACAGAGGAATCCTTTGGGAAGGACAGGTTATGTATGAACTTGAACTCACCTGGGATCTTTTTGGAGACCACACCGAGGGGAGACACCCAGAGATTAGGCATGGGTGGGGAAGATATGGGGCCCACAACCCTGCCCGCCTGCACCTCCTTAGCAATTTTTTCAGCAACCACCTGAGGGTGATCACAGGCAGATTTTAAATTGCCAGCCTCAAAACCAACCAAGGCCCCACAGCTGGGATGTGAAAGCCCACTGTAAATCCACACTCAATGAAACGAGCTGCCTTCTAGTCAGGATAAAGAGCCAGGAGGGGGCGGAGCGCAGGCAGGCAGACTGAGGAATGGGAGGGAGAGAAACTAATGCCTGCGGTCCCTGCACCGCCAGTGGGGAAAGCGGACAGGGGAGCATCCTTCTTGTTGGGATGAGTGCCCCCACCCCGGACTGGACAAGAGAACAGGCCCTGGGGTAGGAGCCCAGGCAGCCCTTGCAGCTGTGTTCAAACTTGCACTGAGCCTGTTGGCACTTGCCCTGGTTAAACTCCCAGCACACCAGCCGTCTTGAATCCTTTTTCCATTGCCCCCAAAAAGCTTGCTACCCTCTGTTCTGCCCTTGATGTGTGGACCAACAATCACAAGCCAGAGCTTGTCACTGATCAAGTCCCAGTGTGCAGACTTGCTCTGTGAGGCTTGCTTGTGGAAGGCACAGTCATATGTGATGGCTGTGGACTCCCCTGCAAGAGACCTGGCCTTGAGGACGTTACTCAGATGATTGGAAAGGTGCCAACCTCTTTTGGTTTATGCTGCCGAGACTGTCCCCATGAAAACGTTGTAGCCCGCCAGCCAGTTGCTGAACATGCATTCAGCCAACTCCTTTTTATGCTTTTTACTGGACCTGAGTACACGCCCTTCCTCTCCTTCAGGCTTGAGGAGAGAAAAACCATCCACATAATAACCATCCAAAATACGGTCCCTGGTCTTTTTGTCAAGATGAATCCCAGAGGGATCCTCGTGATCCCCGAAGGTAGCAAGAGGGCCTCCACCTCTGGTACCTGATGAATCATTCCCACACTACCCTAGGCCCAAAGCCCTCCTGGTTCTTCCCCAAGCGCCTGCGGGTGGCCCAAGCAGGGAGCCCCAGCACATGGGCTGCAGCTCTGTACTCTGGAGCCCAACACCAGTCAGCTGCGGACTCACCCAATGTCCCACCGTTGTCTGGATCCCCTACACTCCTCATTCTGCACCGCCTGTTCTTATTCCTCTTTTTCCTCCTACTGTGCCTGTCCCGGCTGGAGGAATCAGAGCTGGAGTCTGATGTGGAAGAGGTGCTGGAAGGTAACAAAGGTGGAGATCGCTGTCAACGGCCCTGCTGTGCCCAGGGCTGTTCTGAAGGTGTATCAGCCTCACTCCGGATTACATGGGACAGGGGGGCAGGCACAGACCACGTCTCCAGTCATTGCATTTTCTCCACCAATAACTCAATGGTCTGTGTAAGATCAGCCAAGACTGCATCACCATGCAGAGCAGAGACCCTCGCTGCTTCGGAAGAGCATCCGGCCACTCCATCAGGTTGGACCCGCCTAGGGACCAGGGCCAGGCTGGCCCAGGATTTTCTCTGCCGCGCAACCTGACTCTGACTGCAAGGCAGAGGCTCCTGTATGGGAGACACCCGCTTGGGAAGCATGTTCAAGAGCTGCAGGCGTGAAGGGTCCTGGCACAAGGGAGGACGGCAGCACTAGCTAGGGGGCGGGGGAAAACTGATGACAGCAGGCCACTCCAAGGTGACGTCCCAGCCTGAATGACCCGCTGCTGCAAGGCTCTGGGCCAGCCAGGACCGTAGTTGCCACTCCCTGTCACCTCCAGAATGGCCAACTGGCCACTACCACCGCTGCCCACAGGCAGCCCAAGCCCCTCAGGCCCAAGGGAAGGGAGGGCCTGGCCCTAACCAACCTCGCCACATCACAGCCCCGCCGACAGGCCTGGCAGTCCCCACACTCCTTGCTTACTGTTGCTTGACTGCTGCCACCACTGCTGCTGCCACCGCTCCTGAGCCACCGTGCTCCACCATTGCGAGGTCTCACTGGCAGCCCTGCTTGTCCGCCGCTGCCGCCACTGCTCCATTATTCACCCATTTGCTGCCGCTGCTGCCTCACTGAATGAACGACCCGTGCTGCCTCCTGCTCTGGAGCGTGGCGCTCACCACCGCATGTTCGCAGCCACCACTGCACCAGAGCAGACAACCTGCACTGCTTCCAAGCTCCGCTGATAGGCCGCCATCCACTGTGCCCTAATTTCCCGCCCCCTGCTCGCCGCTGCCTCCGCGATCATACCATAGTTGCATACACACAAGGAGCCTGGGAGCAGAGTGGAACCTATGGCTGCCCACCAGGTAATGGCAGCCAACTGGAGCGTGGGAGCTACGCTCCAATTGGCTGCCACCTCGCAGGTATCCGGGGATCCCTACTAGGCCCTCCCTCCCCAGAAATGGTTCACCCTTCTGGCGTGCAGGAGGCTAGAAGGGCCTCCATCTTCCTGCTGCTCATGCTCCACCCTGCAAATGGCACCGAGGCGTGCATACTCTGAACACTCTTCAGACAGCTAAGAGACTAAGGATAAGAACAACTGTTGTAAAGCAAAGCCCCATATCCATGAGTTATACAATAAACAGTACTAACATAACAACAATAAGCAAACCAGTAATAAGAGGATAAGAACTTGGACAATGTCCAAGGTGTCAGTCAGGTCGTTCATGGCTGATTTTCTTCAGATAAGGTGGTACAAGAATACCTGGCCACACTGGATGAATTCAAGTCTCCAGGGCCAGATGAATTGCATCCTAGGATATTAAAAGAGCTGGCACAGGTCATTTCGGAACCGCTTGCTATAATCTTTGAGAAATCTTGGAGGACAGGAGAAGTTCCAGCAGACTGGAAGAGAGCAAATGTTGTCCCCATCTTCAAGAAGGGAAAAAAAGAGGACCCAAATAATTATCGCTCAGTCAGCCTGACATCAGCACCCAGAAAGATCCTGGAGCAGATCATTAAGCAGTCAGTTTCTAATCACTTAGAAAGCAAGGCGGTAATCACGAGAAGTCAACATGGATTTCTCAAAAATAAGTCATGCCAGACTAATCTTATCTCTTTTTATGACAGAGTTACTAGCTTGATAGACGAAGGGAATGCTGTGGATGTAGCATATCTCGATTTCAGTAAGGCCTTTGACAAAGTACTCCATGACATTCTTGCAAAGAAACTAGTAAAATGTGGGCTGGACGGTGCTACTGTTAGGTGGATTTGTAATTGGTTGACCGACCGAACCCAAAGAGTGATCACGAATGGCTGCTTTTCATCCTGGAGAGAAGTGACTAGTGGGATGCCACAGGGTTCTGTCCTGGGCCCAGTGCTGTTCAATATTTTTATCAATGACTTGGATGAAGGAATAGAGGGCATGCTCATCAAATTTGCAGATGACACCAAATTGGGAGGGGTTGCTAATACGCCAGAGGACAGGATCACAATTCAAAATGACCTGGACAGATTGGAGAGCTGGGCCAAGGCTAACAAAATGAAATTCAACAGAAAGAAGTGTAAGGTCCTACACTTAGGTAGAAAAAATGGAATACAGAAACATAGGATGGGGGACACGTGGTTGGATAGCAGTGCATGTGAAAGAGATCTAGGAGTCTTCATAGACCACAAGCTGAACATGAGTCAGCAGTGTGATGCGGCAGCCAAGAAAGCCAATGCAATTCTCGGCTGCATCAATAGGAGTATGGTGTCTAGATTGAGGGAGGTACTGGTACCACTCTACTCTGCTTTGGTTAGACCTCATCTTGAATATTGTGTCCAGTTCTGGGCACCCCAATTCAACAAGGACATGGTCAAGCTGGAGCAAGTCCAGAGGAGGGCGACCAAAATGGTGAGAGGCCTGGAAGCCATACCCTATGAGAATAGACTTAGAGAGCTGTGGATGTTTAGTCTGCAGAAGAGAAGGTTAAGAGGGGACATGATAGCCATGTTTAAATATTTGAAGGGATGCCATGTAGAGGAAGGAGAGGGCTTGTTTTCTGCTGCTCCAGAGACCAGGACAAGGAGCAATGGATTCAAGCTGCAGGAAAAGAGATTCCCCCTGAACCTCAGGAAGAACTTCCTGACGGTCAGGGCTGTCCGGCAGTGGAACATGCTGCCTTGGAGTGTAGTGGAATCTCCTTCCTCGGAAGTTTTTAAGCAGAGGCTGGATGACCATCTGTCAGGAGTGCTTTGAGGGTGTTCCTGCATAGCAGGGGGTTGGACTGGATGGCCCGTGTGGTCTCTTCCAACTCTACATTTCTATGATTCTATGATTCTAAGTAAGGAGGACCGTGAGTCTCTAATACAACATTTTTAAGGCACAAACCCCAAACAACATGGTAAAGAAACTATTAACAGATTGGAGTATCAGAATTAAAACTACATAGCAGAAACTTTATTACAATTTTTCCATCTTAAGTATTTAACCATCACAGAAATCATATAAGTGGTAAAGTGGCAGCCTGTGCATATCTAAGAATGGCCAGGAAACTGCAAGAAAACTACTCATTCCTATAACTCTGGTTCTCAGACTGTGGGATGGGACCCTAAGAGAGGGTGTGCTAGTTGCTCAAGAGGATGCACATGAAAAGTCAGACTACAAGTACAGCAAATGTGAAAAAGAAGGGCAAGTCCCCCATGTGTATGTACATGCACACACACCATTCACGAGTGATGATTTTTCCAAAAGAGCTACCCAAAGTGTCTTCCCCCATTATGCCTTTCTCCAACCTCAGACATAGCAAAAATCAGTTTCCTTTTTTAAATACTTTTCCCACTCAGCTTCTCCAATAGTACAAGGAAGGCATTATAGGAAGAGTATGGTATAGTACTAAGAGTGTTTGATTGGGTATGAGATCCAGGTTCTAGTCGTAAACCATGAACTTCACTGGATGACCGTGGGACAGGCTCTCTCTCTCACTCTCAGCCATTTGTACTGTCACAGACCTACCTCACAGGGTTGTTACAATGATAAATCAGAGAAGAGAGCCATTTGCACCGTCTTGATTTCATTGGGGGGAAAATGGGTTATAAATGTGACAACTGTACAATGAGCCCTCCACATTCGTGAAGGTTAGGGATGCAGGACCCCTGCAAAGGTGAGAAATTGCAAATATCAAAACGTGTACAAGTGTGTCTGTGGGCCAAGTCATGGTGGGGAGAACCGGCATCCAAGGGCCAAACCAGATCAGGGAAAGAAGAGGGAAAGGAAACGGAGTGGATTGGCATGGTGGCCCTATGTTTCCTCTCTCTTTTCCATCTCCTTCCTTGAGTATGTGGGAGACATCAGGAGAGGGTTTGTAATGATGAGAAATTGGGCTGTGAGCCATCCTTAGTTAGCCAGGCAGTGGCTGGTGGAGGAGAGGGGGGTCAGAGGTGGGTTATTAAAGGGCTGTGCATCCTGATTGGAGCCAGCTAGAGGAAAGGTTTCCTCCTAAAAGAAATGCTTGAGTAGGGGGCAAGGGTTGAAGAAACTTGCAAACAATCAAATCTGTGAAAATCAAACCTGCAAATGTGGAGGGCTGACTTTTATAACTTATAAAACTTACATCTTATATCATATATAAAACATAAACTGTTTTGCAGGTCAAACACAGAATGCTAGAAAATAAAATGAAAAGCTCTGTCAAGGTAAAAGAGACCTGTATCATCTCTCCCAGCCCTTTGGAACCAATCCACTCTGACATCTCTAGCACCAGGAAAAGACAAAACTGAAAAACTGTCAGGCTTAAAGCTTCAATCACTTTTCAATTTCCATGTTATTTAAATGAACAGTGGCAAACAGACATGTGGGTGCCACTGAGCAAATGTGAGAAACCTCAGGAGTGCTTCCATCAAAGATAAGCTAACAAGGATGTCTGCAATAATTAATACTGCTGAATATATCCATACAGTTAGTGACAAAACAAACTCTTCTGTGCTTAGAGGTGCCAATACAGCTGCCATATACCTGAGTATGGCCCCACGATCCATCTCAAACACAACATTCTCTAATACGAGGAAACCTATGGGGTATCCTTCTGTGTTTCTGTAAAAGTTGGTAAGTGTGCCCATCAGAAAATGACTGTTGTAGCTAAATATGCCATTCTCACATGGAAATAATTGTAGAAGGGTGGTATGAGAAAAGAAGGGAGGTGTTAGGGTTACAAATAGAGTTACACCGCTCTATAAAGACTATATCCATTGACATGTTCTTTTTTCCACCTCCAAGAACAGTATAGGTCTAATTCTACAAGTCTGCTGGGATTTTTCTATGGGACAATAATTTTCTTCTGTTCTTTCTGCAAATATGCAAATTTGCATATATATTTCCAAATGTAAGCTGTACAAATAAAATAAAATAAATTGCTTCAATGCATTCCTTTTACTGAAGTATACTCAAATGCTGTTTTTCACAAATCCAAAATGAACATTTTTCTACATGCCCTTTTCAGACATAAACATTTTTTCAGGTATTTTAACAAATTTCCATCAATGCCAGTGCAAACTGCATTTGATGTAATACCTGATTCTCTTTTTAACCAGGAGTTGGAATTGGATCCTTCTGTATGCACAGCATTTCCTCTGCCGTTGAGCAGTGGGCTGTTCCCCATCTACATCCCTGGAGCCTTAAGGATAACTGTGGAGGATCAAAAGCTAGTGGGTATAATAAGTTAGGATATATCCACTCCCCTATTTCTGCATATTACTCAGCTGGGACACCTTTTAGGGTGGCAGTGTAAGGATATTGGTCGTAAGTATTGCTCCCTCTTCATTAGACCTTGGAAAAGTTACTTCTTTGGAGTGCAGTTCCTAGAGTCCCCTATTTCTATACATGGTCAGCATCTATGATGGCTGAGGAATTCTGGGAATTTTCACCTGAAATAGTAATGCTCCCAAGCTCAGACATGCAGAGTCCTTTAGAGGGGTCCTCTTCCACTGAGCAGATTTCAACCTGCTCAGGCTCCAGGCTGATTCTGATAGGAAAATGATGCAACACAAGCTTTCCAGACTCTGAAGATAGATACTACCAGGCTGCCACAACCCTTCTAGTTCAAAAAGAAAAAAAGAATGGAGATACAGAAGATATAAAGGCAGCATCAGTGACCTCCAAATAGGCAATTAGGGTGACCTTGGGACACTGTATGCTGTCACTATGGTGTTATAGCTCCCTTGACAAGGCAACTTGTCATGTCAGGCAATACTCTGTACTGTCCATTAGGGCATGGCAGTATAGGCAGGAAGCACAGTGAAGCCCACATGCATGCACAGGCACACACAGTGCCTTAAGAACAGGAGAGCAAAGTGGCAGCAAGAGGACAAGCCAATTGTGCTTCTAGCATCCTCTGACATGCTGTTCTATTTCCTTTGTTCCTGTACTGATCGCAATCTTAGCTCCTAGGAGAATAAACCACTCCTGCAGGGTAAGAGGACAAGGTCATATGCCCTGGCAGAGTGATTCTATAACTGTGTGTTCCTCATTCACTTCCTGGCTAATGGGAGCAGCTTGGATGAACCAATATATAGAATTACAGGGAATCTGCCAAACCACCATCTTCTTCCACAGTTGATCAAATGCAAGCCCACACTTCCATGAACTGTGTGTGGGGAGAGTGGTTTAGCAATCATGCGGCAAGGAGATGCCCATAAAATAAAACAAAAGAGACAGGCAAAAGCAACAACGGGGAGATGAAGAAAGGAAGGAAAAACAGCAGATGAACGAGAGATCGAACCAGGAATCACAGAAAAGGATCAGAGAAGAATCACAGAGGATTCATACCTGAATGATCAAGCAGGACCTGAGATCTTAATTGTTGTTGTTGTTGTTAAGTGTTGTTCTTGTTGTGTGATTTCAAGTCATTATGATGAGCCTATCACATGGTTTTCTGGGGCTGAGAGTGTGTGACACACCCAAGGTTTTCATGTCTAAGTGCAAAATCAAATCCTGCTCTGCAGTCATAATCCAATGCTCAAACCACTACACCATGCTGGCTTATCCTCTCCTTTGTGCATTTGTTCAAATATTTATATTACACAGTGATGGACTGGAAGGACTGCCACCCAGCCACCCAGCCATGCTCTCAATGTAAATAAAAAGAGATGAGCTAAAAATAGACAAAAGTGCATCTGAAGAACAGAACACCTACCTTCCTACTGTGACCCCATAAAGGGAGGAAATGGGAAGCAGGCAGTTCATAGTCTTGGAATTCCAGGTGATGGAGATACTAGATCTGATTCTCATGCCTTGCAGAAAGAACACTTTGAAACAAGATGGGGAAAATGAAAGGGAGGCCTGTGGAAGTAACATACATTTTCACTCTGAGTGATGAGAAGGACCTCTCTGGAGTGACAGGATATAGTTGCAGTGCAGTCCTCTCCAGTGACAGAAAGAAAATGGAAATACAGCTCTGAGGGTTTGCAGACAATGGCACTTGGGCACCTCCACTTTGATGCAATGAATTAACAAACAACTTGCCTGTTTATCTTGCTGAGGTCCTAGCCTACCACCCCAGTAGCCTAAAAGTAACTCTAAGTTCTCAAAGACTAACCTCCAAAAACAATCTTAACTAAGGACAGTATGTCTCCTCTGAATGAATGCTTGGAGGCGGTAATGTTGGATGAAGAAAAACAAAGTGAACTGAATCCAGACAAGACAGAGTTGCTTACTATTAAGGGTATTAATTTAGGGTTGGAAGGGTGTCAACCAGTTCTGGATGGAGTCACACTCCCCCTTAAAGACTGTGTTCGCATCTTGGGAGTGATCCTGGATCTGTCCCACCAAATGTCAGCCCAGATAGATGTGACAATCAGGAGTGCTTATCATTATCTTCAGCTGATACACTAATTGCAAAGAACCAAGAGATAACGACTCCAAAACAAAAGCAATATATGATGGTATGGGACACAAACTTTTCCAAAGACACCTGGGATAAATAATTCCTTCTGACTAAATGCAAACAGAATTTGTGATAAAGTCCAATGTTCTTTATCTCAAGCAGTCCCAAAGTTGTCATTGTAACAGGCACTCAGCTAATAAATGTTCAAATAATGAAGCTCAAAGCGATGTGAAGAAAATGTTCCAGAGTGACCATAAAAATAAACTTATTTGGAAGTTTGTCAAGTAGTCATGAAAATATTTAACAGAGTGGAAATTATGTAGAACAAAGAGATGTCCAGGATGTTTCAAACCATTTTGTAGGCTTCTTCAGTTACTTCTTTAACACAACAATTAAAAATTGATTACAATATGTAGTATACTCCCAACCCACACTCCAAACATATATCAAACGTAAGACAGAGTTTCTCATTTACCCATTCTAATCAGCATATAAGGATTAGTATTTTTTTTTTAAACATCCACCACCACCTATGCTATAAACAAAGCCTGGGTGAAATCAAATGGCTGTAAAGCTCTTTTCATAAGGCTAATGAAACCAGGTGTAAGAGAGGGAGATAACTGCCCATTGGACCTATTCCCAAAATAGAGATAAGCAGGTGGTATGAAAAGATAACATCTCATAACATGTGGAATCATGTTTTTACAAGAAACAACTCCAGTTAATATGGTCATTCAAACCTGAAGGAATACTAGTACATAATCAAAAAATCCAGAAAGCTTTCCTTTGGAGTAAAAATCTTTAAAAATCTATACCATGGTATGAAGTTCTGTGGGCTATTCTATAACAAAACATCTCAGGGAATTAGGATGATAATTAGTTTGCCAGCAATGTTCTCCAAAATGAGTGTCTCTGACAGCATTCTTAATTTTACTTTTATGCTCTGTGAACCTTATTCTAAGAGATCTACTAATCTGACCCACATAAAGCAAATTGCATGGAAAAATAACTATGAAAATAACATTTTTAATACTGCAGTTATTAAAATATTTTAACTTGAATATCTCCCCAGAAGTAGCATGAATGCATTCTTTACCTTCCAGACTTTGGTTGCAACAGGTACATTCCCCCGCATTTATAAAGCCCTTTAGTAAATAAACTTGGTGGAATGGAAGATATTACCTTAGCATGAACTAACTTTTCCTTAAGATCAGATTATCTTCGATATCCTATGATATCACAACCCTTAATACATTCAACTATATGGCAATGTTGTTTTATGATATTTTTTATTTTATAGGCACTGAATTGAAAGTAAGAGGCCATACTATCGGGTCTGACCTAGTCTTCTGTTTTGGAATTGTTTACTGAAAGTGCTTTCTTAAAGGACAAATCAATGATATTCCTAGGATAAACTCTCCTAGTTAAACTAGATGTTAAAAGAGTTAGCTTCTAATCAAAAATCTGTTGCAAAGGTGCAATTTAAGTTTTAGAAATTGAGAGGAAGGCAAATTCCTCTTGAGATGATGGGAATGACAATTAGAAAAATGTAAAATTGAATTCCTCTCCTGGATTTATAATAATTATGAACCATTATTTTTGGATTATGCATTTGTACCAGTACATTCTAGAAAAACAATCTGCGATTGACGATATTTACATGTAAATTTAATGTGGGGATTGACTGTATTCACCCAACCAAAAAATCTTGATCGACAGTAGAAAAAGATGCAAAGTGTACAACCTTTGGAGTACAACCTTTAAAGTCCTACATGGTTCGAATCTAAGGCCATTTCTGCACTACGCTGTTATTGTGCTATCATTCCACTTTCAACATCCTGTGGAATCCTGGGATTTGGAGTTCAGGGAGGGGCCTTTAGAAGTGTCAGCCAGAGAGCTCTTTAGCCTCAGTAAACTACAAACCCCAGAATTCCACAGGATGTTGAAAGAGGAATAATAGCACTATAACAGTGTAGTGTAGAAATGGCCTAAGTTACCTTCTCTAGTACAATTTGCACCATACACTCTGGTCCTCTAGGGGTCATTTACTTAAACCAGTCAGACTAGACTGATAACAGTCACCCAGAGGACCTTGTTGTCAGCTGCCTGTAGACTGCAGAATGACCTGCTGGAAGGGATTTGACAGCTAGCTATTTGAATTTTACAAAGTACTAAAGACCTATCTCTTCCAGCAGGCCTATATAGTAAATTTAAGCTATGACTTTTAAATTAATGTATTTTATATGACTTGTATCTTAATCTATGTTGTACTTCTCAAGCCTTGGAGAAAGGTGGGTAAGAAATTAATAATAATAATAATAATAGGTCCAAGCAAGTGCAAACAATATAAATAGATTAACAGAAATGACCTGCATGCAAAAAACAACAACAACTGCTACTACTGCTAAGTGAGTACAGCTTTGAATATGACCTAACTGGCAGATCACATATCTGCCATCTTCTAAATACAAGTAGACTATTACTAGAGGGTTGGGCCCAGGTTAATGAGCCGGACACAGCAAACTAGGAGAACAGAGAGACTAGTGTTACCACAGTTTTCTAGCCCGGACTTGTGGGATATTAGATATCGCTTTGATAGCAATAATTTGGCCTTCTTTACCTATTCCTTCCCATATGCTTGCGAGGTCCCCGGACAAGCACGCATACAGGCTCGGCTGCTAATCGCTGTAATATTCCAAACAAATACAGGCAGGCCAGAAATAGCCGTCCCGCCGCTTCAGGAGACTTCAAGGAAAGTACCATATTATGTATGCACGCTACTTACAAAGAACTCCCTGTCCCGAGCAGGCAGCTTGATGAGCCGAATACTCAACTGTCAAGCACTCTGTGTTTGCCTACTGGCTGCTCTACTGACAATTCAGACTTAACCCAATCATGCTAAATTCTGACCTTTCGAAGGCTTTGTCTCCAGCCCGAAACTCACTGTTTTCCCCAAGTACGGATTAGCCTACAGCCACATTTTCCCCTATAAGAACCCGTGACTTTGAGCGCTCCCTCAGATCACTCCTGACTTCCATCCCGCCTTGCTACCACTTTGCTTGGCGAGTCTTCCCCTCAGTCTCACGTACTGAGAACCTTCATATCTACAAACTCTATCTCCAGACTACCCGGGCTTCAGGACAGGTGTAGTATTACCCATGCAAAAACCTCCTCTAAAAATCCCTCTATCCAACTCCAACCTTTATTTCCCTAGTTATCTGTGTGAGTGTGCTGCATACACTTGTTTGACTGTATTTTAATAAAACGCCAATTATTATTTCACTTCTGTCTGCTCCTTGACTCGGCCTGACCCTGTAGACATTGGGTAAAAGATCTCGCTCCGTTGCCCTGCCTCTCGCAGGGAAAACTTGTGCTCTTTGCTAATTTCCCCCAACTTGTATAGTTTGGAAAGCATTTAGGTATCCCTCACGGGACCCCTCAGAAATCAGGGTAACAGAAAGGTGGAGCAATGCGGGCAGCCCTTGTACCCCTAATTTGAGTAGGAGTTGCGAACTTTCTCAAATCAGGCTGGTATTGACTCAGGTGATGGCCTGTCAAGTCCCTAGAGCTTTTGTTAGGAAGGAACAAGTGTGCATGAAATCTGTGTGCTTGAGCTCCAGGAGTTACTCTATCTGGGCTGGAAATCAATCCCCCTTTCTTGCTTGGTCTGTGTGTGTCAGAGCTTGGTCACTAGTTCTCTGGGCAGTGAATCAAGACCGATAGCAAGGGGTGCACACAAGCTGTCCTGGGAATCACATCCCTAACTTGGGGTCTATCGTGGGCTGGGATCTGAAGCACTAGGGCATTAGGAACAGTCCACACACATCCAATACTCTAGCGGCAAGGCAAAAGCATTTAGGGAAGAAATCCCGCCCCCCAGAGTAGAACACGGGTGCGTCCCATTCCTTGGTGTGAAACGCGAGTGCATCCCGTTTGTAGTCTTGAAAGCATGGGTGCGTCCTGGCTGTTTAAAATTTGCATGCGTCCCGACCCTTAAGGAAGTAGGTGCGGGTGGTGATTCCCGACCTAGCATAGGGTTTCATAAGGTTTAGCCCGAGGTGTAGGAAGGTACCCCTCACCCAAAAAGCTGTTAGGGATGGTTCAGTTTTGGTTCCTTGCCCCTTTTCCCCTGCTGCTTGGCCAGGCGGTGCTGTAAGTTCCACTGGGTTCATTTCCCCCCTTAATTAGCAGGCAGAGTACTCATGAAGGTTTCCCCTGGAGTCTAGGTGACTCTCCCTGTCCCTGAACTGTTGCCTTGTCCTTTTGCCCCTAAGCTGTCGAGGTGGAAGGCCAGGCTTAGGTGCACAAAAGTGACCCTTACTAGGCAGGCTGGAGTCAGGTTTCGTTCCCTCTTCCCCCACGAAATTCTCCAGCGTTCGTTTCCCTAGAATCCCCCAGGGGTCCCAGTGATCCTACCCCTCCCTCCAGATCCTGATCCTTTGTGTATTAGGTGAAGATGTCCGAGAATAGTAAGGTTGCCATGAAAGACCTCATGCCTGAGAGGAAGGTCAAGGGCAAGCTGGAGAAGTGGGTTCTCAGAGACCAGGAGAAGGAGCAATGGATTCAAGCTGCAGGAAAGGAGATTCCACCTGAACCTCAGGAAGAACTTCCTGACAGTCAGGGCTGTCCGGCAGTGGAATAAGCTGCCTTGGAGTGTGGTGGAGTCTCCTTCCTTGGAAGTTTTTAAGCAGAGGCTGGATGGCCATCTGTCGGGAGTGCTTTGAGGGTGTTCCTGCATGGCAGGGGGTTGGACTGGATGGCCCATGTGGTCTCTTCCAACTCTACATTTCTATGATTCTATGATTCAGCAAAGGGAAATGTTCTTGGAAGAAGTCTAATTTCCAGATGACAGATCTCTTTGCCATGTTAAGGCAGGCGTACGCTCAGGCGTGCCAGTCAAGGAACTTGTTCAGGCTGTCAAAGGATGCTTTGGCTGCCTGGGGACTTTGGCTGACTGCCAGAGATGCCTCACAAGCCCTGGTAGAGACCAGAGGAAAGATTGTAGAGGAAGAGATGGAGAATGCCCGGCTTCATGCCGAGATAGAGGCTCTGCGCACGGACAAGGTAACGTTCGTGCCTGTCGCACAGGCCACCACACAAAAAATGAGTGCTGCCACCTTGCAGGCTCAGACTTGGGAGGAGAAGGCTCATGCCTTAGGGGCTGAGCTTGATCATGCCAGGTCTGCAACCAAGTTTATGGTGGGCCAAGTGAAAGAACAGCATGAGGCTGTCAGTCACGCGGCTTGCCATAGACAAATTGAGGCACTGGAGAGTCGGCTCCACACCTGCAAAGCACTGATCTCTGCGGTGTGCCCTGAACTTCTCCCCTTGTTTTCACATGAAGAGCAGCTGCCAGAGGACGCCTTCCCCACAACCCGGATTGGAGTGACCACAAGGTCCCAGTCCAACCAGTTGAGATCCGCTCAATGACCAATAGGATATTCCCCACAGGAGAGGGAGGTGTAGAAAGGGCCGAGGTGCGGGAGACCCAGGAAATAGAGACCTGGGTCCCCTGGGGACCCACTGAAGCCAAGGAAATTGCAGACCAGCTCAGTCCTTTGAATAACTCCACAGGGATCATGTGGTTAAACGCAGTGATCCATTCACACCCCACGGCCAATGGCCAGGACTTGATCCAGCTGGCTTGATTGTGCATGTCACCATCGGAGCTCCCCACATTAGAATCAGCTGTGGCTGCCCAAGGGCTAATCCGCTTGGAGGCTCACGACTGGATGAGGGAGGTGATTAGGATTCTGTAGCCCGGGCAGAGCGCTAGTGTTCTGTATGTCATGGAGCAACATGGTCCGTGAGAGAACCCTGAACCTTATGTAGAACGGAAGCAGCTTCTGGCCGTGTTAGCAGAGAAGGTCCCCCTGGCCCCAGGAGAGCACAACTTCAATCATGTCGAATTCAAGACTTTCCTTTACAGGGGTCTGAATCATGAGACGAAGATGGTCCTGGGACTAGTGGATCCTGCAACAACTGGCTGGGAGGAATATGGGAATAACCTCCAGCGGGTCGCTGACCTGCTCTGCAAGGCTGGTTCTCTGAAGCCCCCTCCTAAGCCCCACAGATGTGACGCTGGGAATTAGGAGCCGATACAGGAGGTGACATACTTGAATTATGGGCCCCATTCTCAGCACAGGAAGATGGCTCTAAATTCCATACTAAAGGGAACTGGAACTCGTGCCCTCCTCCCAGACAGGACAACAGACAGTGGCAGGCTAGAGATTCCCGTAGTCAGCCCAGCAAAGCAGGGAATTCCTCTCAGCTGCCCTCTGCCCCAAAGGAAACCCTGGACACTGGTGCTCCTAGAGAGACGTCCAGTGGTTATGATCCCACTGCCCAGCCTTACTCTTCAGATAGAGTAAAGATCTGGGGCATGTTAAGGAAGTTCGGACTGGACACAAGCCAGTTCAACAAGAGGCCAACATCAGAGCTTTTGGAAGTCCTGGAGAAGCAGTTTCAGGCAGGGAGTAAACAGCTGGTTAGTGCCGTGACGAACGGCCCTCCTCCGGCTGGATACTACCCTAGCCTGGACTTGCAACAATAGGGGTGCCCGTGGTCCAAGAAGCTTCCTCGCAATGTCGTGGCTAAGTTAAAGCCAGACAAATGGGGAAGGTTCTGAGTGAAACTTCTCCATTTGGGACCGAGAGGGACAAGACTCCTGCCACCCTGCTTGTGGATTCTGGGGCGGCATTGAATGTGCTGCACCCTAAGCTAGTAAGGCACAGTGAGCCCACCCCCGAGTCTGTTCAGTCGTCCAGATATGGTGGGGGAACACCTAGCTAAAGCAGGGAAGAAAATCCCAATGGCCATAGACGTGTTCCATTTTAAACTGTAGGCTTGTGCGAAATGCGGGGAAGATGAAGGTCTTTTAGGCATCGGATTCCTCGGGGGAAATAAGTTCACAGTGGACTATGCAAATAGGTTCTTATGGCAATTGGATCAAGGACCTTTAGAGATTTCCGCAGTTCACCGCTGTGCTGCCGTTAAAGCCCCTGCCTCCGTGCAGTGTGTTGCTAGCGATCCGTGGGTACAGGCCTTCCCTGAAGTCTGAATTAGAGACAAAATTGAGTGTGGCAAGGTGAAAGGTGCTTGAGTGTTAATCAAAGGCAAGGACCCCCCCCCCCCACAAAAGCAGTACAAGTATTCTGCAGAAGCAGAGGAAGGTACAAGAAAGACAATTGAAGGTCTTGTCCAATGGAATGTCGTCACTCCTATGCAGTCCATCTGCAATGCGCCCTTGTGGCCAGTACTTAAGGCCGACAGTAAAACGTGGTGAATGATGGTGGACTTTTGAGCCCTGAACTCCATCACTCTCCCCGCTGCACTAATTGTGGCCAAATACAATGAGATCTTGTCTGCGATTGCGGCTGGGGCCAATTATTACAGCCCGTTGGACTGCTAACGTCTTTCATTCAATACCGCTGCACAAAGCGTGCTGGTATAAGTTCGCCTTCACGTTCCAAAGGGCAACAGTACGTCTTCAAAAGGATAACCCAAGGTTTCCATTCAAGCCCTAGCATCTGCAACGCTCATGTGGTCAACATGTGGACTAGGCTGCAGTCAGCCTCACGAGCACACGTTTTGTCCTACGTGGATAACATCCTCATCCATTCGGATTTGGAAGCTAAAACTAGGGACATTACTCACAAAGTACTGGCCATTCTTAGAGACACTGGATTTAAGGCCAGTAGAGAAAAGGCACAGTTGGTGATCATGGAGGTCAAATACCTAGGACTTTGACTAGGCACAGAAGGGTGAACGCCAGATGCCCAAAGGGTCGAGGTAATTTCCAAATTACCTGCCCCCACAGATATGCATTCTCTTCGCTCACTCCTGGGGACTTTCAATTTCTCCAGGGATTTTATTAAGTCTTTTGCAGCCAAGGCAAAGCCTCTGCATGCCCTGTTGAAAAAGAATGCCCAGTGGGAATGGGGAGATGCACAGCAGCTGGCATTTGCCCAGCTCAAGGAAGACCTGATGAAAGCACCAGCCCTGGAGCACCCAAACATGTCCAAACTGTTCCTCATACAACTAGCCACCTTGGATAGGAGTATAGGAGCAGTTCTGTCATAGCAACTGAATGGCACTCAGCGTGTTATAGTGTATGCCTCCCATAATTTGAACCCCCACGAGACCAAATTTACACCTTGTGAGAAAACATGCCTCACACTAATCTGGGTTCTAACACACTGGAAATTCATGATTGGAGGTGCCCGTGTGATTGTCCAGACCCCCCCACACACCGCTTAAGTACATTCTGTCTGGAAAGGTCCAGAATCGCCAGGTGTCTAACACCAGGATAACCAAATGGACTGTTTCCTTGGGTCACATGGGGTGGATTTTCAAAAACAGCCACAAGATCCACCGGCTCCTATGGTCTAGTTGTGACCAGAGCCACGCATGAGTGTCATTTACCACCAATGTATAAGACCAATTGGCCAGTTGAGTGGGGAGCTTCTCTTGAAGAGGCTCAATTGCAAGGCTTCGTTTGTTGATTTTGTGACGGTTCCTCCATGAACGTGGAAGGCAGTCCACAGACAGGCTTTGGAGCAATCCGAGTTAAAGATTCCTTCACCCTACAGGGGAAAGCCAGGCCCCACTCCAGCCAAGCGGCAGAAGTAGAAGCTCTAAAGGCTATCTTAGAGCACAAACTGCTTAACTGTCCATTAACCATCTACACTGACTCAGATTGGACTGCTAAAGCAGCCAGTGTGTGGCTTCCAATCTGGATCCAAAATGACTTCAAAACCGCAGATGGGAAACCCATCGCCCATCTGGATAAATGGGTTAGGATTGCTGCCCAAAGTGAGGAAAGAACTGCTTCTACGTGGGTTATTCATGTCCGAGGGCACCAAAAGAAAGGCACGGCTTCTTGTATTTGGAACAACCGAGCCAATGCTCTTGCCAGGGACACTGCTTTGCAGGATGATGGGGCTCCCATCACCGCGATTAATGTCAATCCCAAACAGCTGTTGCTCCCTCCAATGTTTGACTTGGGCACCCTTCAGAAGGGAGACCCAGAGATTGCTGAGTTAGCCAGGAATGGCTCTGACGAGTCTGGCCGCTTCAAAATAGAACAGCGAGATGGTGTGTTCTGGGCAATCGATGCCAGTGGCCAGTGCCATTGGATTGTGCCCAGAGACCTTAGAGACAAAGTGATCCAGTTTGTGCATGAGCAGGGACACCGTGGACGTGGAGTCCCATTGGACCAAGTTAGGGAAACCGGTTGGTGGCCCCAGATGAAGCAAGATGTTAACCAATGGGTTGACAATTGCTTATCTTGTGTCATGGTCAATGCTGACCCCACCGGACGCAAAGCTCCTATCCAGCACCAACGGATTGAGGGTCCTTGGACCCGGATCCAAACCGATTTCATAGGTCCTTTGCCTTCTACACCTAGAGGGAACAAGTACTGTCTGACAGTGATTGATCCCTTTAGCAAATGAGTTGAGGCTTTTCCTTGCAGAGACAATACAGCCAGTACAGCTGTGCGGCTGCTGTTCAACAATGTCTGGGCTCGCTGGGGCGTGTCACATGCCCTTGACTCGGATCTTGGACTTCACTTCACTGGTGAGGGTGACACAAGAGTTGTGCAAGGTGCTGGGCATACGTCAGCGATTCCACATTGCGCATCACCCGCAAAGCTCCGGACAGATTGAATGTACCAACTGTTCTCTGAAGGAGGCACTCCGGAAGGTTGTGCACTCCTCGGGGAAGGATTGGAACGTCAAACTGTCCATCATCTTAATGGCATTCAGGGGCACAGTGGCATCACATGATTTTATGCCACACGTGGTTATGACAGGGCGTAAAATAATGTTGCCAGACGCCTTTTGGATTGACACCAGCATTCCTTCAGATTTAGAACCCCTCATTCTGAACAACGAGTGGATAAAGAATCTGATTCAGCATATAGGCCAGGTGCACAGACAGGTTGCAGAGCAGCCAGGTAATAACCTGCAGAAAATAGATAAAAGACTGGGATGGGTTTATCATCCATGCCAGAGGGAAGAGGGGCAATTGATCCTGTATAGAAACTTCTATCGGGACAAGCACTCTCTTACCGCTAAATGAGTGGGTCCTGTCCCCACTGTGAAAAGGATTTCTCCAGCGGTCTACCAGGTCCACATACCTAGAAAGAAGGGAGATTGGCTTAACTTCTTTCACATCTCCCAACTGAAAGAGTGGAAAAGTCAGCCTGTCGATCTGTGGTAATTCCCAAGTCAGAAGATCCAGGCGCCCAAAAGCCAAACGTGAGTCCAGTGATTTGGCAGACTTCCTTAAGTCACAAGGAAGTACCAGCTGTTAATTTGTCCGAGACGTTTGGCTCCATTTACGAGGCTTTTGACAATGGTTAAAGTAACATTGTCTGGACGGGACAGAGAGGAGTGGCAACCTCTCTGACTTCCCGATTATGTAGATAGTTCCTGTGTGTATTGGTATCTGTGTAGTTTAGGATAAGTAGTGATGGATTCCCATATCTGTGTTCCCTATAGGGAGACGGAATGGGACCTTTCACGTGGATTGCAGTGTTGTTATCTTTGATTAAATACGACCACGGAGCCTCGTCAGAATACCATTCAACTCATCACTCATGGGCAATATAATGTACAGGCAGTGTGCCACTGGAATCCATACCCGGAGACAGAAGTCCTGCTACGCAAGTCTCGGCTGTTGCCATGGTTCCAAAAACGCTATCCCTTTGAGTTATACATCCAGATTTAGGAACAGAATTAGTTCAGATTTGAGGATGGCTGTTGCAAGCAACGACACCAAACTCTATACAGAGATGGCAACAGCCACTGCTCCACTGACTGTTACAATGGTCCGGAGGACCTATTGCAATGCTTCACTGTTTATAATTAACTTCACCTGTGACCACTGCCCCCGGCATGGGAATGAAAAACCTTTCTGTTCACATGCCAAAACATTACTCGCACCCCGACTGCAAATTCTCCTGCAGGAAGATGTGGTGCCCTGATACCCTGGTCCACACTCCTCCTTCCGATAGCTTCCCTGCCATGTATGTAGGTAGCTCTGTAGTCCGAAAAGATATTGAAATGGTTGCATACTCTGACGTCCAACCCATTGTAACCACCATGGTCCTAAATTTCACAATTGTAAACATTTCGAAGGTTATTCGTGCCTGCCAGCCTTATCTAAAATTAGCTTGGACACAGTGGGAGCAATGGGAAAAGCGATGGCTGTCATTTTCCCATCCATACAACCGCCCTAAGCAAAGTGTCCTAGCCGTCTTAGGAGGAACAGGAACTGGTGGTGCAATTCTTAACACGGGGGTGTCAAACTCAATTTCACCTTGGGCCGCATCAGCATTATGGTTGCCCTCAAAGGGCGGGCTGTATCTGTAAGACACCATAAATATATCTACTCTTTTATCATATTAAATAATTGCCTCCGCACTTGATTGTTACTGGTTTTAGTAACAACTAGCTCTGAAACTAGAAGTCTAGGAAAAATAACGGCAAGCAGATATTCAAGTATACAACTAACAATTTATTGAAAAATGAAAACAGAAAGTTATTTTTTTTAATCATCAGACAAATATTACGAAGCACTGTCTATTATATTAACTTCGTTTAACTTTTCGGTCCCAGATAAGACAGACAAAATGTAAATTGTATTCTTTCAGCACTGCCACTGCCTCATAGCAAAGAAGACATACCAGCTTCTCTTCATTAAGCACAAACATGTATTCACTTTCCCATATCTCATTAAATTGCCTTCCCTCTGCATCAACTTTTCTTTTCTTGGGCATTTTGGGGCCATTTGATCACAGTTTATGGTCCCTATATGTCTGTAAAGTGACATAGGATTGTTAACTATAGCCAAAGTGTGCCACTTTCTGCTCCCTAGGCCTTCTCTATGCCTCTTTCAGCCCCCCAGAGTTTCTCTGAGCCTCCTTCTGCCCTCAGACCCTCTCTGTACCTGGTGAGCCCGATTCCCACACTGTAGGCTTCTGGCTGCTAGTATTCTGAAGAGGGGCTCAGCAGCCAGCACCCACGATCATCTTCTACTTCTGACTGCTCCTCTGTTCAAATTTTGTAAGCCATGCGGAGCACTGCCATGGTAACCCGCGGCAATGCTCTGACAGTGAGACTTAGACAGAGGAACAATCGGAAGTAGATTATGAGTGTTGGCTGCTGGGCCTCTCTTCAGAATATTGGCAGCCAGGGGCCTGCAATGTGGGAATTGGCCTCTCTAGGCAGGGGGGTCCCGCAGCTTCAGGAGAGGTATGAGGGCCACATGAAATGGCCTGGTGAGCCGGATTTGGCGCCCGGGCCTTGTGTTTGACACATGTGTCTTAACGCAATGGACAATGAGGTATTGGCTAACAAATTAGGCATGATTGGCTCAAAGACAAAAGAAATTGGTGTGTCTGCCGCTACGGGTTTAACTAATCTGGCAAGAGGAATGGATTTGATCAGTCAATTAGAATCATAGAATCATAGAAATGTAGAGTTGGAAGAGACCACAAGGGTCATCCAGTCCAACCCCCTGCCATGCCGGAAAACCCTCAAAGCACTCCCGACAAGTGGCCATCCAGCCTCCGCTTAAAAACCTCCAACGAAAGAGACTCCACCACACTCCGTGGCAGCACATTCCACTGCCGGACAGCCCTGACTGTCAGGAAATTCTTCCTGAGGTTCAGGTGGAATCTCCCCTCCTGTAGCTTGTATCCATTGCTCCTTGTCCTGGTCTCAAGAGCAGGAGAAAACAAGCCCACTCCCTCCTCGACATGACATCCCTTCAAATATTTAAACATGGCTATCATGTCCCCTCTCAACCTTCTCTTCTGCAGACTATACCCAGCTCTCTAAGTCTGTCCTCATAGGGCATGGCTTCCAGGCCCCTCACCATTTTGGTTGCCCTCCTCTGGACCTGCTCCAGCTTATCCATATCCTTCTTGAATTGGGGTGCCCAGAATTGGACGCAGTATTCAAGATGAGGTCTAACCAAAGCAGAATAAAGTGGTACCAATACCTCCCTCGATCTAGACACCATACTCCTATTGATGCAACCAAGAATTGCATTGGCTTTCTTGGCTGCTGCATCACACTGCTGACTCATGTTCAACTTGTAGTCTATTAAGACTCCTAGATCCCTTTCACATGTACTGCTATCCAGCCACGTGTCCCCATCCTATATTTCTGCATACCATTTTTTCTGCCTAAGTGTTGGACCTTATATTTCTCTCTGTTGAAATTTATTTTGTTAGCCTTGGCCCAGCTCTCCAATCTGTCCACGTCCTTTTGAATTTTGATCCTGTCATCAGGCATATTAGCAACTCCTCCCAATTTGGTGTCATCTGCAAATTTGATCAGCGTGCCCTCTATTCCTTCATCCAAGTCATTAATGAAGATATTGAACAGCACCGGGCCCAGGACAGAACCCTGTGGCACCCCGCTAGTCACTTCTCTCCAGGATGAGAATCTGCCATTGGTGACCACCCTTTGGGTATGGTCAGTCAACCAGTTACAAATCCACCTGACAGTAGCCCTGTCCAGCCCACATCTTACTAGCTTCTTTGCAAGAATGTCATGGGGAACTTTGTCGAAGGCCTTACTGAAATCAAGATATACTATGTCCACGGCATTCCCTTCATCTATCAAGCAAGTAACTCTATCATAAAAAGAGATAAGATTAGTCTGGCATGACCTATTTTTGAGAAATCCATGTTGACTTTTTGTAATTACGGCATTGTTTTCTAAGTGATTAGAAACTGACTGTTTGATGATCTGCTCTAGGATCTTTCCAGGTACTGATGTCAGGCTGACTGGGCGATAATTATTTGGGTCCTCTTTTTTTCCCTTCTTGAAGATGGGGACAACATTTGCCCTCCTCCAGTCTGCCGGAACTTCTCCTGTCCGCCAAGAGTTTTCAAAGATTATAGCAAGAGGTTCCACAATGACCTCTGCTAGTTCTTTTAAAATCCTAGGATGCAATTCATCTGGCCCTGGAGACTTGAATTCATCCAGTGTGGCCAGGTATTCCTGTACTACCTCTCTACGTATTCTGTGCTGCATTTCAACCGCAATGGGTTGGCGCTCAGAGAGATATAATATCTGACCTTGGTCGTGTCTTAAAAACTACGACTCACAACATGTCAGTTGCCATTCAGTGTACGGAACTGCAGAGCAACATAATCACCTTTGCCGCTCAGGTGATTCAGGCCAGTGTCATGGGATTAAGGCACCCTGAGATCCTGAGCCTATTAAGAAAGCGTTACCTGGAATCTTTGGAACACCCTGCCACTTTGGCACAGATACGACACGCCACTTGGGAGAGCCTTACTCTCAAGGTGGAAATCGTACATGAGAGGATTCTGAATCCGATAATTCTACATCCACTATCCCATCTAGGACCCCCCCGATAGCTGCCAATGCCACTTTACTACCCCGACAGATGTACCATTGCTCCAATGGTACACACCCTTTTAATTTATCCGGTTGTTTATTTCATCACCATTGGATACAGTGCTTTCGCAATATAGACAGCTTCAGCTACGGTAATGTCATCGTACCGGTCAATTACACAGTCATGGCCCAGATCAACAATGAGTGCTTTTGCTTAAGAACCCCGTGTTCGCATATGACTGTACTGCCTAGTGATGTGACCGTAAGACTCAACCACACCGCTGGCAACCCTTGTTTTTGTTCTCAGCACATCCAGGATTGTTTTGGTAAAAACCTCCAACTCTGGCGGGAGATAAGAGAAAATGGATAATGGTTTTAGAAAATGGATAAGTGCCCACAGAGTCCGAACTAGTCAGATTCCACCCTGAAGACAAGATCTCTGTGTCTACACGGCTACGGAATCTCACCCGCCTAGCAAAAAGAGTACTGGAGGTTTCGCACTCCCTCCACCAGATTGCCTTGACCGTTAATCACTCAGCCAACGTAATCGTTGAATCATTAGAAGATCTGGAAGCCGCATCACAACAATCTTGGTGGGACACCTTCACTTGGTCGTCCACGGGGCAAGCGATCGCCCACTTCGCCTTGCACCCCTTAATTATATTAGTTGTGTTTCAGGTCATACTCGCCTTATGCTTAATTGGTCTCGCACTGTGGGTCAAGAAAGAGATTTTTCAGCTTCAAGCTGGCCGGTTTTACTGAGAGCTCCGAGGCTCGTATTTGTAAATAGCTTATTGTTTTTAAACAGTTTTGATTGTGAAGTCCCACTTGGTTTAAAAAGCCTATCCGAAGGCGACCAATCTTCAGCCCTGCCTCGGAGTCCAGCTTTTTGTGAGGTAGGGAAGTTGCTCACTCGGAACCTACATCAAGCCACCAGCACTGTACTTGCAGCAGCCCCAAGCACTCATTAGTACATCATCAGGCTTGGAGCCCAGCTCGGAGTCTGAGTGATGGGGAGGACCTCGGCGAGCATCCGCCAAGTGGAATTCCATTCTGTTAAGGGGAAGGTTGAAGGTATGGACTGGGCATCCCTGTGTTAGGAGCTGGCTTTTCAAGCAGGTTCTTTCTTGAACATCAGACCAGGCGTGGTCACATTGGCATGGCTTCCCGTCGGGAGAGCGGCCTCTAAGGACGCTGGATGCAGGTTCCGAATAAGCAGCCTCACTACCTAAATAGGCCCTGCTAAGGCCAAAATAGTTCTATTCTTGGGAGCTATTTAAATCCTCGCTCCCTCTTAGACTTTTTGGTCATAGTGAAACAAAATTTCAGGGTTCAATTTGAGCTTCCATCAGGCTCTGAGCCGGTAATTTGCATTTTCTTTATGCACTCGCTACTAACATTGTCAGTTTTCTGCAAAATAGCTACAGGTTGATAGCTCCGGAGAACTGGGACAGCCCCCCGACCTGACCATCACCCCCGGGTACTGGGGGGGTGAAGAAGTAAAATCGCAGCTCCAACCAGGAGCCAGTCTGAGGAGACGCCCAATCTCTCTGCTGCAGCTGTGGGACCATTGGGGGGGGGTGATCCGAACACCCTCCAACGGAGAAACAGACTCAGATTTAAAAGACTTTTGCCTTTCCGAATGGACTATTCCTTCTGCCAAGATCTGCAAGATGCAAGCAGCGGAGAGTTAGCTTCTAATTGTTAGCTAGTCTGCAAAATTGGACACATTGTAACCATCACCACTTTTCCTTGCTTTTTCCTGCAGTGCCTCACTGGAAGCTTTTGCTTCCAAGTTCAAATGTTTTGCACGGTGTCATTGACCGTAACTACTCATTTACTGCTGGTTCTCAATTGATGGGACAATTTGCCATTGATTATTGCTTACTGACATTTGTGTGAATGTGTTTAGGTGTAGGTTTTAGATAGGAATGTTTTTATAAGACAGAAACCCTTCATGTTCCCCCAAAAACCGCTTCGTCTATGGAGAAATACTACCTCTGAGCCTGTAGACCCCTATTCAGCGCTAAAATTGCTTTGAAATGTTTAATTGGAAAATGTTCAATATTGTCCCAAATCGCCCATTTTCGGGGGGGGGATTGTTACCGCAGTTTTCTAGCCCTGGCTTGTGGGATATTAGATATCGCTTTGATAGCAATAATTTGGCCTTCTTTACCTATTCCTTCCCGCATGCTTGCGAGGCCCCCGGACAAGCATGCCTACAGACTCAGACGCTAATCACTGTAATATTCCAAACAAATACAGGAAGGCCAGAAATAGCCGTCCCGCCGCTTCAGGAGACCTCAAGGCAAGTACCATATTATGTATGCACGCTACTTACAAAGAACTCCCTGTCCCGAGCAGGCAGCTTGACGAGCCGAATACTCAACTGTCAAGCACTCTGCATTTACCTACTCGCTACTCTATTGACAATTCAGACTTAACCCAATCATGCTAAATTCTGACCTTTCGGAGGCTTTGTCTCCAGCCCGAAACTCATTGTTTTCCCCAAGTACGGATTAGCCTACAGCCATATTTTCCCCTATAAGAACCCCTGACTTTGAGCGCTTCCTCGGATCGCTCCCGACTTCCATCTCGCCTTGCTGCTGCTTTGCTTTGCTTTGCCTTCTCCTCAGTCTCACGTACTGAGAACCTTCATATCTACAAACTCTATCTCCAGACCACCTGGGCTTCAGGACAGGTGTATTACCCATGCCAAAAACCTCCTCTAAAAATCCCTTTATCCAACTCCAACTTTTATTTCTCTAGTTATCTGAGTGAGTGTGTTGCATACACTTGTTTGATTGTACTTTAATAAAAACAATTATTATTTCACTTCTGTCTGGTCCTTGACTCAGCCTGATCCTGTAGACATTGGGTAAAAGATCTCGCTCCGTTGCCCTGCCTCTCGCAGTGCTAACTTGTGCTCTTTGCCAATTTCCCCCAACTTGTATAATTTGAAGAGCATTTAGGTGTCCCTCACGGGATCCCCAGAAATCAGGATAACACTAGCCATTCATCATGTTATATACACATATAACTGCATATATAACAAAAAGTTATCTTCTCAGACAGAGCTTTGAACCTTGAGAAACTGCCTTTTCATAAGCAGATTTATTCCTTTCATACATCAACACCGACTGATTATTGTAAAGATAAGAAAGACATGTATCCCCTTATATGGACTTTTGAAAATTTAGGGTGAGGGCCATCATTTGTATCCTTTTGAATCCAATTATGTCGGCATGCTACATGACATAGTTCATTATGATGAAGGCTTGTTAATTATGTTATGTTTGCTAATACTACATGCAACAAGCATGCTGAAGGAGGTAATTATTGCTGTATGTATATACTGGAGTTTGATTGTCAATAATTGCTCTTATGTTAAGATGTCTTGTCTTTTGCTGTATGATTTGCCTGTCCTTGCCATATGTAACAGGTCCTGCTGTGTATTAAGCAGGTCTAGTTAGTAACTGCTGTTAGTTATGTTTACTGGGGCTATTATGTACCTTGCTTGACTGCATCCATATTATATTACATGTATATGTCACTGCATGAATAGAAAGTAGGGCATGTTATGAGATTGCTATAATTTATAAGGAAGTTGGTTAGTTTTAATCCTTTATGATGCTGCACCTATATGATTTGTACTTATTCATGGAAAACAGTGAGATGAAAGGATGACAGGATATGAACTGTTATGTGAGAAGTGTGAGTGTACAAGATGATAGGATAAGCTGGGAAACTTAAGGCAATAAACAGAGCAGTTACTGAAGGTGCTTTGATTGGTAAATAGACTAGATGCCGAACTAGTCTTCAAAGATTGTTTCATTATCTGGCCTAATACCAGGGATGTCCAGTGAGACATTGTATATCAGCCGAGATCAAAGAGAAACAGAATGCTGGATTTGCTATCAAGCCAGGCAGGAAGGCCATAAAGGGAACGCCGAGGAGATAGTTATGCAGGAATGTAAACAGCCAGAGTGAGCCTGGGCAACATCAGCGAACTGATGATTTAATGAGATGTGAATTCCACCAATCAATGTAGTGTGCACTGAATAATTATCATTTGAATCTATATAAGCTTTCTTGGGCTGATGCTGCTCAGTTTCAGCGACTGCAGTAAAGTCTGCTATCAATCTGTACCTCTGATAATAAATCATGCTTCTGTTCATGCGTGTTTCCACATGCTGAGTGTTCACCCTGGGAAGCAGTTATTGCTGGCATCACAATCCCATCAAGTGCAGCCACCTGGTATTAACCTAAAGAAGTGGATTTATATCTTCAATAGCTCAAGCAAAAATTAAAACCAATTAGTCATTAAGATGCTGCCACATTTCTTTATTCCTCTCCCCCTTTCTTCCTCTTTTTAAGGATACTTAAAGTATTCCACACATTGGGATTTTCTTTTTTTTTAAAAAAAAAAAAAGCATTGGCTTTATGTGTTGCAACACATATGGCCTAAATTCTACTGTTAGTCCCAATCAGACCTACTGAATCAATTAGAATGTGTTGATTCACTATCCAGCAATTGATTCAGTAGCTTTACTCTAGGTGGGACTAACCAACCAGAATTCCAGCCTTAAATTGTTACTTTTTGGTAGGGGTGGGTCAACTAAATCCTTGGATCCTCAAATCCTTGGCAAGGATTCAAGATTCGCGAATCTGAATCCCTGCACTAAAATAGGCAAACTGAATCTTTCAAATCCACCAAATAGTTTGTTTTTAAAAACAGGCACTTCTGGGGCCTGCCAAAGGCCTGATTGGCCAGCAGGCCCCTGGGTGCATGAAAATAGCAAACATACAGCCACCCACACATGCTGGAGGCTGCCTGTGCCTGTGCTCACTCATGCTGCCTGTGCCTGCTCATGGGGCTGTCTGTGCCCCCTCATGAGGTTGCCTGTGCCTGCTTGTAGGGCTTCTTGTGCCCACTTGTGGGGCTTCCCATGCCTGCTCAGGCTGCCTGTGCCCACTTGTGGGGCTGCCTGTCCCCATGGCTGCCTCCCTTGGCAAAGTAATAATCTCTATTTTTTTATTTGAGACTGGAGCGTAGGGATTGGGAATTATTGAGAGTGGACTAGAGGCTTGACTTGAAAGTCCCTTGCAGGACTTGAGGCTGGACTTGAGATTCATTCACAAAAAAGCATACTTTATTAGAATATACATTCATGCCCAACTTCCCCCTACCCCTACTGAGAGGCAAAGAAAAGTTAAAGATCAAAAATCATTGTCTCACAAGCAAACAATATAGCCTAAAAACCTGTATAGTATCGTTTAATCTCAAAAGTCAAGTTTGCCATTTTGATATCTTCCCAGAGATACCTGAAATATATAATAACATTATCCCAATCTTTGATTATTTTGTTCTACATGCAGCGGCAGAGCTTTGTGCCAGCGGGGTAGGGGTGGAGGAAGACGCACATGGGAGGGGCTACAGTGCATGTGGGAGGAGCAATAGTGCACATGGGCAGGGCTACCACATGCATGGGTGGGGCAATGCCACAGGTGGGCAGGGCTATGCTGTGCATGGGTGGGGTAACAGCGTACATGGGTAGTGTCACGCCCTGCCTTGGGGACCCTGACAGTGAGGAGGAGGATTCTGAGTCCAAGGCAGACAATTCCCCAGAGGTAGTCATTTCCCTAGAGGCTTGCTCGGGAGAAGATAAAAAACAACAGCAGGGAGAACAAATATACCTGTGTATACCTGTACTAACTGGGAGACGCCAGTGGGTGTTGAAGCAAGATGTTTTATTTGGGGAAATTTACAATCACACAAATATACAATACTCAAGTAGTCTCACCATAACCTCTGTTAATAGTGGGAGTGAAATATTTATTATCTGCTGACAGCGGGAGTGAAGTATTTACTACTGCTGGCAGAGGGAGTGAACACAGACCTAGAAAGGGGAAGTGAAGTACTTATTATGTATATTTATTGAGCCAGAGGTTCACCAGACAGAAATATAGAAATCCAGTCTAAAGGATGAAACCCCCTGACATAGGTTAGACCAACTACCCCCAATATTATCCAAGAGAAAACCTCAAAGGTATGTATGCACACATTAAATGGGCCGGCCACAACTTTTTTTAAAAAATATTTTTTATTAAAAATTTATAATTAAAAAGTGACAAAAAACAGCAACACAAAAAAAAACATATATCACACAATATTAACAAACTAAACAACAAACCTTAAAACTTACACTGAATACACTTCACACTAACATAAATTGTTTCCCCCCTTTTTTTGTTGGCTACAGCTTATAAATATTTGTGTAAATCAACCTCTGTAGGTCGAAAGGGAAAAATTTAAAATCGCTTGCACAGATTTTTTCTTGATTGGACATAATTATTATATAAACATAATATTAATCATACACTTCCCATTTTTTTTCCCTTTTAGCATTCCAAATCTTCCATATAAAACCACTTACTTCAATGTCTCTGTTCATATTCCACCTCCCTCCACCCTAAAAACCATGAATGCCATATCTAAATTAAAAAATCTATTTCCATATGTCTTATAACATAAGAATTCATAATAATAATTTGCTATTTATAATTAAAAACCTATCGTGGTGTTTCCCCTTTTTTTAAAAATTTTGTAAGTGGTTCCCAAGCTTTATAAAATTTACTATTATCTTATTATCTAGTCTATAAGTTAATTTATCCATTTGTGCTATTTCTGTTATTTTTTCTAACCATTCTTCAACCCGTGAGGATGTAAAATATTTCCAATTTCTGACATAAACCAATCCGGCCAAACAATAAAATGCCACATAGTCTTTTATATAAAATCCATTGAGCCGGCCCCCCCCGAAACTAAACCCCAGGATTCCATAGGATGTTACAAGTGGAATCATAGCGCTATAACAGGCTAGTGCAAAATCCCAATAATACCCAACAAAAAAAATTCGGGAAAAAAACTAAATTTTCTTCTCCAGTATTTTTTGTATATTTGCTCATTTACCAAATCTCTTAGCCTTATCACATCCCCACCACATATGATAGAAAGATCCCATTGGTCTTTACATTTCCAGCACTTGTTACTCATTTTTTTTTATTTTGCCAATTTGCGGGGAGAAAGGGTACCAACATAAACCATCTTCAACACATTCTCTTGGAGAGATAAAATCTTGAATATGCCATATTACATTTCCATATTCTTTCCCAATCTTCTAAAAGGATTTTATGATTACAACTTTGCCCGGGTTCCATACAGTCCTTAATCGTTCCTTTTTCCCAAATTTTAAAGAATAGCAACTTCTTATACAATCCTGAAAGCAATTTTTTTTGCCTTTTATCATTAAATCTTCCAATTCATTTTGTCTAAAATCCAAACCTTCTTCTTGCATATCCTTTTTGAATCTTTAATTTGATAAATGCGAACCTTTGTTTTTCTAATCCTTTGTCCTTTAGCTGCTGTTGGTCCTTTAGGACTAACCCTCTCCACTTTTTTTTAAATAGGTCTTTATACTTCCACCAGTTGCCATCTCTTCTCAATCTTTTAATTGATAGCGCTTCTAAGGGAGAAATCCAAGACGGTTTTTTGGGAAAAAATAATATTTATACTTTTCCCATACCTTTAACAATGCTTTTCTAATCACATGGTTTTTAAAAAGCTTTTGGGTTTCAGTTTCCCATACAATTAGGCGTGCCAGCCGAAGTGGAGGTCGTGTCCTTCTAAAGTTAATAACTTCCTATCATCCAAACAAATCCACGGTTTCGCCCAGGCTATGCATGCCGCCTCGTAATACAGTTCTAAATCCATACTGCAAAACCTCCACACTGTCTTGTATCTGTCAACTATTTATATTTTATCCTTGGTTTCTTCCCATTCCATACAAATTTAGATAACTTTTTTCTACAATCTTGAAACCACTTCTTAGGTATTACAACTGGTATCATCATAAATAAAAAAAAATTTTGTGGAAGAACACTCATTTTTATCACGGGAATTCTCCCCAAAAAAATAAAGATCCAATTTTTTCCATATATTTAATTTCTTTTGAATTTGATTCCAAATCTTTTGACAATTATTCTTATACAAATGGGTGTTATTACTAGCCAGTTCTTTTCCCCAAAATTTTTCACTCTTTGTACGAATTGGAGCCCTTTTTTTTTTTTTAAAATTCTTTCCAATCCTTTAATATTCTTCAATAGTACTTTTAACTTTATTAATTTTAAATCTTGTCATTTTGCCAAAATTTTTAAGAAGTTCATTCACCTTCCCCATTCTAGTTAAAGGATCATCTAAAAATATCACCACGTCGTCTGTGAACGCTTCTTACTTGAAGTGGTCTGTGCCAATCTTAACTCCTTGGATTAGATCTTCATTCCTTATTTGCCTTAAAAAAACCCTCCAACACCAGAACAAATAATGAAGGTGATAACGGGCAACCTTTAGTCCCTTTCAAAATTGGGATATTGTCTGACAAATCTTCGTTATAATTATACTAGCTTTCTGTTCCTTATATATAGCCTTGATCCAATTTATAAAATTTTCTCCAATTTCATTTCCTCAATAAGCTTTATTAAAAACCCAATTAAATTGTCGAAGGCTTTCTCCCATCCAGAAAAAAAAGGGCACCCTTTTTTTCACTTTGAGATTCATAGAACTCTATAATATCTAAAACCTTGATGTTTGATCTCATTTGCCTACCAGGAATAAAACCCATTTGATCTTCATGTATCAATTCCGGTAAGATGTTTTTCATATGGTTTGCAGGATTCATGTAAAAATTTTGTAATCCATGTTTAGAAGTGATATTGGTAGGAAATCTTTACATGTTAGTATTTCAGAATCTTTTTTAGGGATCAGTGCATTTCGCTTCAATCCAACTTTTTGGAAATATATTTTTGCCCATTATATCATTCATCGCCACCTCGGGCCCCAAAGTTGTTCTTTGAAGAGTTTATAAAATTTTGCATTTAAAACCATTGGGCCTGAGGCTTTACTGATGTTGCACCCTCTATTGCTTCATTTATTTCATTGATAGAAATTGGTTTATTCAACATTTCTTGAAAATTCTTTGGTATCTTTGGTAGTTTTTGTGGTCGCAAATATTCTTCAATCTCCTTTTTTTCCTAATGCTCAGTTTGGAAGAAATTTTTGAAAAATTGGAGAGGACTTTCTTTATTTCTTTTATTCCTATATTTTACGGGACCTTTCCCTTTAAACTTCACAATTAATCTTTTTTTTTTTTCTTTAATCCTATACACCAGCCATCGTCCTGGTCTGTTTGCGATTTTAATTGCTTTTGCTTTAAAAAGCAATCTTCTTTTTAATTTCATCCATTGTTACCATCAATATCTGTTTTTGTAACACTTTTAACTTCAATGTTGATGCTTTATCTCATGGATTTTCCTTTTAAACTCTTTTCAAGGTCTCTAACCCATCCATTAAATCCTCCATCTTTTTCTTTTGCTTCTTTTTATATTCTATATTCTTCTGGATGAAGAAGCCATGGATACCGCTTTAAATGTGTCCCGTACAACACTAGTTTCTACTTCATTATTCATATTCGTTTTAAAGAATTCCTGCAACTCTGCTTTGCATAGCCACAAATCTTCTTGTGTCAAAAGGGATTCATTCAATCTCCAAGATTTTCTCTTTCGTTCATTCCAATCTTAGTATAACTGGGTTATGATCACTAAATGTCTTAGGTAGAATTTCTGCGGATCCCAAAACTTTGCCAACTTCTTGGTGACCATATATAATCTATTCTTGACCATGATTGATGTCTCCTGAAAAAAAAGTAAAGTCTTTCACATTTGGATTTTTTAATCTCCATACATCTGTTAATTGATACTCCTCCACCATTTGAAGGAAATCTTCTCTTATTTTCCCTTTAGATCTTTTTTTGGGGTGGAGTAAAACTAGATCAAATTTTGTATCAATCACTCCATTAAAGTTCCCATAAAACACCTTCCTCATAGGATTGGTTTTTTATTTCTTCCTTAATCTTATTATAGAAGGATTTTTTTTTACATGGGACATACACTCCAATCAGTAAAATAGATTTACCTTTATAGTACACTCAACCGCAACAAATCTTCCCTTGCCATCAGTAAACCACAATTTAGGAGATAAAGTTGTTTTAACTCAAGGCCACGCCTCTTTTCTCAACTGTTGCTGTTGACAAAAATGTTTCACCTAATTTGGGAGCTTTAACACTTTACTGTCTTTTTTTTTTTTTTCGTGCGTTTTTAAAAAAATATAAGATTTTGTTTGTAAGATAAGGGGAAAAACTTTTTCCTTTTAACCGGGGAGTTCAGCCCATTTACATTCCAGGATAATATAGAACAAATTTATTGTTTCTGTGTTATAATTGACTCCATATCTTCAAAATCCAAATCTATAAGCCTACTTGGATTTTTTTCCTTCCCGTTGTTTCTTTTATGGTATCTGTCTTTCTCACTTCCAGAATCAATTTTTCATTCCTTGTATTCCCTTGTCTGGATTTTCAGTAATTACCTCCTCTCCACTGGAGCACTGCTAAAATCCTTCCTTTGAATCTCTGTGAATGGTTTTGGCTTTGCACATTCTCTGGTTCTAGCCTATGTCTATGGAGAAATCCTGTGCTTATTCAATTGAGTTCAATCTGTACCGTTGTCCATTAAATGTGAATATGACCCCTTCAAGACGATCCCATCTAAATCTTATTTGATTTCGTTTTAATTTGGTAACTAAAAAGTCATAGTCTTTCCGTTTCTTCATATTCTTACTGGAATCTCCTGAAGAATTATTAGCAGTTTATCTTGATCCATCAATGATACTCTGTTGTGTTCTTTTATTTCTATCTTTCGTCGTTCTTCTGTTGAATTGTACTACAACATCTCTGGGCAATTTCTTTTTCTTGGCAGGCACAGAACTTACCCATATATTACATCTATTTCCATCTCCATATCCTCTTCATCCATTTGCAAAAATTCTGCTAAAAGTGTTATTATCCTTTTTTTAATTCTTCATCCGCCTTTTCCTCTAGACCTCTATTCGTATCCACGAATCCATTTGCTTTTGTTCCATTAGCGCCAACCAGTCTAGTTCTCTATCCATTTTTGTTGTTGTTGATGACATTTTCTGTTTTGGGCACTAATCTCTTTCATTTACCTCATATCTTTTTTATTCATTTTCACTTCTGTTTTGACTTATTCCAATGTGTCTTGCATTTCAGTAACTTGACTTTTTAAATCATACAAGTCTTGCTTTATACCCACCATATAGGATCCATTTCTTCCCTAAATTTCTTTTGATAATAGGTGGTTCATCAAAAAATTCTCTCCTTCCTGACTGATCCGCTATGAAATTGTTGGTCTGGTTTTCCCAGACCTAGTCTTCTGCATTATTAAACAATTTAAATAAACCCTCCCCAGCAGATGATTTTAACAAATGCAAGTAGGTTGTGCCAGACAATAAAGTACTTCTATACCTCAATGTTATCAGTATTATCAAACAATAATTACCAATATACTTATATACTTATATACTTATCAATATATTTCCCCCAAACCAACAAATTAGGTATGGATTTTTTTAATATCTTATCTATTTAACCCCCCCCTTGTACATCACCCCACTACAATTCGATTCAACCACAACTTTTATACCATTCTCATAAATTCATTGCACTTTATAATATTATTAATAAGAATTGTTCATATTATTTCAACAGTCCTATACCTTGATTACAAATTAATTTGTAGTAATAATTCAATTCACATATCAGTTCATCACAATAAATTCCAACTCATTAATTATGATCATAAATTCATTAACCTTCAATACCCACTTTATGTCTCCTCTTATACTCTTCTTAATTATCTTCTCTTCTCCAGCATTTATCAGGTTAAGCTCCTTCAGGGCTCTCTGTCAATGTTTTCATACAGCACAGTCTTTCGTCCCGTCCTTGAAAACGCCATTCTCTGTCCTTGCTATCTAGCACAGTCAATGTTCTTTATAGTCCCGTCTTTTCTTAAAAAAAGTCTCAAACTATGCCAGTTTTCCCCCCCCCAAAAAAAAGTCTATTAAATTCCTTTTGACGACAATATCCTCGCTTAAAAAATAGTCCATTAACAGAAGTGAAAATATTCACCAAAAAACTCAGTCACCACTTCATAAACAGAGTTCCAAATTCATTTAAAAAATTTCTCAGTTCGCTACAGTCAATTTCATCACCACCAAAATTAATTATAGTCTTGAAACCTTCCCCCTATGAAAAAATCCTTATCACGAAGCCTCTAAACAGTGTAAACAGTCAATCAATCAGTCAAGGGGGTGAATTACCATGTGTTCTTAAACAGAGAGCTGAAGCAGTTGGAAATTCCCGGAGTAAAAAAATCCTGTTCCAACTCAAGGTCTTCCATAGAAACTTATACCTTTAACAGGATCCCCTCATTAGATTCTTCTTACTAGATTCTTCTTACAGAAGGGTCTGTCGGCTGGAGTTCTTCAAGGAGGAGATTCCCCCCCTCTACTCCTAACTACTGAGGCAAAGCTCTAATGGCGGCGACAGTCTGGTTGCCTCGTCCCCACGATCTAAACGATCATTCCGGTGGGATCAACCTGGTGTTTGGTCGCACGTCTCTTCTGGCTGCCCTCTTCTTACCGGGGTGCAGAACGAACTGGATCTCGGGTCCGCTCATCCAGTAGCCAACAGCAGTGGCTATCTTCTTCACGGAGCTCAGAAGATCATGTCTTCCAGCTCACAATTAAACCGGAAGTCCCTGGGCCAGCCACAACTTTGACACCTTGAGAGACTAAGTGTCTCCCGGATAAGGTTATCAGTTGCAATTGTGGGAACTTCAAAGATGAAGTCCATCTGGATAATTCGAACATCTGCCCTTTTCTGGAAAGGGTCTGCCCCTGGCTTACTTTGCACTATAATTGAGTCCCCTGGTGTCTGTCATGCTACTAGTTTGAGGGTCCCCTCAGTTTTTTTTCCCACTGAACTATCTTCCTGAGCTACAGTCTCCAAGATTGGGTGCAGTATAAACACTTTCTTTCTCTCCACTTTTCCCGTTCTTAACTCTTTCAGACTCAGTAGTTCTTGTGCACTTGTGGGAGTGACTGCTTTGTGTGTATGTGGAAATTCAGACAATTCTGATAAATAAAATACTTTTAATTGGACACTTGACTCATCTCTCATGCAGTCTGACTCTGTGGACATAGAGTTAAAGATCTCGCTGTGTTGCCCTGCCCTCCACTTTGCTAAGCAGCGCTCCACTAATTTTCCCAACCTTTGTATTTTTAGAGCAAATCCAGGTGTCCCCCAGGGACCTCCAGAAGTCAGAGTAATATCACATCCATACAAAGCTGACTGAGGAAAGGTTGGATAGCAAAGAGTTCATGTTGAAGTGAGTTATATTTACCTATACAGAGAGAAGAGATGAAGCAATGTGGCTTAGACTAAGAGGTCAAGGATGATAATATGATCAGGAATCTGGGCAACAGAGTGATGAGATGTTACGGTACTATGATGGGTTGTCTGGCTCAGAGTTGGAGTTTATATATTCTTTTTCTGTCCTGAGGGGGAAAGCATTAATGGCTTTTTGGTGGGGTAAACAATGGTGTCTGGAACAAGCTTATGGTTTTAGCATTAGGTGACAAAGGACTGAGGGGAATTGTGATAGGAGACAAAAAGGGGAGTTGTGGTGGACAGAGGAAGAAGGTCAAAGGCAATCAGTCTGTGGAGGCAGTCTTGGCCACCATTGTTTCTAAAGGTTGAATTGTTGAGGGACATTTGCAAGTCCATCATCACTGGAGTTTTGGGATTATGACCTGGCCATGATCTGAGGTCCTATCTGACCTTATGCATTGCACGTATTCAGCCAGTCCTCCCTCACCAACAGCGCATTGCAGCCATAGCAGTATATAATTTATATTTTCTGCCAATTAAACAATGAACAGTGTTACAGCCTGGTAACACTGCTCTCCAAGGTTGTAGTCCAAATCTCAAACGATTACTCTTTTTTTGATGATGTGGAGGGCAATTTAACTTGGAATTATAACTTCCCAGACTCTGCAGTTAGCCACCAAGTCTGCTTTTCATAGGAGCCCTGGTGGCGCAGTGGTTAAATGCCAGTACTGCAACCACAAGGTTGTGAGTTCGATCCGATCCTGTCAGGCTCCAAGGTTGACTCAGCCTTCCACCCTTTCGTAGGTCGGTAAAATGAGTACCCAGCTTGTTGGGGGCAATTAGCTAAAAATACATTGTAAACCGCTTAGATAACACTTAGTTGATAGGCAGTATAGAAATAAATGCTATTGCTATTGCTACTGAATTTTTTGACAGCTCTGTTTGCAGTCTAGCAGTCCAGACATAGAGAACATTCTTCCTTGAATAACTATATAAGCCTCATTACAATTTTCTTTTTGGGCATGATGAGTCACATTGGCTAACTACGGAGGGCTGAATCAGCCTGGAGAGGCAAGCCAGTGTCCTGTATCTGCATTTAGAACAAGGAAACAGAGAGGTCGGTGACAGCATTTACTAACAAAGCCCAAGCTGCATATGGGGAATCCCAGTTGAGTTTGGGTCATACCTCCACCAAGTCAAACCAGTCAATGGTGCCCTGAGTCATTTCTGCAGGGACAGGGTTTGCATTAACTGAGTGAGGTCTATGAAAATATTAAGCAACAGTAAAGGTGAGCAAACACTGCAAAAGGCTGTTGCTTGTAAAAAAGCCAATTAGCAGCAGAGTCATGCACTTATCTGGTGTAGTGTGTGGCAGCTGAACATAGAATCATAGAATCATAGAGTTGGAAGAGACCACAAGAGCCATCGAGTCCAACCTCCAGCTATGCAGGAACACACATCAAAGCATTCCCAACAGAAGGCCATCCAGCCTCTGCTTAAAAACATCCAAAGAAGGAGATTCCACCACACTCTGAGCCAGCCTATTCCACTACCAGATAGCTCTGAATGTCAGGAAGTTCTTCCTGAGGTTCAGGTGGAATCTCCTTTCCTGCAGCTTTAATCCATTGCTCCTTGTCCTAGTCTCTGGAGCAGCAGAAAACACGCCTACTCCCTCCTCTACATAACATCCCTTCAAATATTTACACATGGCTATCATGTCCCCTCTTAACCTTCTCTTCCGCAGACTAAACGTACCCAGCTCCATAAGCTGTTCCTCATAGGGCATGGCTTCCAGACGCTTCATCATTTGATCACCCTCCTCTGGACATGTTCCAGCTTGTTGATATCCTTGAATTGAGGTGCCCAGAATTGGACACAGTATTCCAAATGAGGCCTAACCAATGCAGAATAGAGTGATACCATTGCCTCCCTCAGTCTAGACACTATACTCCTATTGATGCAACCAAGAATCACGTTGGCTTTCTTGGCTGCTGCATCACACTGTTGACTCATGTTCAGCTTGTGATCTACCAAGACTCCTAGATCCCTTTCATATGTACTACTATCCAGGCACACATTCCCCACCTTATATTTGTGCCTTCCATTTTTTTCCCCTAAGTGCAGGACCTTACATTTCTCTCTGTTGAAATTCATTTTGTTAGTTTTGACCCAGCTCTCCAATCTGTCAAGGTGATTTTGAAATTTGATCCTGTCCTCTGTTGTATTTAGCAACCCCTCCCAATTGGTATCATCTCAAATTTGATCAGCATGCCCTCCACTCCTTCATCCAAGTTATTGATGAAGATGTTGAATAGCATTGGGCCCAGGATGGAACCCTGTGGCACCCCATCAGTCACTTCTCTCCAGGATGAAAAGCAGCCATGGGTGGACACCCTCTGGGTTTGGTTGGTCAACCAATTACCAATCCACCTAACAGTAGCCCTGTCCAGCCCACATTTTACCAGTTTCTTTGCAAGAATGTCATAGAATCATAGAAATGTAGAGTTGGAAGAGACCACAAGGGCCATTCAGTCCAACCCCCTGCCATGCAGGAAAACCCTCAAAGCACTCCCGACAAGTGGTCATCCAGCCTCCACTTAAAAACTTCCAATGAAGGAGACTTCACCACATTCTGTGGCAGCATGGGGAACTTTGTCAAAGGCCTTACTGAGATCAAGATATCCTAGGTCTACAGCAGTCCCTTCATCTATCAAGCTTGTAACCCTATCATAAAAAGAGATAAGATTAGTCTGGCATGACTTATTTTTGAGGAAACCATGCTGGTTTTTAGTGATTATGGCATTGCTTTCTAAGTAATTACAAATTGACTATTTAATTATCTGCTCTAGCATATTTCCTGACATTGATGTCAGGCTGACCAGGCGATAATCATTTGGGTCCCCTTTTTTCCCCTTCTTGAATATGGGGGTGATATTTGCACTCCTCCTTCTCCTGTTCGCCAAGTGACTTTTCCCATTCACCAAGAGTTCTGAAACATTATTGCAAGTGGTTCAGAAATTACTTCTGCCAGTTCTTTTAATATCCTTGGATGTAATTCATCTGGCCCTTGAGACTTGAATCCATCTAGTTTAGCCAGATATTCCTGTACTACTTCTTCACTTCTTCTGTGCTACACTTCCCTTGCTTCCTTACTTGCTCCCCACGCCCAGGTTGGGTACTTCTATCCTTTTGGGAGAAAACTGAGGCAAAAAGGTATTGAGTAGTTCTACCTTCTCTTCTCCTTTCGTTATTAATTGGTCATCTTCTCCATGCGGTGACTCTATCATTTCCTTGTTTTTCCTTTTGCTGTGGACATATCTAAAAAGCCTTTTTTATTGTTTTTGATGTCTCTGGCAAGCCTGAATTCATTCTGCGCTTTAGGTTTTCTGACCTTCTGTCTACATCTCCTGGTTATTTGCTTGAATTCCTCCTTGGTTGTTTCACCATTCTTCCATTTCCTGTACATGTTTCTTTTAACACTTAGCTCAGCTGAGAGTTCTTTTGTCAACCATCCCAGTTTCTTTAGAGACCTGCCATTTTTCCTCCTTACTGGCACAGTTTTCAATTGTGTGTTCAGTATCTCAGTTTTAAGAAACTCCCATCCGTCATGAACTCCTTTCTCTTGTAGTATTCTTGACCATGGGATTCCAGCAGGTAACTCCCTAAATTTGGAGAAATCAGATTTCTTAAAGTTTAGGATGCATGTGTGGCTGCACTCAGATATTCCTTCCCACTGAATGACAAACTCCAAAAGAGCATGGTCACTCCCTCCTAAGGATCCAACCACCTCCACCTCATCAACTAGGTCATCCCTGTTGGTCAGGATCACATCTAAAATAGCCGATCCCTTTATTGCCTCTTCTACCTTCTGGACCATGAAATTGTCTGCAAGGCAAGTGAGGAATCTGTTGGACCTTGCGGTCTTTGCAGAGTTTGACTGCCAAGAAATATCTGGATAATTGAAATCTCCCACTAACACGGCATCGCTCCCTTTTGAATGTGTGGTCATCTGCTCCAGGAAGGCCTCATCCAGGTCCTCAGTCTGGCCCGGAGGCCTGGAGTAAACCCCTACAATCACATCCCCATTGTTTCTCGCTCCCTTAATTCTCACCCAAAGGCTCTCAACTTGGCTTCCCAGATTTAAGTCCTGGATCTCTTCAGAGTTGAAAACATCCTTGACATATAGAATGTCCTTGACATTCCTCCTTTCTTGTTTGGTCTATTTCTGTGAAATAGGTTATACCTCCTATTCCTATATTTCAATCATGAGATTCATGGACCCCCTTGTAGTTTTTGCCATCACATGACAAAAAGAGTGCTTTTTGCTTAAAAGCACTCATAATGGGTGGCCTGGGAAACAGAGGAATGTGGTATCATAATCAGCTCAGGAGATTCTATTATTAACCACGAATGTACAAACTTCTCATATTGTGGATTCATCCCATAGGCATGAATCACAAAATGGGTGTTAAGATTTGGATTAGAAGGCCTTGATGGCTTTGGCTTTTCAAAAAATAAATGGAATAAATTATACACATTTTCCTTTTGCCACCAATGCATTTTTCATCCAGGGTAAAGCTTGGTGTAGCATTTTGAAGAGCAGACAGCTGGTTTGTGCATTGCTACCTTCTAAATACAGCATGTTTTCCTCTGTTTGGAGGAAACTGCTAGAAAAAAGCAAACCCTGATTCTGTAACAAGGTGGAGGAGCAACAACTGGACTCAGCACAAGAAATAAAATTGACAGAACAGGCAGTACAGTAAGGAGCAATGAGGCAAAAGAGAAGACAGCTGCTACCATCAGAAAAGAAATAATTCCAGCCTTCAGTAGGAACTGAAGAGAACCAGTATATCAGAGTTCTTACAGTGTTCAACTGGGATTTGCTAGAGTTAGATTTAGATTTCCATGAAACTCACTGGGAAACTTGGATCAGTCACTCTCTTTGCCTGACCAATCTTATAGATTTTTTGCAAAGACAGAAGTGGGGAAGAAATCCATGAAAGCCACCTTGAGAAGAGAGAGGATTTATATATAACTATTAAATAAAAGAACAAGTAACTGTGTAAAGGATAAAAAGGAGGAAGGAAGGGGAAGAGGAAAAGAAATATGATGACACATTCAGGATTAAATGGTTTTTATCTTTGCATGAGGTTCTGTGAATATAAACCTACTTCTTCAGATGCAAAAAGACTTCAGGTATACAGCTCACTGTATTTCCTGATGCTCATGGCATCTGCTGCTAGCTTCCAGAATTGCTAATGATATCTGGTGCTATTAGCCTCCCTCCTCATGCTGTTGATGCTGTTCACAGTATCTGGTGCTGGCTCCTCGTGCTGTTGACATTGTTCATGGTATCTGGTGCTGCTAGCTAGTGCTACTTCATGCTGCTTGCGCTACCTTGCGTTAAACTGCTTGACTGTAACTGGTGAAATGGTCACACTGGTGAATAATGGCCCAAAATGCAAGAAGGGCAATCTGGCAATCCAGATAAGCCAAAGAAAATGGAAAAAGTGCTTTCTTTAAGTGAGAAGGTGAAAGTTCTGGATGTGACATAGAACCATTTACATCAACCCGCTGCTACAATCCATGACCACCTTCTGAAAACTCTTCTTCTGATAAAGTTTCATCTTCTAATGATATCTGTATATCTGAAGGTCAGTACTGGTGGTTTCCAGCAGATATGATTCCTTTTTGATTTATTTCAAGTAAGAAAAAAAGGGTTCCACATTATATGCAAAAATCACATAATGCAAAGAATCTTGGAACAGATAGCTCACGTTATATGTGGGCCTACTATTAAAAGATGTTCCACATTTAAAGTTGTTTTGTTTCAATTGTGTCTACTCAAAAAACTATCTAAAACAACACATAATGCATTTAAAAAAAGAAATAAGGAAAAGGAAAAAGAAAAAGAAAAAGAAAAAGAAAAAGAAAAGAGCAGAGAGATTTGAGGAAAGATGAAACAGGAGAAGGAGAGAAAGAAAAGGACAAAGGAAGAACACTGTATAGTCCTCATAAAGCTTATTTTAATGCTGCACCTATATACATATAAAATGTCCCCAGAACTTTTTATCTCTCTTTCCTAGTGATGATCTACATATGCTCCTTCTTCTCTAGCTTCTAGTTCCACAAACTGTAATATCTGGATATTTAATGTCTAGCTTAGTTTCATCATTCTGATCATAGTCTTTTGGTAACCAATGTCACTCTTCAGAGGAAAGGGGAGGGATTCTGTAAATTTTAGCACAAAAAGTAACTTTGCTAATTATAAAATGAGGTGCTCAGTCCTTGGGATTCCTTCTCTGGCTCTTTCAACATGAAGTACTAGGACATCCTCCATCTTCTTCCAAAGTTAAACATGAGCATCCCTAGCCATGAATTATGAACTGTGAGTGCCAAACAGCTTCTAAACCATATTTTTCCTGGCTTTTTATTAATCCATTTGCTGCCAACAAGCTGTAACTGCTTCTTAACTCAGTTGCCAAAGCAATGATCATTCATCAATTTAACATGGCCCCTGTTGGTGAACAAAACCATAAATCTGGGTCACCAGAGGTGATTTCTGTTGGGAAGGAGACCATTTTCTCTGAAATGGATTTACTTCTTTCCCTTTGAGGTCTCAAGTTACTTGTTAGCACTTATCTAACTGCAAGCAGCAGTGACAATAAGCATATCCACTTGGAGACAGGTGACAACTTAAGGAACCTCATAACATTATCCCATCCAAACATACATAAGAGTACTTGAATATATTTTCTGTTTATCCAACAGAGTACATCCAAATGATTTCCCTCCAAACTCAGACACTTTGCTGAACTAGAACATTTTTAAAACTTAAAAGTGATTTAGATATTGATTCTCAACATATAAAGCAGGTGCAACACAGAACTTTCTCTGTCCTATCCAACCCAGTAGCAGTTCCAGCCAGAACAACCAAATCAATATAATGATTTTATGTGCTCATTTATTGAGTTTCATTGAGTCAGGGGGTCTACTCTGTTTGGAAGTATGCCTTCTCCAATATGTATGTTGATTGCGTTGACAAGGAAGACATCCTATCAGAACTTAAGGAATTCTGACAACTGTAATATTTTTTAGGAAAGTAATTTTCTCCAGCTGTCTCTAGCCTGTAGCCTATAACCTGTAATCATTCATTCTCATGGCAACACAGGGGATGTTTTGCTGCATTAATCCATTAATTAGTAAAGAATCCATCCATATGATGGACTATATGAACTTCTTTTCTCACCTTAATCTCAGAACCATCTCAAAACGTTTTGCTGGATGAGAAGTAGCAAATGACACCAAGTACAATACACCAACAAGACATTCCACAGTACTCAAAGCCAGCCAAGTTATATGGCACATGAAACAGAAAGCCCAAAAGCAATCTCATCCCATCCCTGGCAGTAAAAATAATAATAGCAAAATAAGTTAATAGAACAGAACCAAGCAAAAGCCTGGTTATAACCCAACTGAAAGACCTTCCTCAAGACCTGATCCTAGTGAGACTCAAGGACATAGTGGATAAAGTGATTGATTGGCAAAACCAAGCTTTGTATGGGTACACAGTCCCCACTAGTGTAGAGTCAATTCTATGCTAAAAGACGGACTAATGAACACAGAAGTCTGTAATAGTTTTATTCCTTTTTTCTACTTTACCTTCTATATGATTGAAGAAGTCCCCCTGTTCACATTTCTCTAGCATATCACAGACATTTCCAGTCAGTTGTTCATTACACTTTTAGTAAGACACTTGTGATACTAATTTCAGTCAGACTTTTTGCTTTCCTAAGCCTAATCCTTTAGCCTACCCATTAGGTTCTCTTTCTTCCACAAAACCACAAGAACAGATCTATCCTGTCTATCTATTCTTGCCAAACTGTCAAAATATACATTCTTGGAGATGCCAGATACCAAAACTGGGACCCCCTGCATATAAACATGTAGTCTGCCTCTGAACTTTATCCCTCCTGCCCCATGTTTGAAAGCCTATTAACCATGTGTATTAAAGTGCATAAGTACTGCCAAGACATCTTATGCTTTTGAATGACCCACCTGTTAGTATGAATAACTGGAGCAGCTTTGAAATCTTTCCAAAGCAACAGACTTTTAGATTCACAGTGCTCACTAGGATCAATGTGTAAACTACTATTGGCTCTGGCTTTTGGCCTCTAAGTTCTCAACATACGCAATGAAAAGAAAGCTGCAGTCCTGAACCTCTCCTCCTTAAAAGGCATTTAGCTGCAATGATGCACATTGCTATTAACATGATTTGAGTAGTAAACTAGAAGCTCAGTATAGAGTACAGTTGGCCCTCCACATTCGCAGGTTTCACTTTTGCGGATTTGATTATTCATGGATTATTTGCTGCCACCTCTGCTGCCTCCCTATGCCATTTTTAATAGGGACTACAAGCCTCATGGGACTAAGAAATTGTGAGTGAAGCTTGTAAATCTCTATTAAAAATGGTATGGAGCAACAGTGGAGTGGCAGTAAGCCCCACCAGCCACTCACTTCTGCCTTCTGAAGGAACTCTGATGCCTCAAAGTAATCCATGGTGGGTTGAATATGGTGATCATATTTTTTTTGTGTGTGTGTTAAATATGGTTTGGGAGGAACTAGAGTTATTCACGTTTTTTTTCACTTTCATGGGGTCCTATAACCCTAATCCTAGCGAATGTGGAGGGATGAGTGTATAACACGCAACAAAGCACTAACATATAGTTCTGAAACTCCATGGGTTTTTATGCTACAATTCTTCATGCTGTAGTTCCCCAAAAGTGTAAACCAGAACTGGGGAACTTGCAGTCCTCCAGATGTGGTCAGTCTCCATTTCCCTAGCCAGTTTTGACAGTCATGAAGACCAAAGGGAATATCATTTGATCAACATCAGAAAGCCACAGGTGCCTAACCATTGCTATAGGGATCCGTTCAGTGAAAGGGTCACTTTCACTGTACTGTTTTAGACATATCAGAAGTCTAAGCAACAGGTTTCCCCAATACAGTAAATCTATTTGAAAAGCACAAAAGCAAGAAAAGCTCCAACCTGCACATTTTGTCCTGCTGATGAGGGGAGGCCCAGGTTTGCCAGTCCCTCCATCCCCTGGCCGGGTGAGGAGGACACTGATTTCATATTCTGTGTCAGGATCCAGGTGCCATAGTTTGTAGGTCTGCATATTCACAGCATGAATTTCTGACCATGGTGCAGTGGTCATACGGTACTCAATTTCCTTCCTTACGATAGGTCCATCGCCGGTGATGGAGTTGGTGTTGAGCTGGATGATCAAGTATGTTGAGCCTGCTCTCAGCAACTGAGGTGGTGCAACTGGGGTGGGGGGCTCTGTTAAGAAGGGCAGATAAGTAGTTAGTGGAATGGACTTTCTTATAAGATGGCTATGAAGGTGCAGTTGTAGGTACAGGGTAATAAGTTTGCAGTAGCCTAAGAAGAAGTTGGAATGTCCTGTTACTTATATTGGCCCAAGCCAGTGGGATGTAACAGCTAGAGGATTGGCTATGGACTGAAACCCAGGTTCTACTGGACCATGAAATTGACTAGCTGACTTTGGACCAGCCATAATTTCTCTCAGCCAATCTTGCACAATTATTGTGAGGATCGAATGGGAAAGAGAGGATCCATATGTGCTACCATGAGCAAACTGGGACAAGGGAAGCACATAAACACAGTGCAAAGAATGTGAGCATCATATCCCATTGTAGTCATTAGACACAACATGCATGCAACTGCAGCAGCGTCGACACGTGCCCATTGCACCCACTAACTATAATGGGATGCATCATTTCAAGTGACCTCACATTGATGCATGTGGAGGTTGCTCCAAAAGAGGGTGCACTGTATAACTAATAAATAAATCCACTGCATTACAATTCCTTTCTTTGTAACTTATGAGTTTACTGTTAGGGAGGAAGTTATGCTCTTTTTTTATTGCTTACTGCTAGGATTATGAAACTACTTAAAAATGTTTAAGGTGGAATGGCATCTTAAACCTTCTGAAATAAAATCACTGAGCAACATCAAGCTGAGATCAGGGGATTTGCACATAAAGGCTCGGATTATCATGAACCTGAAATGCAGACAAGAATGCATTTCTCCCTACAATTGTGATTGTTTTCCCATACTGGCTTACTCCAGTGTTGCTACTGAAATGCAACCTTCCAGCTATTTTTTTCTTTTTTTGACCATAGCTCCCACCTTCCCTCACCACTGGTTATGATGGTAAGGGGGTGAGGAGTATTGCAGCCTAGAAATCTAAAAATCAAAAGCAAATCCTGCCAGCATAGTGCAACTCTATCCATGTCTATTCAGAAGTAAGCTTCACTGAGTACAATTACTTACTCCTAGGTAAGTATTATAGGTTTGCTGTGTTAATACAATAATAACAAAATGGGAGGATAGTTTATATGTCTTTCATTTTGAGAGAACAGTAAATATGGATGCCTAAATCAGTCTCTTTCCAGACCATGTCACTTTAGTATGTGTGCATATATAAATCCTTTCCCTCACATATCAGCACTGAAAAGAAAAACAGAAGCAGAACAGGTATTGTGCTTCCCCATCCAAACCACTCAGAAATTCAGCAGTGTCACAGGGCAGAGGACATGCTTTAAGGTTCTTGTAGTGTACCTCAAAAATAAGTAACACACAACTATGTCTGCTGAAAGAAATGAACAAAAGATATGCAATGAAAGCATCTGTCTTCCCTTTCTTCCCCCACCTCTAATTATATGTGTTCACTGACTCCCAAAATATATCCATTACTGATAATATGGAAGAAATTTAGCGCCATACATAAAGCAGGAGCTGTAAGTCCCAATCTTCATGCTTATTTGTTCCCCTTTAAAGTGTCCTTCCCCATGCCTTGGTTCAGCAATACATCCTTGGAAAATCAGCAAGTAGTAGGCCCAAACCTTCCAGGTCTCCCTCTCCCAGCAAGACCAGCTCTACCATTAGGCACAGTGAAGCAGGTGCTTCAGGCAGCTGATGCTAGGAGGTGGCAGCAAGGAGGTTGAGGAGAATTGTGTGCTAAGTTGCTGGCCTCATGAGTCCCAAGCTGGGAAAAAGGAGGGGATCACCATCACCACCATCATATTTGCTGCTTTAAGGTGTGGAACAGGATGTGGTTCAATTGTCAGTACTAAAAAAGACTGAACTGCCAGTTCTGCTGACTTCCAGCAGAATAATGGGAAAGGTTGCTATTTTGTTGTTGTTCTTCTTCTAGTTGTTATCTGCCTAAGGAAGCAAAATGCCTCACACTAGCCTTATCTCCCATCACAATGAGCCAAAGTCAAGTCCCAAGGCACACTTTTCATACCTTTCACAATCAGTTCTGCAAAGTTGGAGACACCGGAACCCTTGCCAGACTGGGTAACACAACGATAGAAGTCCTGGTCTCCCTTGGAAACTTTATTCAGCTGGAAAGTAACAAGGAATCTTCTGTGGCTGATGTGTTTCACTGATGCAGCTGGTACAATCTCTCCATTCTGCCTCTGCCATTAAGAAGATGATAATAATAATGATAATGATAATGATAATACCCAGTCAGAAAGAAGTTATTAGAATCCCTCATATCTTTTGTGAGATTAGCATATCTTTCGTTCTCATACACGGTCTCTTTTCTCCCTCTTGCCTTTCAAGCTCTCCCACTGTAAGTCCAGTCCTGTTCACATTTGGCCAGGAAAAGCACATCTTAATCAAAGTTTGAACCATATTTTCATGGACAAAGCAGAGTTCAACAGGGAGCACCAAGACTTGTTTGAGAAACAGCTTTAGAAAGAGAAAGAGTTTTTTTCAGTGGTAATATCACAGCCATTTAGAAGGCAATAGCCACTAAGATGGCATGATGATACAACACAGCCAATAAGATTTAGCTATATGATTAGACTTGGCTATGAATTTCCTGTCCTCACTCTGAATAGGTAAATATTCAATGATATCTAAAGCATAGAATGAACTCAGGCTTGCCAGAGAAATAAAAAACAATAAAAAGAGCTTTTTAGATATGTCTGAAGCAAAAGGAAAAACAAGGAAATGATAGGGTCACTGAGCGGAGAAGATGGCCAATTACTAACAAGGGGAAGAGAGAAGACAGAACTACTCAACACCTTCTTTGCCTCAGCTTTCTCCAAAAGGATAGAAGTACTCAACCTGGGGGTTGGAGAGCAGGTGAGGAAGGGGAGTGCAAATGCAGCACAGAATAGGTAAAGAAGCAGTACAGGAATATTTGGCTAAACTAGATGAATTCAAGTGTCCAGAGCCAGATAAATTACATCCAAGGATATTAAAAGAACTGGCAGGAGTCATTTCTGAACCACTCGCAATAATCTTTGAGAACTCTTGAAGAACAGGAGAAATCCTAGCAGACTGGAGGAGGGCAAATGTCATCCTGATCTTCAAGAAGGGAAAAAGGGGACCCAAATACTTATCGCCCACTCAGCCTGACATCAATACCAGGAATGATCCTAGAGCAGACCATTAAACAGTCAGTTTGTAATTACTTAGAAAGCAATGCCATAATGACTTAAAGTGAACATGAATTTCTCAGAAGTAAGTCATGCCAGACTAATCTTATCTCTTTTTATGATAGAGTTACAAGCTTGATAGATGAAGGGAATGCTGTAGGTGTAGTATATCTTGATTTCAGTAAGGCCTTTGACAAAGTTCCTTGTGATACTCTTGCAAAGAAGCTAGTAAAATGCGGGCTGGACAGGGCTACTGTTTGGTGGATTGGTAACTGGTTGACCGACCGAACCCAAAGGGTGCTCAACAATGTCTGCTTTTCATCCTGGAGGGAAGTGAGAAGTGGGGTGCCACAGGCTTCTGTTCTGGGCCCAGTGCTATTCAACATCTTCATCAATGACTTGGATAAAGGAGTAGAGGGCATGCTGATCAAATTTGCAGATGACGCCAAATTGGGAGCAGTTACTAATACCCCAGAGGACAGGATCAAATTTCAAAACGACCTTGACACATTGGAGAGCTGGGCCAAAGCTAACAAAATGAATTTCAACAGAAATAAATGTAAGGTCCTGCACTTAGGCAGAAAGAACGGAATGCACAAATAGAGGACGGGGGATGCATGTCTGGATAGCAGTACATGTGAAAGGGATCTAGGAGTCACAAGCTGAACATGAGTCAATAATATGATGTGGCAGCGAAGAAAGCCAAAACAATTCTTAATTGCACCAATAAGAGTCAAGGGAGCTAATGGTATCACTCTATTCTGCTTTGGTTAGACCTCATTTGGAATATTGTGTCCAGTTCTGGGCACCTCAATTCAAGAAGGATATCGACAAGCTGGAATGTGTCCAGAGGAGGGTGACCGAAATGGTGAAGGGTCTCGAAGCCATGCCCTATAAGGAACAGTTTAGGGAGCTGGGTATGTTTAGTCTGCAGAAGAGAAGGTTAAGAGGGGACATGATAGCCATGTTTAAATATTTGAAGGGATGTTATGTAGAGGAGGGAGTGGGCTTGTTTTCTGCTGCTCCAGAGACTAGGACAAGGAGCAGTGGATTAAAGCTGCAGGGGGGGAGATTCCACCTGAACCTCAGGAAGAACTTCCTGACATTCAGAGCTATCTGATAGTGGAATAGGCTGGCTCAGAGTGTGGTGGAGTCTCCTTCGTTGGAGGTTTTTAAGCAGAGGCTGGATGGCCTTCTGTTGGGAATGCTTTGATGTGTGTTCCTGCATAGCAGGAGGTTGGACTCGATGGCTCTTGTGGTCTCTTCCAACTCTATGATTCTATGAATTTATATCATTGCATAAGAGTCCTGTGATTCTAATTTTTTGTGGCGGTGGGGCTCATAACTTGAATATTTTATAACATACAGATGATGTGGTCCTTCTATCATAAAATTTAATAGGTATGAGGATATTGTTGAAAGCTTTGGGGGAGGTTTGTAATAAGGAGCAACTGTATATGAATTCTTCAAAGACTCAAGTTATGGCTTTGGGCATTTGTCCCCTAAACATAAATGGACACTGAATGGGCATCAATGTTGTAAGGCCCTGTTTTTGGGGTCCCTGAAATCCGTATGGTTTGGATGAGCACCATATCTAATTGGTATCATATTTAATTGGCAACACACTTTAATTGGCACTAATATCAAATTCTAGCCTGAGAGGTGACTGAGAGGTCAAACTGAGTAAGGGAAGAAATCTGACTGTAAATGTGAGAAAGAGAGGCTAGTCAACCTAAACATCCTCTAGGTGAGATCAGGTCATTTGTCAGGCAGTAGCTGTTGTTTCTGTGGATGACTGGTTTAAGTAGAAGCTGAATGTCTTTCCAGGGAACACAACTGGGAAAACCCCACCAGGACACTGATTGACAGATGTCCTTCCCCTGTACACATGGACTCCTTCCTCTTGCCTCATAGCACTCACAATACAGAGCTATTACAACAGTCATCATTGTCTTCATTATCCAAACACTGCAAAGATTAGTGGGTTGATAGTCCATTGTCTGTTTTGCAACTCCCCTCGTTCCACACCTGAAACTGCACATATCTTCCACTATCACAGGCTATTTTTTGGGTACAGATACCCCTGATTTCATGATGCCCAGTGCAGTCTCTTCAAGGTCTACCTGTCACTCTGTCCATCTGGCTCTCAAATAAGAACAGGTCCTACCTAAGCCAAAACACATTTCTGCTCTTCACTACTCTTCTGGACTGGTAATTAAAAATGTCCCCAAAACCCTCAGCCTCTCTATCCATAATTTTTTTCCTCCCTTTATCCTTCAGCTAGCTCTTGTGTGAATGTTTGACTGTGTGTATCTTGTGTGCATGCATGAATAAATTCCCCTCAATAACAACACATTTCTAGCTTATTTCTGAATCTCTGGCTGGTTCTTTTCCTGTGTCAGCCCATAAACTTTGGTAGAAAGGTCTCATTAAGTTACCCCCTCTTGCAAGCCTCCTCTTTGAGCTAATTAATTCCCCACTTTTTGCACAGAGGTACTGGCATCACAGGGTGACCCTCATGATAGCTACATTTTGAGGTAACAATGTATTACAATGTGCAAGGAGGTAACTTAATTGATCTTGCTATTAGAGTTTTTGTTGCAAAGATCACTCCATAGATTACTTTTGGGGATGAGATACGGAACTTCTCAGAAAGATATTCACTAGAGTCAATACAGAACCATTTCAAAAGAACACTTCTAGATCTCCCTTCAGATACACCCTCCAACTGCAGGAATAAGTTGGAGTAATGCCAATAACGATTACTTGCTGTTTTTTCTGCTTCTTTAATGTGTACAACTCAGTCAATGAATTAGTAACTAAATGTGTAGAAGAGCTAAGAAGTTCTGCTTCCAAATGCAGGTGGGTAGTAGGATGTGAAAAATATTTGAGGAAATTTGGTTTTGACTCTACAGCTTTGGTATCCAGTGACATATGGAAAAACCATAAATCTATGAAATAATTGCACAAATATTATTCCAGGATGGACATTGAAGCAACGAGGGTATCTAGATTCTCCTCCATTTTCCCCTTTCTAAAAAAAATGTAATAGAAAGAGAAATATTTAATTGAGATCACTACACTCTACCATATTTTTCCTTCACTAGATATTCACAGTCTTGTGTTTTCAGACTATGAAGTGTAACTTTATGGAAGAGCATTCCCGGAGAACAGCTCAGCATTTGTGGAAGCTGAGTGGTTAAGGGCACCATTTATTATCTGTTACACTGTAAACTATAAAATATCCCAAGAAATAAATATTTGATAAGATGTTTAAAGTCTATAAATGACCTGAATAATTAGGATAAAACTGTATACTCATTGTCCAGTTCAATTAAATCAATCCTGATTTATGTCATCTAGATTTGCAGCAAAAAAAGTCTAGCTCAGAGTTGCCCAGGAGAATAGTTGAGCTTATTTCTCATAAGAAATGAGGACAGAGAAAATGTATTTGTAACTTTTGTATTTGTTTTGTTTCATTCTTAATATTTTGATACATTCTTTAATAATGCCAACCCTTCCCTTTTTACCTTTTATTGTACTGCTTGCTTGCTTATTATTCATTTTTCATTTGCCTATACCCTGTACTTGGTTGCCTGATAATAATAAAAACTACCAAACATTTCCACCTGAGTTTTCATCCTCTACCAAGTTACCACTCATCACTCAACAGATGACATGTACCAGTAGTGGTAGGAAAGGGAAAGAATTTTTAAAATTGTTCAGCCCACGGTACTATTTAGTCTTATTTTGCAATGTGCTGTCCATGCTACCCTGCTTTCCTCCAAAACAAAATGGAACAAAAACCCAGTATCATAAATTGCTTAACTGTATATACAAGCTAAACACAGAGTCAAAGATTGTTTGGACAAGGTAAACTGCAACACTTTAGTTCTGCAAGCCAAAAATAGATTTCTCCTGGGCTTCAATATGTGTGAGGAGGAAGCTGCCAACACATTAACAGTTCTTGAGTTCTAACTGGATTCACAATTTATGAAGAGATGGTTGCTGCCAAAGAGGAATGGGAAGATCCATTCTAATTTATCTCAAATAATTATCTTGCATGTATTCCAAGCTTGTGAGCTTGTACGTATCCATCACTGTTTCAGGAAACAAATGGTATGTCAAAAGGACCCAGCTGAACATATAATCCACACAGTAGAAACCAACTGGGCACAGAAATAGCCATGCCAATGAAAAGTAACTATGAGACAGTTGCCCCACACAACACCTACCTGCATGAGGAATTTCCCTGCTTCAGAAGCTTTGCCAGCAGCAACACAGTGAAATGAGGCATTCTGCCCAGCGTTCACCTCCACATCACCCAGGCGGGAAAAATGAGGTGCTTTGGCTACCAGAATATGGAGGGAAATACGTATATATTTATATACACAAACACACATACATACACGCACACACTTTTATACATCAATCTTGAAATGAAATCTTTTCCTCACTAATTTTCCATGTTCACATTATGTGTGGGCCATCTTGGATCCTGTGCTGGGAGAGTAGGGGTACGGGGATATTAAACGAACAAACAAACAAACATTGCAGTGTACTAGCTATAAGAAACTCAACCAGCCATGACCTTTTAACTGCTTAGCCTCAGTTCCCATTTGTAAAATAGGTATAATAACCTCAGTCTATTTTCCTGTAGACCAGGAATGAAACTGCCCCTCCAAATCTATCTCTTGTTTTTTGTTATTGGTAATCTTTTTAATGTGTAGGCCACAACTTAAGTCCCAGTCCTGGTAAAAGGCACAATATAGATGATGATGATGATGATGATGATTTTATAGGTAAAGAAATGGTACAAGTGAAACTTTCTTAAGTTTGTTTTTTTGGGGGGGGGGTTGAACAGGTTGCTTACCTGTAACTGTATTTCTTTGAATGGTCATCCGTGCCCTCACACAATGGGATCTTCATGCATGCGCAGTTATATTTCAGAAAGTTCCAGAGTTGAGTAGTTTGCGGGAACCCCTCCCCCATTCGGTACTGAGCATGCTCAGTCCCGCCAAGCTAACTGTCCCTCCTCAGTTTCGAGGTCTGTCGATGAAGGGACCTGAAAGAGGGGAGCCTGGGCAGGTGTGTGTGAGGGCACACATGACCATTCAAAGAAACACAGTTACTGGTAAGCAACCTGTTCTTCTTCTTCATGATCTGTGTGCCTCACACAATGGGAGATTAAGTAGCTTACCACTGGACAGCAGGTCAGGTCCTAGACGATAGAGGACAGCACAGTGCGACCAAAGCGAGCATTGCGGCAGGCTCTGAAATCCAGGCGGTAGTGCCAAACGAAGGTCGAGGGCTGTGACCAGGTAGCCACTTGACAAAGTTCCCACAGGTCAACTCCTTTAAGGAGTGCTGCCATAGCCCTAGCAGAGTGGGCGTGGAGTGGAGAAGGAGGTGATTGTTTAGCAAGTTCATAGGCGAGGCGAATTGCTTCAATGACCCACTTGGAAAAGCACTGAGTGGAGACTTTGTGGCCTTTCCGCCTCCCACCATAGCAGACAAAAAGGTGAGGAGTGAAGCAAAAGGCGAAGTTAATTGCAGGTAAAAAGCCAGTTCCTGGCGGACATCCAACGAGTGGGGGGAATGCTCCAGAGGCATGGATGGATCAGGATAGAAAGTTGGAAGGATGATATCCCGGTTCAGGTGGAATTCGGAGACCACCTTCGGTAGAAAGGACAAATCAGAATGGAGAACCACTTTGTCCTTATGGAACACCAGAAAGGGTTCATCTGCCCAGAGCACAGTCAGCTTTCCCGCTCTCCTGGCTGAAGCCACCGCTAAAAGGAATGCTGTCTTCAGAATAAGAAGACAGTCATCAGATGTAGCCGTGGCCTCAAAGGGGTGACGCATGAGTTGGGAAAAGACCAACGATAACGGCCACAGAGGAAGAGGCGGAGGGTAGAGATGTTGAAGGCCTTTAAGGAACTATTTTGAGCATAGAGTTCCTGCAAAGAGCCGCAAAGTGAGAGTTGGGTGGTTGGTAGGCAACGATCACAGAGAGGCAAACCTTGAGAGAAGAGAAGGCAAGACCTCGTTCCTTGACAGAGAGAAGGAAGTGGAGGACGGTCGACAGAGAAGCAGGTGAAGAAACCTCCGATTGGGCGTCCACAATGGCGGTGAAACTACACCACCTACGAGTAGACTCCTTCCTAGAGGCAGTAAGGACCACCAGAATCCTAGAGGAGTCTAGCATGTTATCCTCCTTACATGCAGTTTGAGATGAGGGAGGTCTGGGTGAAGCACCCAACCATCCAAGTGACAGAGGAGCTCCAGGATGTGTGGAAGGGGCATCCGATGACCCTGAGAGATGGTGAGGAGGCGACCGAACCAGTACTGTCTTGACCAATATGGGGCTATGAGAACTGCGTCTGCTTTGTCTGCCACCACTCAGCCCAGGAGTGGAAATGAGGAAGGATGTAGAGAAGCCCCTTGTTCCACGGGAACTGAAAAGCATCTCTGAGTGAATGGCAGCCTATGTCAGCTCTGGCGCAATAGCGAGGACATTTCTTGTTGTGGTAGGTGGCAAACAGATCAACAGATGGGGTACCCCAGCGAGACACTATCTGACGAAAAGCCAGATCGGAAAGGAACCACTCATGGTGGCAGGCCATGTCCCTGCTCAGAGTGTCTGCTGTAGTATTGTCCCATCCGGGCAGGTGTACAGCAATTGGATGAATTTGCAGTGGAACACCCCAGTCCCATATTTGCGGGGCAAGGTGGAGAAGTAAGTGAGGAATGGGTGTCTCGTTGGTGGTTTATGTAGCAGATAGCTGTCGTGTTGTCAGACAGATGGGAGTTGACATAGTGTAACACTGGGACTTGCACAACAGGAGCAGGTCCATAAATATCAAGGACGAGGGCATTGGCCATGTGAACGAGGATGTCAGAAAATTGCTTGACATCTTCGAGTGCTGTACCAGGGATTGGTTCTCTGAAAGTAAGTGGAGGAGAACTATGAGAAGGAGGAGTAGAGTCAGAAGAATCCTCGTCAGAATTGTAGGATGTGGAAGATGGGGAGGTTGGAGGCAGGCGAGGTTTCAGAAGGGCTGATGGCAGAGCACTCAAAGCCAGGACTGATGTCGGTACAGAAAGCCGGAATTGATGTTGGTACCGAGACTGGTATCGAGGCTGAGGCTGACAAAATCGGGAGGACAGTTGGGATCGGAGCAACAAGTGACTGAGTTGGGAGCGATGCAGCCGAAGCAGGCGGATGGGTTGGGGCTGAGGCCTAGAAACCATAGCTGTCACAGGCAGGGGCAGAGAGATGGCATGGTATTGAGAGGTTTGATTCCTGGAGGACGAGGATTAGGCAATGGAGAACGCCAGTAGTAGTCACAGCAGGATCGAGAATGGGACCAGGAGCAACGGTACTGGGATGAGTAGTGGTAGTGTGGTTGAGACAGAGAGCACGACAGCGATCAAGAATGGCAAGGCCTATAGGGAGACCAATGATGGACATGAGAATGGTGGCAATCACAGTACGCCAGCAAGTAAAAGTAGTAGGAGCCAGGTTGTTCCCTCCACAAGCGCTCATGCCCGTAGCAAGCGATGTAAGAGGCAGAGGAAAACGGCAAATCTTCTCTGGCTGGGGGGAGAGCGTAGGGACTGAGGTGCCCACAAACTCAGTGTTGGTCCTGATGACTCAGAGAGCAGACCACACTAAGGCAGGACCAGTCACAAGAGGTAGCCTGAGTAGTATCCAGAATCAGTGGCCGGTCCATGGCAGGCAGATGAGAGGCTATGGCTGGAGGAGACAGGTCATGTATAGGCCTCTGAATAGCCGGATCCTGTGGCAAAGGATCCTGTGGCGAAGGAGAGGTTGCCGGAGAGGATTGGCACTCCTGCTCCAAAGTAGGGTTGGTCAGTACCGGCGAGGGCAGGACCAGGTGTTAGAGCACCTCCGGTGCTGGAGAGAGGATGGAGACCTGACTCTCCTTAAGAGTGGTCGGTACAGGCTTGTTTTGCATTGGTGGCAGAGTGACTAAAAGCCTGAGACAGACAGCTTGAGTGGTCGGTGGACGGGCAGTGGGTGAGAGAGAATGGTGTTTCTCCTTCTTTTTCTTTTTCTTCAGGGCCACCTAAGAATGGCATGAAGAAAGCTGCTTCCGTTCGGCTAGAGTTGGAACGATCCAAGGCTGTTGGATCAAAGTTGCCTGAGAAGTAGAAGGTGTGGCGTCACCAGGCCTGGAAGACTGAGGTAGCACTGGCATCTTGGAAAGTTTCGGAATCCTCGGGAGCAAGACAATGGACAGCAGAGCTGAGGGAGAGGCTGATATCGGTACCGAGGGTGTCGATATGGAGGCTGAGGCTGGTACCGACATAGTCAGCACAGAGGAAGATTTTAATACCGACGGGCCTTGAGATGGACAAGTCAAAATCAAAGCAGTAAAGAGAGCCGTGTTGGAGGCCACTTGATCCTTTAAGCAAACAGTTTACTCCCAGCAATAGGATTTCAAGTGGGAGGCCCTGTTCTTCAAAGTTTGTGAAGTGAATTCTTTGCAAATGGAACAGGCCCGAATGTTATGGGCCTCTCCTAGGCAGAACAAACACTCCGAATGAGCATCGGAGAGCAAAACAGTGCAACCACAAGTTATGCTGAGTTTGAAAAGTGAAGACGTAAGAAGAAGAAGGGGTTCTTACAGTTTCCGTATAGAAGAAGAAGAAAAAAGTCAAACCAAACGAGATAATGCTACTCAGCAGAGGAAGCCTTCTGAGCTGTTAACTGTTCGGCAGATGAAAAGACACTGAGGAGAGACCATTAGCTTGGCGGGACTGAGCATGCTCTGTACCGAATGGGGGAGGGGTTAGCGCCAAGTTACTCAGCTCTGGAACTTTCCAAAATGTAACTGCACATGCACAAAGATCCTATTGTGTTAGGCACACAGACCACGAAGAAGAATACCACTGACAGAGGCAGGTACTTCCTCTTTCATCCTGGGATGAAAAATGCTAGCCATTCAACAGCAGCTGCAAAAGGAAAATCTGCAGCTACAGGTGGCAAAGAAATAAAAGATATGGATATGGACCTTCACAAACTTCTTTCAAACTCTTTAGAACAAGGGTGGGCAAACGGAAGCCTGTGAGCTCAACATATGGCCCACGTGACCATTTTTGTGGGTCCACGGCCTCCTAAATCAGAATAGCAAGTGGCATCCCCTTCTACTCAAGTTAAGGTGCATACTAGCCTAGCTGTGTTGGTGCACATGGCAGAAAACTCCCATGAACACTTTTCCTCCTCCATGATTGTAACATACATAATAATAGTAATTTAATCAACTAAAAATTGGCCACTTCCCCCTGCCATGACTCTTTAAATCCTCTGCCACAGGCAGTCATCTCTCTGGCCCATGCTGTTTCCATCTGTCCTGTTTTACAGTGAACACTTCTGTATTTGAAGGACTATCAGAGGACACTCCTCTTCTGGAACAACGTACAGTTAGCTATCCACATTTGCAGGTTTATCTTTCATGGCTTTGCTTGTGAGTTTCACCAACCCTTGACTCCCACACAACCTGAAGCACTTTTCCAGGGGAATTTTCCCTCTTGGCAGCTCTAATCAGGCTGCACAGCCCTTTAAAAACCTGTCTACAGTCTTCTTCTTCCTCCACCAGCCACTGCCTGTCCAGCTAAGGATGCTCAAGGTCCAACTTCTCATCATCTCAGCTCCTTCCCAATTCCCCCTCCACATATCCAAGGAAGGAGAAGAGCAAGAGAGGAAGTATAAGGCCGCCATGCCAACCCACCCCATTTCCCTCCCTTTCTTTGACCCGGTTTGGACTCTGGGTGCCTGCTCTTCCCATCATGCCTCAGCCCCCTTGCCATAGACAACACGCAAACATTTTGATAACTGCAATTTTTCACTTTTATGGGGGCCCTGTGGCCCTAGTCCTAGCAAATGTGGAGAACCACCTGTACTTCCTAATAACAGGTCATTTATAAGCCAGCGACCAACTATCAGGGTATTAGTTATAGACTCATTTAAAGAATATCTATTTGGCACTATAAAGGAACTATGAAAGAATAGTGGCTCCTATCAAATGAGAAATAGTAATCAAGGTAGAGCACCACTTACAGCAGGGATAATTCAGGAGCAGAATGTCATCCAATCCTAGGTAGCCTTGGTGTTCACTTGAGATCACAGCCTCAAACAGGACCTGAGGAAGAATCAGAGTGCTTTGTCATTTCTTGCAAATACTGAGAATCCTGTGTGACTCAAGAGTCAGATGAGGTCTTCTGAGGTTATCTTGCATACCTGGAAATGTATTTAAAACACTTTTTGTCTGCTTTTGAGGTAAGGCTGTGAAAATCTATCTGTCTTATTCTGAATGAGTTTCTCATTTCTCCACTTTTGGACAGACGAGCATGTTCAAATTTGAGTCTATGGGGTAAAGTTAATGTCATTAAAATGAATATAGTACCTATAATTGTCTGTTATTCATGTCATTCCTTTGCTTATAAGTATTTTCAAAAATTTAATGCATTATTCAGGAGATTTTTCTGGGCCTTTCCTCTTTGTAGAATGTCAATGAAAAGGATGCCACTTCCAATTAAAGAAGATGGGTTTGGTTTTCCAGATCTGGCCATATATCATTGGGCATATTTGTTATCTTGCACTAATTTTGGACCTTCTTCCCTTAGATGGAGTAATATGCCATGGTTAGTTTTAGAATCTTCTTTTTTTGGCTACTTTATCTAAATGAATAGCTTTAGGTTCTCTGTTTATTAAAACAGATACAGTACTGCATACAATTTCTGAGGCCAGAACTCTGTGGCAAATATCATTGCATCAATTACAGTTTGATCCATATTCCCAAACTAAATGGACTCTATACTTATGGAAGGCATGGGCAGAAAATGGGATTTTTACTCTAAACCTGTTACTTCACATTGATGATCAGTTTCTGTCCTTTTCAGTGTTACAAAATCAATTTAAACTACCTTCAGAAGCCTAATGACAATATTTGCAATTACAATGCTACAATGCACATTTGGTCCTGCACCTCTTAGGGTCTTTCTGCCCTACACTGTTATAGTGCTATTGTTCCACTTTCAACATTTTGTGGAATTCTGAGGATTGTAGTTGATGAGGTCAAAGAGCTTCCTGGCTGAGAATTCTAAATGCCCCTCCCTAAACTGCAAACCCCAGGATTCCATAGGATGTTGAAATAGAATAATAGCACTGTAACAGTGTAGTGCAGAAAGGCCTTTACTGTTTCTGAGTTTCCCTTAGTATTAGAAATACTAATAGAGGCTGATCAACTACTTCAAACCAATGGCATACAGACACACACACACACACACACACACTTATTATCCACAAAATACGATATACAATGTTTGCAGCAGGAATGGAACAGAAAACTGGAATTCCCCAGTTTCACTATTCAATGGTCTGTTGTTCTAACATCTATAACAAATACCACTACAGATCTCCAATTACCTCTTATACAACAAAAACTGTTGTTTCAAGTATCTTAGGGCCTTTCCGCACTACACTGTTAAAGTGCTAGTATTCCACTTTCAACATCCTGTGAAATTCTGGCGTTTTCAGTTTACTGAGGCCAAAGACCTCTCTGGCTGAGAATTCTAAATGCCCCTTGAAGTTCTTCCCATTGATCAGAATTGATTGGGTGGGCTACATGTTGAGTCCATTTGTTGTTTAATTGTTTCTTCGCTGGTGTCCCATTTCAATAATATTTTGTAAATTTTGTAAATGGACATTTGATTTTCTTTAGAGATAATTGCCTCTAAAGCTGTACTTTCAGATTGAAGGCATTTCAATTTTAGATCAATTTTCCATTTTTCTTTAAGTTGTCTATGTAGAAGCCATAGCAAGTAATTCCTTCTTCTTGAAATTCTTCTTGAGATTTCACTGTTGATTTATCTTGAAATTTTGTCAACTCTTTATATATTAACCATTTTCCAAATACAATATTCTGTCTTTTATAAAATGCTTCATGAGGTGAGAGCCAAAGCGGAGTGTGAGGTTAGCATTTTGATTTGAGATTCTTCCAAGCCTTTAGTACAGTTCTTTCTTCTTTGTGGTCTCTGTGCCTCATACATTAGGAGCTTTCGTGCCTGCGCGGTAGCGTTCGGAAGATTCTAGAGCTCGTTAGCTTTGGCAGGAACCCCTCCCCCACGTCGGTGCTGCGCATGCTCCTTCCGCCGACTAACAGTCTCTCCTCAGTTCTTTCTTGTCCGCCTCAGCGTACAGAAGGTTCTGCTTGTTGGCTTGCTTTTCGATTTGGTTTTTGGTGTTTTTCGACTTCGGATTTGGCTTTTGACTACCCCTCATGGATTTTGGACTTGGCTTGGTACTTTCTCGATCGGTTTTGACCCTTTTCTGGCTTTGACTACGATTTCGGATCTCGGACTGTGTTTGGCGTTCTCGGACTCTTGTTTCTTGTTTCCTGCCTTGCACCCGGTTTATGTCGGCTCTCTTCAAACACTGCACCTCCTGTGGAAGGAAGGTCGCTCTCTCTGACCGACACTCTAAGTGCCTGATTTGTTTGGGTGAGGGGCACAACGTTCAGGCCTGCCCCATTTGCAGAAAGTTTATGCATCAGACTCTCCGCAACAGGGCAGCAAGGCTTAAATCCCACTGTTGGGAGGAGTCTCTTCGTGTCCAGAGACCCGAGACGATGGCTGAGAAACGCCCGTCCTCTTCTTCTTCTTCGGCAGCAGCAGCGGCTGCCGTGCCCTCGACCTCGTCGGTATCGGTACCGGGCTCGGTACCGATAATGAAGTTGCCGAGGATACAGAAGATCTCGGCAACTCGGGCACGTGAGGACCCTGCGGCCTCGCAGGCCTCAACCTCCTCCTCCAGGCCAGAAGAAACGCCCCACCACCGAGGGCCTGGGGGAGAAGAAGAAGAAGAAAAGGGAGAAGAAGCGGCGCTCTTCACCGACGGTGGTGCGACCCCTGACTCCACCACCCATCCAGCCCGCCGAGGAACGTCAACTGATGGAGCTCCCTGTGGTAGAGGAGCCTCTGGAGGAACATTACATCCTCGAGGTGTTGGATGAGGAGCAGGCCGTGCAGGCCTCGCCCTCCCAGCTGCCCGAGCTGATTGTGGAGACCACCCCGCCAAGTCGCCGTCTGGCCTCGGCAGACCGCCAAGAGGAGGCTGTGGTCAGGCAGCGCCCAGCCTCTCGACGCGACCAGTCCCGCTCGCCGGAGCAGCGGGCTAGGCCTCCATCCCCGCGATATCGGGAGATGCGCCTGGAGAGGCGTCGCTCGGGCGAGAGCGCCTACTCTCCATGCCCAGGAGCAGGTGTGGCACGAGCCGGCCGGCTCATACTATTCGTATTCACCGTCTTACAGGGACCTGTACCATCCAGATCCAAGGTACTGGTCTCCTCGTCGCCGGTCTCGCTCGCCACCGCGGGAGGCTCACTACCCCCGCTACAAGAGGTCACCACTGCGTCGTTCACCAAGTCGCCATCGGTCCCCAGAGCCCTCACCCCGCTACAGGGCTGTTTCTCCACCACCGTGGACGACGGCCGCAGCTACCCGCCCGACACCACAGCCCACCGTGGCCCAACCGGCGGTAGCTGCGACTTCTACCACGCAGGCGGCACACCGACTTAGGCCCGCGGTCGTGCCCCTGCAGGTGACTCCGATACCGGTCTCGACATCGGCCGTATCGGTACCGACGCAGCCTGCAGCTCCAGCTGTCACCCTGGCACCCCCGGCCCATAGGCCGGCCGAGGAGAAGGAGGAGGAGAGGGCGCCATCACCATCCAGCGACTCTTATGACTTGGACTCTAACTCTGCTCAGTCCACCCCTTCTTCTCACGAATCCCCCCTGCTGGGGTTTGGAGAGCCAGGCCCGGAGTCTGCACCGGAGGACGTCCGCCAGTTTTCGGCGATCCTCCTCTGGATGGCGACAGCCCTTGGCCTGAAGGTGACCGAACCTGCTCCACAAGCCCAGGACCCAGTCTTCCAGTACTTGGAAGCCCGCCCACCATCGACCGCACCGCTGCCGTTCCTGCCAACCCTGGTGGAAGCGATGAAGCAGCCGTGGGCGAAGCCGGCATCAGCACAGCCTATCCCACATAGGCTAGAGCATCTGTACAGGACACAGAAGGAGAACGCAGAGTTCCTTTTCAATCATCCTGTACCAAACTCTATTGTGGTCGAGTCGGCTCAGACGAAAGGAGGCAACCGAGTGCATACCACCCCTCCGGACCATGAAGGACGGAAGCTCGATGCCTTCGGCCGAAGGTTCTATTTGGCATCGTCCCTGGTGGCCAGGATGGTGAACACGATGGCATGCCTCGTGGCCTACCATCGGAACCTCTTTGACCGACTCGCTCCACTCCTTGCTGACTTGCCGGAGGAGTCACGCACCTCGGCCCCACAGATCTTTGGCGAGGCCGTTCCGGTGGCTACACAGCAGATCGCCACCTCGAGGCACGCCGTGGAGGCTACCTCGAGGGTGATGGTCGGTGCCGTAGCTCTCTGATGCCACCTGTGGCTCCGGTCTTCTGGGCTTCAGGAGGACAGCCGTCGGCCATTGGACGTCTACCATTGGACGGCGAAGGGCTCTTCCACACCTCCACCGACAAGGCTATGGATCAACTCGTCAAGGGCCGGCTGACAGCGAAGAAGATGGGCATCAACCAGACTGCCCAGTCTCACCGCTCTTTCCAGCCGAGGCCTACGTGGAGAAGGTCCTCCTCTTCATCGGCGTACCAGCCGCAGTCCCCGCGGTTGACTGCGCCGAGGCCGTCGACCTCTTCGGCTTCGAGGAGGCTTCCCAGACGACGACCATCTTCGTCGTCCAAGAAGTCGTCCTCCGGAGCGAAGTCCCGGTTTTGACGGCCTTCGCAGGACTCCACCCGTGCCATCCTTTGCCCTTCCAGTAGAACTGTTCCACCACCTGAGCCTGGCCAGGCACCTCGACTGCTGGCTGGAGATCACTGTGGACTCCTGGGTACTTACCATCGTCCGCCTGGGGTACGCCATCGAGTTCCAGGCTATTCTGCCACGGGTGTCTACTATTCCACTCCGGCCAGCTTGGCTCTACTGGAAGAGGTCCAGTCCCTCCTCGAGAAGGGAGCGATCGAGAGGCTCCCGCCTTCAGCCAAGACCGCCGGCTTCTACTCTAGGTACTTCACGGTGCCAAAGGCGGGTGGATCCCTGCGGCCCATCCTAGACCTCCGAGGGGTGAACGAATACATCCGCCCCAAGAGGTTCAAGATGGTCACGCTGCCGTCGATCCCCCCTTTCCTTCGCCGAGGGGACTGGTTTGCGTTCATAGACCTCAAAGACGCCTATTTCCACATCTCGATCCACCCGCAGCACAGGAGATACCTTCGGTTCGCGATCGACGGCACCAGCTACCAGGACCAGGTGCTGCCATTCGGACTTTCCACCGCACCGCGGGTGTTCACCAAGTGCATGGCTCCGGTCATGTCCTTTCTGAGGATGAAGGGCATCTCCGTCTACCCTTACCTGGACGATTGGCTATTGGTGGCGTCCTGCAGACAGAAACTGTACAGGGACTTTCATCGGACTTTGTCCCTTCTCACTCGGCTCGGACTCAGGGTCAAACCCAAGAAGTCCCATCTCGAGCCCACTCGGGTTCTCGACTTCATCAGGGCAACCCTCGACTCGGTATCGGAGAGGGCCTTCCTCCCAGATGAGAGGGCGCGGATGCTTCGTCGGGCGCCGTCCGCTGCCTTCGAGGCCTCGACGGTGTCAGTGAGGAGGATCCAACAACTCCTCAGCTACATGGCCTCAACCACCGCCGTAACCTACCTCTCCAGGTTATGCGCTCGGTCGCTTCAGCACTGGTTCGTCAGAGCCTTCGATCCACTCTGGGATGACCAGCGCCGCCGATATCGCCTGCCCCAACAGGTACGCCGATTGCTCCTGTGGTGGCAGTCGTACAGGAACCTCCTGTCAGGCATGCTGTTCCGCGAACCCAGGCCGTTGGTCACGATAACGACGGATGCCTCGCTCTTCGGCTGGGGAGCGCACACCAGGGATCTCCGGGTCTGAGGCCGGTGGATGGACGACGAGCTGTTCCTCCACATCAACTCTCTCGAACTGTTGGCGATCCACAAGGCCCTGAGAGCGTTCCGACACCTGGTCACGGGCCGCACGGTGTTGATCCTCACCGACAACACGACGGCGGTCTGCTACGTGAATAGGCAAGGAGGGACGCACTCCGCCACAATGCTGGGCATCGCCCTTGAACTTTGGAACTGGTGCATCCCGCTCCGGATACACCCTGTGGCGGTTCACCTGGCGGGGCAGGAGAACACCACAGCGGACGCGCTCAGCAGGGACACCACTTCCCACCACGAGTGGTCCCTGTCCGACGAGGCCTTCCGGATGCTTCGGGACCGATGGGGCGAGCCGACCATCGACCTCTTCGCGACCAGCCAGAACGCGAAGTGCCGCCTGTTCTGCTCGAGGGCCGGCCACGATCGCCGCTCCATCGGCGACGCATTCCAGTTTCCGTGGGACGAAGGGCTGATCTACGCCTTCCCTCCGTTCCCGCTCCTGGGCCGCGTGATCGCGAAGATCATCGCGGACCAGGCAGACGCGATCCTCGTGGTACCGTACTGGCCGAGGCAGCACTGGTTCAGACCCCTGATCGAGGCTGCCCGGGGCAGGACTCTCAGGTTTCCCATGGTACCAGACCTGCTGTCCCACTCCGACGGACTGGTGTTGCACCCGGACCTGGCGGTGTTCGCCCTCCGTGCCTGGAGGATATCATCCTAGATGACCCGGCCATCGGGAACGTCTTGACCGAGGCCAGGAAGAAGTCCATGCGAAGGAACTACCACTACAAGTGGCAGCGCTTCGTGGCCTTCGCCGAGGAACGTCAAGAGCTGGTATCACCTGTCACCCTGCGTACCGTGCTCCACTTCCTCCTCCATCTCCGGCAACAGGACCTGGCCTTCCCGTCGCTCAAGGTCTACCTCGTCGCGATCGTGGCATACCAACTGCCACGATCCCCGTCGGCCGCTCTCTTCAGGGACGGTACCATCAAGCAGTTCCTGAAGGGCCTGCAGCACCTCTACCTGCCGGTATCGCTGTGGTCGCTGTCATTGGTGCTGTCCCAGCTGACGAGGCCGCCCTTTGAGCCCATGGCCACGACGGACAACAGGCTGCTCGCGATGAAGACCGCGTTCCTAGTGGCTGTCACCTCTGCCAGGCGGGCGGGAGAGTTAACGGCGCTACGGTGCGATGAACCATACTTGGTCTTTCATCGGGACAAGGTGGTCCTCCGGCCTGACATCTCCTTCCTGCCGAAGGTGGTGTCCAGCTTCCACCTGAGCCAGGACATCATCCTGCCGGCCTTCTACCCGGACCCGACGACGTCTCTGGAGCGATCCCTCCACTCCTTGGACGTGCGTCGGGCGCTGGTTTTTTACAAGGACAGGGCCTACACACAGACACCCCACCTGTTTGTCTGTTATGGCAGGCGCCGGAGAGGCCACAAGGTATCCATCCAGCGCTTCTCTAAGTGGGTGGTACAGACTATTCAACTGGCGTACGAGCTTGCCAGGAAGCCTCCGCCAGACCTGCTTCGGGTCAACTCCACCAGGGCCGTGGCGACATCTGCTGCCCTCCTGCGAGGCGTCGACCTGTCAGAACTCTGCCGTGTGGTGACCTGGTCCCAGCCGTCGACCTTCGTGCACCACTACAGGCTCGACTGCCGTTCCAGGAGAGATGCCCGGTTTGGACGTGCTGTGCTGTATTCTGTGCTCTAGGATCTGGGACCTGACCCACCATCCTACTGGTAAGCTACACAGTCTCCTAATGTATGAGGCACAGAGACCACGAAGAAGAAGAACAGGTTGCTTACCTGTAACTGTGGTTCTTCGAGTGGTCATCTGTGCCCTCATACATCCTCGCTCTGCCTTCCCCTCTTTTTCAGGTCCCATCTGCTTCGGCGGACCAGAACTGAGGAGAGACCGTTAGTCGGTGGAAGGAACATGCGCAGCACCGGAGTGGGGGAGGGGTTCCCGCCAAAGCTAACGAGCTCTAGAATCTTCCGAACGCTACCGCGCAGGCGTGAAAGCTCCTAATGTATGAGGGCACAGATGACCACTCGAAGAACCACAGTTATAGGTAAGCAACCTGTTCCTCTCCACATTCAGAGGTTTGACATGCACAAATTTCATTATTTGAAAGCATGCATGCCTCACCCCATTCTCTTCCTCCCATTCCCATGCATTTTGCCCCAGTAAAAAGAACTCACAATGAAGCAAAATAGAAGGGAATGGGAATGGGGGAAAGCTCATGCGAGTCTTCCTTTTCTGCCTCTTTCCCCTTCTCATCCAAGGGGTGGGGGTGGGGGAAGCATTTTGTCCTGGTGCAGAAAACTCATACTGAGGCAAAATGGAAAGGAATGGTGGGGGGAGCTCATGCTAGTTCTCTGTGCCATGGCAAAAATGCATAGGATTGGCAAGGGGAGCTCTTGAAGGGGGAAGGAAAGGAAGCCTTGTGTGGGTCTTACCCTCCCCATATTCCCTTCCCTTTTGCATGGGAATGGGAAGGAGAGAGCCCCAAAGGGAATGGGAGGAGGAACCTGGGGAAGCTATCTGTGATTTTTCCACTTTCATGAAAGTTCTGTGCCCCGAACTCTCATGAAAGTGAAGGGAAAACTTGTAATGGTCTCCTTATAAAGTGATTATTGAAATTTTTATTTATTTTATCTTTATTGTACCAAAGATAAGCATTCCATTCTAAATATAGATCTTATTTGCATGTGGACCATAAACTCCAGCTACTTGACTCTTTTGATTTTCCCATGTTATCTCAACTCCCACGTAGTGTCCATTGTTATCTTTAAATATTTCTGCAGGTTGAATTTTTTTCTTGACACATACAACAACACCATTCTTTTTCTTCTCAGATGATGAAATATATTCTTTCCTGAATTTCTTGCTCTGGTTCAGTTTTTCTCTCTCATTTTTTTATTCTAATTTCTTGCAGACATATGATATTATATTTCTTTTTTTGCAAGATAGTGAAAGATTTTATTCCTTTTTTGTAATGTATTTATTCTTTTTATATTCCAGGATAGTATTTTTAAATCCACCTTCTTATTCTATTTCCTTTTCTTCTAGTACATCTGATTCTATCTTTTCTTTATTAGAAGTCTCTTCCTCTTCTTCTTGTCTCTCCTCTTCTTCTTTTCTTTTTCCCTTCTGAATCTTCCACTTCTTTAGCTTCTCTTTCCTCTTCCATTGTACGTCCTAGTTGCTGTTGTTGTTCTTCTTCTTCGTCGTCGTCTTCTGATTCTCGTCCTCCTCCTCCTCCTTTTTCTAATCTTTTTCTCTAATATTTTCCAGTTTCTCTGTCATTTTGCTTTTCCTTAGATCAGCCTTCAAATTCTGTCTTTTCCAGACTTTGGCTTGTAGAATGAAGTTCAGTCTGTAAGTTTTATCTCTAAAATGGAATATTTTTCCTTGAAGTTTTGCCCATCCATATGCAATCACTTTTCTTCTCAACTGAGCAGTCAGAAATTTATACTACTTTCTATTTTTTTGCAAGATTCTTCCTGGGATATCCTTATAAATCATTTTTTTTTCATTTTGTATTTTAAAAGTGCATCCTAAACTGCACCGGATAATGCTGTTCCTCGCTGTTCTCCTTAGAAAGTAAATCACAATGTCTTTTGGGAGGTTTCTTTTTTTAGCCACTAGTGAATTAATTTTAAATATTTTATTCAAGTTGTTCTCAGAGATTTTCCAGGAATTCCGCAAGTGCTGCTATTAACATTTCAGAGTTTTTCTGTTCTCTTGAGCCTGTGATTTTTAAAATTTTCTCTTAATTTTAATTCCATTAAGCCTTTTTTGTCTAGTTCTGCTTCCTGTTCTAATAACAAAGTGTCCATTTTCTTTTCTGTTTCTTTCACTTTCTCCTTCAAAATTTTTACTCTATTATCTATTCATTTTAAATTGTTGGAATTAAAAGAAATCAAGAAATCAGTAGAAAGTTCTCTAATATTTAGTGACACAGATATACTTTAAAACTATTTACTCATGTTTTGGAACCTAACACAAAGTCAGTAGAAATGGATCTTTCATGTTCTCTTGAATCTTAAAAGGCTGTTATTCCAATATCAGAAAGACAGCAATGCAAAATTTCAACTTGCGTCCAGACTACCTGAAGCACAAGATTATCCCACATGGAGCTGTCTGACCTTCAAGATCATCACTGGAGGTCCTCCTCTCAATCCCACCATCTTCAGAAGTATGTTTGGTGGAGATGCGAAAGAAGGCTTTCTTGCTGGCAACTTCCAGGCCCTGGAACTCTTTAGGTTGATCCCCTCTACAAAATTCTCCTCCTTTGTCCAACTCTTATACAGGAGGTAAATTAAATTTGGCTCCACAAAACCTTTTACAGTAGTATATTTTAAGGAGCCTTAATGGAGAAGATCCCCACATTATCAGATGCAAGGAATCCAACTGTTGAGCGGTGAAGAAGAGCTGAAAATGTACTGCATTAAAAATAGAAGAATGGCATATGGGGCCTAGGAAAACATTTGCAAGATAGCAGTAATTAGAGAAAGTCTTGAGCTTTCACAAGCCAGCTGATACTTCTTTGTAGATGATGCCATTTTAACTACAGTAGCAATGGTACTTACACCTGAACACTGGAGATAGAGAGAATGATAACTGTCACAGCTTCTGTGAGAATGGGATCTCAAAGACTTTGGAATCTCCAAGAACAGCCTGTGCAATGTAAAAAGAACCATTTTTTATTTTGCTCAGTCTCATTTATCTGTCTTTCTTTTCCTCCCTCTAATACGTCTGTCTCTTTCTCAACCTCTCTTTGTTTTCTCTTGACTATGTACTCTCACCTTTCTTTAGCATCATTCTCTTTCTAAGCCTGAGAACCATGACTGACTCACCTGATACTCATTGGGCCAAAACATACTGACAGCCAGCTCCACTTGGTGCCACAGCCGCCCATGAGATCCAGAGATATTCCATACTGCTCTGCCCAGGGGGCCCCCATTCACCTTCACATAGGCATTAAGTGTTCCAGGGCTATGGCCATCATGACTATACATGAAGTAACTGAACTGAAGGCAGTGGGTGTCATTCTCACTCAGTGTCTGGAAGAGGATATGGGCTTTCTGCCCCTGAGCATACTGGGAGGAATTAACCATCAGATAGGAGCCTACAAAAAAGAGAGACAGAGTACACAAATTATTTACACAGCAGAGCATGCATGACGAAGTTTGGCTTCAGAATTGCTTGCAATGCATGAACCCAATTAGAAATAAACACCTTTTCTTATAAATTATTGATAAGTTACACTGCATGACTTCGCATGTGGCAGATTTGCAGGCTGGGCTGGTCACGAGTAGCTCATGGTTCTGCAGTCATGTGATTGTTTGGAGCAGCCGCTTTGCCTTCCTGGCAGCCCCTGTTCTGCCTGGGAAGGCCCCCACTGCAGCTGGCAGCCAATGAGTTTAAATTTCCTGGTTTGAACTCATTGGCTGCCTTAGTTTGGGCTCCTGTTGGCTGCAGTTTTCCCTCTGATCTGCCCAGAGGGTATTTAGCCTGAGATCCTCCCAGCCAAAGCTCAGTCTTCTTAGAGAGTTGGCTAGAGAGGACCTTGGCAGCAGCACCAGCAGTGGATAGCAAGTGTTGAAGAGAGCGGTGAGCAATGGCAAAGAGCAAGGAGGCAGCATTCATAAGATGGACAAGCAGCGAACAGCACTGAAAGATGTCTGGAGTGGTGGGGAGAGCAGCGGTGGGGAGGCCTTCCTGAAGTTGGGCCATCGGCAAGAAGTGTTCAAGAATCAGTGTCAGCTAAGGAGAGTGCACCAGGCAATGAGTCATTGCACCTCTCTCCCAGAGTGGACAAGTTTTTAACAGCTCTTTTCAAGGCTACTTGAGCTGGAATCACTGAGCGGTTCCCACCACTTAAGCATTACTGCTCACTCCTCTGAGGCACCCCTCCCCCAGTATCCCTCCCCCTTGTGTCTTTGCTCTGCATGCAGAGTAATTGGCACTTGGTTAATCCTCGCTTTTTTACTTCCTAGGCTATCTTACTCCACTTCGCTGCCTTGTTCTTGTTTCCCTCCTGCCTATACCCTATTCTCCCTACTCAGATGCCTCGTTCTGGGTCCTCCTCTTCCCTACACCCCTATCCATCCAGTCAGTCCTCACCACCGAATCTTTTCCTCCCAGTTGCAGCAGACACTTCCTCCTCACTTCCTTTTGCTGCACTCCACTGTTTGAGGCTGTGGAGGGTGCCAAACTTGGCCCCTCCCTCCTTTTCCAGCCTCCTGAGGTATCTGTCCTCCTAGACCACCACCCTTCATTATGGTTCTTCTATCTATGTCCCAGATTGTAGCCTTTTCTTCTAGTAACTTCTGCTGAGGATTCATCTGGCCTGGGGTTTCTGTCTGTCAGTTGTGTTCTTGGCAGTACTGCTTCAACTTTCAATTCTTGGGCCCTTCCAGGCTTTGTGATGCCACCAAGAAAGGGACGGGACCCTAGAACTCAGGAGCAAACTGGATACTCATGGAAGTTATGGGCAGAGCTAGGTCACAGCAAGAGCAGGGAAACCTCCACATCTGGAGCTTCACGGTCTGCAGCAGGGAGTGCTAGGAAAAGAAACATGGGTCATTCTTGAAGGCCTATCCCAAACTCTTGAGTTGCTTGTGGAAAAAGTAGAAAAGTTGGAGGCAGGCAGACAGATTGGAGTCTCAGGCTGCAGCAGCTGGCCAGACATCAAACAGAAGCAGCACAATGGTTACCTCCACATCAGAAGACGAGTCGGATAAAGAAGACAGGGCCAGCAGGCGGAGGAAGAAAGGTGGAAGCAAGAGGAGAAGAAGACACAGTTTCAGCAGAAATTCAAACAGCAGGGATCCTCGGGTGAGTCTTCATCTGAGGGGGGACAGGACAGAACAGAGTACTGGAGGGCTGCGACATGTGTTCCTGGCCTACCGGCCTGGGTGATCAAAAGAAGGGCCAAGGGAGTCAGGCACCTGGGGAATCAGGGGCCGGCACCTCAATCTCCATCTGGAGAAACAGACAGGGGAGCATATCTATAATAAATACTATGTTGACATCTTCTTACCCCTGAAGCCTGAAGGGGAGGAAGGACGTGTTCGCAAAGCAGATAAGCATAAAAAGTAGGAAGACAAGGGGGAAGGAGTCAAGCACTCTTTCAACAACTGGTTCATCCAATACATGGTCTTCATGGGTGTGGTCCAGGTGGACTACCCAGACCAGGGCTGACACCTATCCAACCACCTGGGGAACATTCTAAAATCTTGAGCCTTGGCTGGTGATGGGGTAGCCATTGAGTATGATGTGGCCTTTCACAAGAGGGCCTCCCAGAGCGAGCATGCTTGCAAGGACTTAATCAATGACAAGTTATGGCTTCTTAGAAGAGTTCAACTGGGTGTCTTTCTGGCAGGAATTGTAGGAACTGGGCTTACAGCTTCAGGCACATACTGATGCAGGGGCATTGGTTTTGGGATATACCTCACCAGGCACTGGTGGGTCCAGAGGTGGCCTAGTGTATGGCACTGGTAGTGCTGATCTCACATTCCTGGAGCTGTTTCCCACAGTAATTGCCATCACTATTCGGTCTAATTTTGCGACAAAAGGGACATGAATGCTCTGTATACTTCTTGTGTGCCTTCAACTTATTTCTGACTTCTGGTGACTCTAAGGTGACCCTAACACAGGAGTTTTTTTTCAAGATTTGTTCTGAGGAGGTTTGTCATTGTCTTTCTCTGATGCTGAAAGTGTGTGACCTGCTCAAGGTCACCCATGTGTTTCCGTGGCTGAATGAAATCTAGTCTCCAGAGTCATATCCAGCGCTCAGACCACTACACCATACTGGCTCTCTTCTGTATGTATATTTAGATGACATTGTGCATTTCAGTTAGAGAACTCTTTGCCAGAATTAGAATATATAGCATTATTATCATATAATTATATAATGAGCCTTTCTGGCAGTAAAGGTGCCTTAACTATAGATTTTTCTGGGAAGAAAATAGCTGTGGCCCAAACTTAAAGAGTGAGTTTCACCAGTCTGGTGCCCTCCCGACAGTGAACTACAACCCCAGGACTGATGCTGGTCCAGGACAATGCACTCTAACTCATCTGGATGATGCCAGTTTGGGGAATGCCATTAAAAGTCTGGGAGAGATGCCTGGTCAATTACTCCATAAGGTATTATGTATGTTAGATGGTTTGACTGCTTTGAATCAGGGATTTTCAACTAACCTATTCCAATACTCTGTGGTATCATCCCTCTCCCCACTGAACAATATTTGTCACCAGCGGGTGCAATGCAAAATGCGTTACCTAAACAAGTGTTCATTCAGGTGACTCTGAGTATCAGCCACATATTCTCCCACAGATAGAACTCTCCAGTTATTCCGCCTCATCCTGGCCTCCTTGATAGAATCATGGGACTGATTCAACGGGTCATCTAGTTCAACCCCTTGCCATGAAGGAATATACCACTCAAACACTCTGGAAAGATGGCCATCCAGCCTCTGTTTAAAGGTCTCCAAAGAAGGAGAGTACACTATCCTCTGAGGCAGTCTTTCCTATTGTCAAACAGCTCTTACAATTAAAAAAAAGTGATTTCTAATGTCTAGGTAGAATTTCTTTTCTCATAATTTGAATGTTGTAATCTCTTGAACAGCTCACTCACATCTGCTACCTGACATCATCTCAAAATCACTTCATAACCTTTTAAGCCTTTTAATGCTCCAAGCTCCAATGAAGAAAAGAGGAGAAAATGCAAAATTATTTGGACACATAAAATATTATGAGATTGATCGAAGAACAAAGGAGCATTTTGAATTTGCCGATAATGCTGATGGAAGTATTAGCAGCTATACAAAAAATTGAAAACCACTAAAATTCCAGGGCCAGATGGATTTCCTGCCATGTACTCTTTGAAGATGAACTGATATTTCCATTACAGACAGCATTTAATGAAATAATAAAGGAGGGCAAACCTCAATCCTGGAATCAAGCAAACATTACATTAATCCCCAAGAAGGGAAAAGATCCTAAAGACCTGGGAAATTATAGACCGATATCATTACTAAACACAGACTATAAAATTTTTGCTTCAATCATTGCAGACAGATTAAAATGAGTATTGCAATTGATTATTCATAAAGATCAGAATGGCTTTTTAACCAAAGAGATTAATCAGAAACAATATCAGATCAGTTATAAATATGATCTGACACTTTGAAAAACACAATGAAAGAAAACTAGCTATGATCTCCATGAACTTCAAAAAGGCTTTTGACAACTTCGATTGGGACTATACGCTTAAATTATTGCACAGAATGGACTATGGCCATAACTTCTTTCAATGGATCAGAGAGATTTACAAAGACCAAAAATTACAATTTACTAAATGACCATGATTTAGTCTCATGGGATTCCTTTACCCGATGGAGCGGAATTTCCTCTAAAATTAATCAAACATAGAGGAAAATGATCCCTGGATAAGAGGGGATCACGGAGGAGGCTCGTGGGGGGTTCCGAATCCAAACGTGCTACAAGAGAGGAGAAGGAGGAAGACACGATTGGAACAAGGATCGCAAGCCGCCTTTATCACGAGGTTTACCTTAACAGGCTGGATGTGTCCCCACTTTTACAGAACCCAGAAAAGACAGAAAGCGAGGAAACCACTAGTAGTTACCCAGAAAAACTTTTATTGAGAGAAATAAGGAAAAGAATTGTTCTAACTCTAAAGGAGAGGCAGATTCCTGGAAAAGATAAACTCTGGGAGGGAAAAGGAGGGGAGAGCTACCGCTACAGCGGTGCGGTCGGGCAGCAGAGAAGAGGGGGCTTTACTTACCATTCCTGTGGGGATGTTAATGAAATGAGAAAAAGTTAAATAGTGAAATCCACCTAAAATCGTTTTTTAATTAGTGCGATTGATATTGAGAAAGTTTGGGGAAACAGCGATGAATTAATGAGGTGTGTGAGACGGTTGGAGTATTAAATGTCTGGAAAAGGATTTACAAGGCGGATGAGCAGAGAAGACGGAGCTGATTTTAGCTAAAAAAACCCAAAAGGAATTAAAGTGGTGAGACAAAAGGGGGAAATAAGCGTGTAAAAGGACAGATAGGGTGGCAGCCAAAAGAGAGAGACAAAAGGCAGAAAGGGGAGGGCGCCGGCAAAAGACCGGAATGAAAGCAAGCAGAGAGAGGTGGAGAGAAAAGGGGAGAAAGGAAGAGAGGAGGCGAGACAGCGAGAGCAAAGGACATTAGAGAGAGGGGGAAAGGGGACAGAGACAACGAAAACACGACGGACGAAAGCAAGCGGGGAAGACCCGGGAGGGAGACGGGAGAAAGGAAGAGGAGGTGTGAGGGCGAGAGCAAGGGATTTTGAGAGGTGGAAGCGGATAGAGACGACGAACAGAGACGAGGGAAAACAAAAGCAAGAAGGGAGAGCTGGAGAGAGACGGGAAAAAGGAAGAGGAGGTGGGATGGCGAGAGCAAAGGACATTAGAGGTGGAAGGGGAAGAGACGACGAATAGAAAAGATGGAAAAGCAAGAGGGAGAGGTGGAGAGAGACCAGAGAAAGGAAGAGAGAGAGGGGGGAGAAAGACAGGAGAAAGGAAGAGGGGGGGCAAGACTGTGAAAAAAGGTCACTGAGAGAGAGGTGGAAGCAAATTGAGACGAAGAATTGGGACGACGGAAAAAAAGCAAGTAGAAAGGGGGGGGAGAAAGTTGGAGAAAGAAGGTGGGACGGTTTAGAGAAGGACATTGAGAGAGAAGTGGGAGTGGAAGGATGAGAGGTTAATAAGGAAAAAAGGGTTTGGGGAAAAGGGAATCACAGTCGAGGAGAAAGTGGTTTAGGGAGGTGAGGGCTGTGTGGTTTGAAAAATAAAAGTGAAACATAAGGGGTTCGTGGTTGGATTGAATGGTAAAATATATTGAAAATATAAACTCTAAATTTTTAAAATAATAAATAAAAATAAAGGGTGAATGATAAATTGCTCTGAAAATACTGTTTTTGTTGAATAATACAAGTAGAGATTGAATAAGAGTTAGAATTAATTAGTATATACTGAGTTTCTGATTTGATATTTGAATAATTAAAAAACTGAACACTTTTCCACTTGCTATCTTTGACATTTGATAGTTAATATTTGATATTAGATAATAGATATTAGATAATTTTGTCTGGATCCTAAAATTAATTTAATATAATAATAATTGATTATAATAGTAATTGAGATATAGATCAGAATTGTATTTGAATTAAACCCTTCCTTAAAGGGAAACACCAAAGGGTTTTAAAATTTTTGGGGAATTTAATTTACTGTGTGAGTAGAATTGGTTAATTGTGAGGTTGAGTTTGGGGACCTAATAAATTAGAATTTGGGGAGATATTAAGAAGTTTAAAATTAATTTATTTCCTTTTTTTAGAGTGAAAAATTTTTAAAAAGTAGTTATTTAAATTCAATTTAGAAAGAATAAATTGAGAAAGACAGACAAAGGAATTAAGGGAAGGTAAAGATAAAAAAAAAAAAAATAAATAAGTATAGGACATTGGGGAAATTTAAAAAATAAATAAAGATGATGGCAGCAGGGAAAGGAGGGCTGGGACAGGAACACAGCCCCAAATGCAAACTGTATTACAAAGAAGGGCATCATCAAAAATCAAGCTGTTAACACCAGAAATAAAGACATTGACGAAAAAAAGGAAAAGGAAAATTAAAAGATTGGAATGGATGTATGGGGGGAAAACAAAAATTAAAAAGGGTATTTAAAAAAATGAAAAAAAATCAGGACGGAAATAAAGCATAGGGAAATGGAAAATAAAACAGACATTAAAAAAGAATTAAAATTTTTAAGGGAAAAGTTGGATAATATCACAAAAGAGTTAAAACAGGTAAGTGACAAGGTGGAGCAGAGGGGAGGGAAAGAAAAAGAGGTTGGAAAATAAAATGGTAAAACAGAAAGAAAGACTGAACAATTAGAAAAGACAATGTTATATTTGGACATAAGAAATAAAAAAAAACGAAAAAATAAGAGGTTTGAAGGAGGAAGATAAAGAGAATTTGTATAAAAGACTGACAATACGCGGGCACATTACATAGGCTGGGAACCAGAACAATTGGATTTGGAGATAGATAGAGTGTTTCAAAAATTTCAATAGTGGAAAAAAGGAAGAAGTTCCCCGCATGACATCGTGTTTTAAATTTTTTGAGAGAACGAGTGAAGGATTTGGTTTTGAATTGTATTTACACAAAAAAATTGGTGATAGAAAGAACGGAGGTAAAGGGTTTTTTAAAAGACATACACCCAAAATGTGTTTAAAAGAAGAAGAGAATACAATTTCTTAACCCAAATCTTGAGAGAAGCTGGAATAAAATATATGTGGGAGAGAACTGGGGGAATATCATTCACGGGGGGAACAAAAAAAAGAAAATGTTTTAATTCGGTTATGAAAAAAAGAATTCATAAAAAGATATAAAGAAGATTTAAAAACAGAAAGGAACTAAAAAAAGGACGGCAAAAGGGAAAAAGGAAAAAGAAGGAAAACAGACAACTCAGGAAGGGAAAAAGAAAATAAGGAAAGAACAAATGAAACAAGAAATAGCAAGAATACAAAGAGAGGAAGAACTAAAAGAAAAAAGGGGGAAGGGGGAAAAAAAGAGGAAGAAATAGAGGGAGAGGAAGAAGAAATAGGAGAAGAGGAACAAAGTTCATTACAGGAATTAGATTTAGGACTGGAAGAAGAACAAACAGAAGAGATTGGGTTTTGAGAATTTAATTAAAACTGACCTAAAACAAAATGAAAATAAAACTTTTATCTTGGAATGTTCGTGGCCTAAACTCTCCGTAAAAAAAAGGAAAGGGAAATTTTTCATCAGGTAGAAAAATTAAAAGTAGATATATTAGCAATTCAAGAGACCCATATCAGATGTAAAGACCTGAAATATATAAAAAATCCCAAATTAGGACAAAGTTTTTCTTCGTGATTAATAAAAAAAAAAAAGGTGTAACGATATATGTGAATAATAGACATGAAGCAAAACAAATATATAGTGATGAGGCAGGACATGTGGTAGCAGTTGAGGTAAAAATTAAAGATTTAAAATATTAAAGTGATAGCAGTATATGGCCCTTTAGAGAATAAAAGCAAATTTTATCAAAAGTTACTAGAGATATTAATTGTTTTAAAGAGGAATATAAAATGATTCTTAGGGGGAATTAAAGGGGGTTTTGAACCCCAAAAAAAGATCGGGAAAAGGGGTTTCGGGAAGATGAAGATAGGGCAGGGGAAATTACCAAAAAGTTTCTTTAATTTATTAGATTATTTCTCTTTAGAAGAAGTAATAAAAAAAAATAGGAGAATTTACATTCTATTCAAACGACACAAAACATGGTCCAGAAATCGAAAATTTTTTTGTATCTTTGGATTTAAAAAAAAATATCACTAGCATGGAAACATTGCCCAGAACCATTTCAATATGCCCAATATTATTGAATGTACCATTTGGTGAAAACATTTGGAATGGGAAATTAAAAGAGAGTTTATTAAAAAATGAAGGGATTGTGGCGAAAGCAGAAAAGGAATTAAAAAATTCTTTGAAAATAATTTGGGGGAAAAAGAAAAAGTTCAGACGGTGTGGGAAACTAGAAGGCTGTAATGAGGGGATTTTTTTTAAGCCAACAAGCCTGGTTATCAAAGTAAGGAAAGAAAAAGAAGTACATATATTAGATAAATTTTCAGGAGAAAGGAAAAGGGAAATTAAAAGAAAAAACCTAAAGATGTCAAAATTCAGAGTGATATTCAAATGTTGAAAAAGCAATTTTTTTTTAACTATGGAAGAAATGGAGAAGAAATTGAAATTTATAAAACAAAGGCATTTTGAGCATGCAAATAAACCAGGGAGGTGGCCCTTTTTTATAGGTTAAGGAAAGAAGAGAAAAAAAATAGTATTAGAGAATTAAAAAAAGGGGCAGATTATTCACTATCAACAGAGCAAAATTAAGAATATATTAATAAATTACTTCAAAGGGAAATTTTTTAAAAAGAAGGGTCAATCACAAAAACAGGAAAGCAAGACAGGGGATTATTTACATCGAGTGGATATTATAGGACTGTCAGAAACACAAAGAGAAGAATTAGATAAACCAATTAAAATTGAAGAGGTTAAAAATGCAATAAAGAGATTGAAGGGAGGGAAAGCACCAGGACCGGAAAGGGGTTTTTAACGTTGTATTATAAAACATTTCAAGATTTATTAGCACCCTTGTTACTTCAAGTGATAAATTCCATTAGAAAGGGAAAATTACCAAATTCGTGGAAAGGAAATTTAAACGTGTTAAATTTTAAAGAAGGGAAGGACAAAAAAGGATAAAAGAAATTATAGGCCAATTTCACTATTAAATATAGATTACAAAATCTTCTCCTCAATATTAGCGAAAAGGTTAAAAAAAAAAGGTAATGATAGAATGGGTACACGAGGATCAAAATGGATTTGTACCAGGTACATATTTGAAAAATAATATAAGAGTAATCATAGATATAATAGAATATTACCAAAAGATGAATCAAAAAAAAAGTAGCATTAGTATTTTTAGATGTGGAAAAAGGGCCCTTTAAAAATGTAAATTGGAAATTTTTTTTTTGAAGTGATGAATAAATTAGGTATTGGAGAAAGATGTAAAAAAAATGGATACAAGCAATATATAGAGATCAAAAAGCATTTTTATTAGTAAATGGGAAAAATCAAATTCATTTAAAATTAATAAAGGTACAAGACAGGGATGTCCCACTTTCTCCATTGTTATTTATTATGTGTTTAGAGATATTAACTACTAAAATTTTGAAACAAGGAGGAAATAAAGGAACGAAGATTAAAAGGGGATGAATTTAAAATTCAGGCATTTGCGGACAATATGGTGATAATATTGGAAGACCCAAGAAAAAGCATAAAATCATTTATGGAAATAATGGAAGAATTTGGAAAATAGCTGGTTTAAGAATAAATAAAAAATAAATCAGTAATGATTACAAAAAATATGACACAAATACAAGAACAAAAATTAATGAATATCACAGGGTTTAAAATAGTGAAAAAAGTAAGGTATTTGGGAATTACAATAACAAAAAACAATTCAGAATTATTTGAAAATAATTACAATAGAGTTTGGAAAGAAAAAAAGAGGATTTTTAAAAGATGGGGGAAAATTAATTTATCCTTATTAGGGAGAATTTCTGCAATAAAAATGAATATATTGCCAAAGATAATCTTTTTGTTTTAAAATTTACCGATATTGATGAATGATAAAGCATTGAAAAGGTGGGAGCAAGATCTTAGTAAATTTGTATGGAAAAGGAAGAAAACCGAAAAATGGAAATATTTAAAAAAAGCTAAAAAAAGAAGGGGGGGTCTAAGATGCCAACCCTTTAAAATTTTATTATGAAACCTTACGTTAGTGTGGTTAAAGGAATGGATTTTATTGGAAAATACGAAATTATTAAATTTAGAGGGATTTAATTTATACTATGGCTGGCATGCGTACATTTGGTATGATAAATACAGGAATAATAGAGTATTTATGGACCACTATGTTAGAAAAGCAATTTTAAGAATTTGGTTAAAACTTAGGGGGAAATTTATATTTAAAATTACCACATTGGACTACGCCACATTAACTTTTTTTTAGATTAGAGAAAAAAAGAACAAAAGAATGGTTGCCATATAAGCATATAATCAAAAGAGTAGGAGATAAGGTTAAATTAAAAACCAGGGAAGAATTGATAGAAGATGGCTTTTCAACTCATTGGCTTCTCCTAGACAAAAGGGGGAGAGAAATATAAGGAGGATATGAAGGATAAAGGGATAACTTTAGAAGAAAATGAATTCGATAAAATAATGAAACCAGGAGTAGAAAAACCTTTAAGTAAGATTTATAAATTGTTGTTAAGTTTAGAATTAGAACAAGAGACTATTAAAACAAATATGATAAAAAGGGCTCAGGACATAGGTCATACAATTACTTTGAATCAGTGGCAAAATGCCTGGGAAAATAAATCAAGACTTCACTAGATGTTATGATATAAAGAAAATTTTTTATAAGATTTATTATAGATGGAAATTTTAAACCCCCGTTAGAATCTCTAAAATGAATAAAAATAAGAAATTAGTTAAATGCTGGAAAAGTTGGGAAAAAAATTTTTTTCATGTGGTGGAAATGTAAAAAACTAAAAAAATTTGGTCACAGATACATAAGCAAATAAAAAAATATTTAAAATTAAATTTGTAAAGTCCCCCGGAAAAATACCTTCTTAAAATTTTAGATGGGGTAGATAAAAAAATCAGAAAAAAAAATATTCAAGAATCATATGTTATATGATTTATGCAGCAAGGATCATATTTGTAAACATTGGAAGACAGAGAATTTACCTAGATAAAAGAATGGTTACAGAAATTATACGAATTTGCAGAAATGGATAATTTAACTTGTACCTAAGGATAAGTCGAAAGAAACATTTTTAAACGGGAATGGGGAAAAATTAAAAGGTGTATGGGAAGAGAATTGGGGTAAAATAGTGTTGATAGGTATGTATGATTAAACTGATTTAATGGAAAATTTATGAAAATGAAATAAAGGGGGAAAAGTGAAAAAAAAAAATAAAAAGGATTTATTAGGATTAGAATTAAGAAAGATATAAGAATTATTGGTAAAGGAAAAACAGAGTAGAATACAGATAAGGCAGTAACTGTACAAATAATAAATAAAGGAGCAGGAGAAAAAGAAAAAGGAAGTCGACTTAATTGAAAAGAAAAAGAAGTTAAAATGTATGAAGGAAAAAGAATGGGTTATGTATGGAGGATTGATACTGGAAAATATTAGAACTATAAAGGGGATGCAGAGAAATTAAGAAATATGAAGATTGCATTGCCCATAGAGTAATTAGGTATGGGTAAAGGGATTTTTTTTTGGTATTTGTGCTAGTGAAGGAGAGTGTATGCTATGAAGATAGGGAAAAAAAAGAGGATGTGTATGTAGTGTATGTAGTGTTATAAAAGGAAAAAGGTTTATGTGTATGTAATGTGTAATGTAATGAATGTTGTGTAATGTAGTGTATTGTTAATTGTGATTTGTAAGATTGTATGTTTAATAAAGTAAAATTTTAATAAAAAACAAAAAACAAAATGTACAACTTATATACAGTGAAAAAAAAATTTTTTCAATATAAAAAAAGTTACAGTTGCCCATCTCCCCTTTGTTTTTTATAACGATTCTGGAATTTGGTTAGGGTATTTGATCCAACCCACAAATAAAAGGTATGAAGAAAAAAAAAGGGCATGTATACAAACTTAAAGCATATGCTGATGACCTTGTCATCTTTTTAGAGGATCCAAGACAAAGCACTGAGAAACCTAGGATTTGCCAAAAGAAATATGCATTTTTTCCTGGGAAAAAGACCTTTGAAAAAAACTGCGTCATACACCCATGGAGGCAAAACAGATGAGGATTGGGGGTTTTACAAAGGCCCCCTCCTCCCCCATTTTCCCCCTCCCTTCCCATCATCTGTTTTGCTTCAGCAGGGAAAATCCTGCAAGGCAGAAGGGATGGGAAGGGCAAGGGTTAAAAATTCCCCAGAGACCTCCTCCCCCCCTGCCTGTTCTCCACTCCCCTGAATGTGGTCTGTTTTGCTTCATGTCTGCTTTGCTTCAGCAGAAAAGCAGGAGAAATCCTGCAAGGCAACAGGTATGCGAAGGGCAAGGGTTAAAACTTTGCCAGAGACCCCCTCCCTTCTGCCCGTTCTCCACTCCCCTGCCTGAGGTCTGTTTTGCTTCGTGTCTGCTTTGCTTTGGCAGAGAAGCAGGAGAAATCCTGCAAGGTAACAGGTATGGGGTTAAAACTTCACCAGAAATCCCCTCCCCTTTGCTGGTTCTCCACTCTCCTGCCTGCAGTCTGTTTTGCTTCCTATCTGTTCTCCTCAGGTAAAGTACCAGGAGAAGCAGGAGCAATCCTGCAAGGCAACAGGTATGGAAAGGGCAAGGGTTAAAACTTTGCCAGAGACCCTCTCCCCTCTGCCCTTCTCCACCTCCCCTGCCTGTGGTCTCTTTTGCTTCGTGTCTGCTTTGCTTCAGCAGAGAAGCAGGGGAAATCTTGCAATCCAGATAGGATGGAAAGGTTAAGGGAACTTCACCAGACTAATACGGTAGGTTAGAAATGTACTGGTACTAAAAATTTTTTTCCTGGAAAATGACATTTAAAATGGGGTGCGTCTTATATGCTGGTGTGTCTTATATGCTGCCAAATATGGCAATCAAGAAAATGAATGCCTTCGGTGAGATTGCTTGGTTTAAGATTAATGAGGAAAAAACAAAAATACTTACAAAAAGAGAGAGATAAGAGACGCAGGAACTACTTGAAATATCCAACTTCAACTCTAGAAAGAAAATGAAATACTTGGGAATTTGGATCACCAAGCAACATATAGAACTGTTTGAGAACAATTACAAGAAAACCTGGATTGAAATAAGAAAAGATATAAAAAACTGGTCTAAACTGAAGTTATTCTTATTGGGAAGAGTGGCGGTCATTAAAATGAATGTACTCTCGAAGATGAATTATCTTTTTCAAAACGTTCCTATTATACACAATGAGAAATGTCTCAATATTTGGCAGAAAGAACTACAAATTTCATTTGGGAGGAGAAGAAACCCAGGATTAAATGGAAACTACTAACTGAGGGGGGGGGAGAAGACTGAGGATTACCCAATCTTATATTTTATTATTACTTGAATGGCCTCACATGGATCGCTAACTGGATTACCCTGAAAAATGAAAGAACTTTAAAATTTGAAGGCCCAGACCTAAGATTTGGGTGGCACGCCTACCTCCGGTACTGTAAAGCCAAAGTTGGCAAAGATTTCCTGAAGCATTATAGAAGAAGATTGCACTTCAAAATCTAGGTAAAATTTTAAAATAAGATATCCAAAAAAATCCACAATGTTTATCCTCCCACAAGGGTCTCTTTGGAAGATGGAAAGGCCAGCAAGAAAGATAGATTCATTATAGAGATATTTTAATAGAAGATGAAAACTTCAGACTTAAATCAAGACAGGAGTTACAAAATGAAGGCCTTCCTTCCCAATAGTTTCTGGACATGCAACTAAAAGGGAGATATAAAATGGACTTAAAATTAGAAAGCTTTCAGAATATGCAGGATAAGAATGAGTTCGAAATTGCCATTTTCAAAAAATTCACCCATTTAACATCACAGATTTACAAATTCATTTTAGATCAAGAATTTGAATCAGAAACTATTGGAGATGTTATGATTAAATGGGTGCAAAACACTGGAAACCAGATTCTATTTGAAGAGTGGCAAAAAAGTGGGCGAAGAACCCAAAAATTCACATTATTCCAAAACTTGAAGGTAAATTATTTAAAAATGTTCTATAGATGGTACAACCTCTAAGTTGCATCAAATGTACAAGACAGGGAACAATAAATGTTGGAAGTGTATTGAAACAGAAGGCGCTTTCTTCCACATGTGGTAGACACACCCATACACGAAAACATATTGGAAAGATATTCATAAAATTATGTCTGAAATTCTTAATATAAATCTTCCATTGTCTCTTGAACTCTTCCTTGTAAATATACTTTCAGAAATAGAGCAATGTACAAGAAAAAATATCTGGAAGATAATTTTGTATATGGTCACATCCACAAGGCTGTCTGTGTGAGATACTGGAAGACCAAAAGAAAATTAGAATAGACAAGTAGATTTTAAAATTACTTGAAATGAAAGATTGTGACACTTTTGATTCAAATATTAAACTGCACAGCACAAAATGATTGTGAGGCTGAATGGACCCCATTTACATTATTTCTGAGGAGTAGAGATTGCATACAATTTTTTATCCAAAGGTAACTACCCTCAAATGTCAACTTCAGAAAATAATGTAATTGATACAATAGAGTCTGTAGCAACATCTTAACAATGCTTTACACTCCCCAAGAATTAACTGGGATGAGTGCCAGAAAAGTGAAATCAAATAAAGCAGACGATCGAGTATGGTAGGAAGAAGAATGATAAGAGTAATAATTATTGTAAATGAGGAAATAGAGGAGTCTTACCTCACTTAAAATTTAGAATCAAACCTTTCAAAGGAAAGTTCGAAGTATATCTATCCGTGGATTATTTATAAACGGAGGTTATCCTATATAATGGTGGAACTTTGTGTGTTAGTAAATAAACATATGAGAGAAAAGCACAATCATGGTCAGTCAGAGGGTAAGCATTGGTTCTATTTATAATATTCAGATTGGATAAATAATCTATGGTGGTCATTTGTTTTAATTTAATTTAATTTTTTATTTATTTTCTTACAATATTCTTATAAGAATATTAGATTCGTTTGTCTTGTTAATGTCATCAGTAAAGATTATTGTAAAAAAAAAAAATCAAAATTGAACACACTTAATTCTCTAGTTCCTCATACGGCTTGGTTTCCAGACCTCTGAGCGTCATCATCACCCTTCTCTGGACATTCCAGCTTGTCCATATCTTTCTTGAGCTATGTTGCCCAGAACCAGGCCCAGTATTCCAGATGAGGTCTGACCAAAGAAGAATATCAGAGCTCCTGCTGATGCAGTCTAGAACTGAATTGGCTTTTCACACTGCCACATCACACTGTTGACTTATGTTTAGCTTATGGTCTACTAAGATCCTTAGATCCTTTTCATTGGTACTATTTTCAAGCCAGGTGCCACCCGCCCTATACGTGTGCATTTCATGTTTCCAGCCTAAATGTAGCAGTCTACATTTACCCTTCTTGAAATTTGTTACTTATGGTCTAGCTGTTATTCCTTAGTTCATAGTGGCTGGCACAATGGGGTTTTTTCTTCTTCTTCACAGGTATGTGCTGGTCAGGTTTCACAAAAAATTAATACTGAGCACTCTGTCATTCTTCAGGTTTAACGAGCATCTGCTTGAAAAAGTCATTTAAGATGTGGACTTTCTATCTATTTACATATAGAAAGAAATAGCTAGGGCTTACTTCCTGGTCACTCTTCTTTGGTTATTGAACTTGAACAAATGAGGAGACAAGACTGGTATGATTCAAAGCATGACCTCTGAAGAGCGTTTGCCACTACTATGTGGTAGACTCCTTTGTACTAGTAGTATCACAAATTTTGCATCAAGTGACTATCCTATATTGCAAGGAAACTTCCAAATTGCATGGGAATTCCATAAGAAGTGGTCTCATGAAAAAAGGGATACTGGGAAAGATTAAGGGTGGACAGCTGTGGTGGAGCTGCACTTTTCTGGTTGAATGTTGTAGTCTCTTGAACTACAAGACACCTTTTGACTTTTTCTAAAAAAAAAACCCCCACAAATTAAATAACAATATTAAAGAAATTCCAAATAAATATTCTCCTGGCATCTCTTTCAGTCTTTTCCCCAAACTCACTTCTCCCAATACTAGTAAATAATTTTATCTTACTTCCTAGTAAATAGGCATAGGTTCGCACCAGCTATCTTGTGCTCCCTCTCTTATGTCCTGTTTGTGCCAGCAACTGCCCAGAGCAAAAAAGCAGAATGGAGGGGGAGGTGAAGTGCAGGAGTTATTAGACTGTTATCTTGTCCCAGTCAGTCACAAGTATCTCACTGCAATGAAGGGAGGAACAAGAAGTCTATGCCATAGCAGCAAAGCAGCAATTCAAAGTAACAAGCAAATGGGAGTTGAAAAGCAGCATTTATCTAATGAATAAAGGTCCAAGGTCACAAAGGAAACACGAAGCCAGAAGAGTTGTTTCTTAGCCAGAAAGATCAGTTGTGAGCATCAATCTGCCAGGGAGCTCTGCGATAATTTATAGCTGGCTGTTTTCACACACTATTTGATTAATTAGTATCTCTTACAGTTGTTCTGACCTATGCCCACTCTCTTTAACTCTTTTGTGCTCCATAATGGTAGGTACCATATTCTCAGCATCTTCTCTGGCTAGGAAGTAGAATCTTCTTCTCTCTGCTGGGGCTTGAGGTCCCCTCTTGCCTCAACCCCAGATATAGGCACTGCAACCTGTGAGTCTTTATCTAATTCATCGACTCACTCAGAGGGTGAGGCATGACATTCTGCAGGCTCTAGGATAACAAATCTAGTATATCATCTTCCCAAATCATTAATAATTTCTTTCTTTCAATAAAAAGTTCTGACCTGTTTCACTGACAAGGTTCAAACTAGCACAAAGAAAGTATCAAGGATCAAACTGGCCCAAAGAAAGATGACATGTTACTTTTATATTTTCAGTATCTGCAATTGAACTATCTCCAGGAAGGAGATAGCTGCCTTCTTCCCCCTCCCCTCACCTGGCTGCTTTGAAGGGGAGACAAAGCAGCCTGGGGGAAAAAAGGAACCCTCTCTTCTCTGCTTCCCCACTACGGACAGAAAATGATGGCTCCTTGTTCTTTGCTGGTTTGCTCCTTCAAACAGATTAGAACTTTTTACTGAAGGGGATTCTGTTTCTGGCAGCAACATGGAGGGAGTGGTTTAGCACTGATGAGCAAAGACAAACATGATAGTGTACCCCAAATTCTTGTATTTGACATGAGGAGATCTTCACTTATTCACAGGGAACCCAAAGATCTCAGCACTAACCAGATCAGGGACCTGCAGCAGCTGTTTGGGAACAGAGCATTGACAGCAGAGACCCTGGGCTGTAAGAGTGATTGCAAGCTTTGGTGGAGCTGGGAGTGAGAAGTTTCTCATTCTCCCATGGATATTACATTTCATGTTGCGGCATCGCCTGGTATAAAGAGACTTGGATTCAAAAGCATTTTATTTTATGAACAAGGAGCTCTTGCTCTGCAACAGCTGGAGATATCAGCTTAACTTTGCTCGTTTGCCTCAAGATTTTAGGACTTAAAGGGACAATGTTGCTTTTACCTTTTTCTTTTTAAATTACTATTTTACTGCAACTTTAAAAATTATACATATCTGATTTTTGCCCTCTTCCAATATCTTTTTAATATAGATATGGCTTGGTTAAAAGATTTGTTGAGAATTCATAAATGATTTACAGTATTAAACAATGACACTTTCAACTTACTAATCAGATTGATGTATAGTTTAGAAAAATTTAAGAAATTTATAATTTAAATAGTTTAATCTTAGATGTTGGGTAAGAGTTTTACATATAAGGAATATAAAGATAATGAGCAACAAATTTAATGGTAATTTTAGGTAAGACCTCAAGTTAAGTACATTTATATACTATGAGCTGTTTGCAACAAGGGTGGGAACCAATTTTTAATTAATTGTAGTCTTTTTTGTTTAGCCTAGTAAACGTTTTGTTATTTTAGTTTACATATGTTTTGATTCATGTTTATTTTAGAGTTATGTGCAATTTTTAGTATTGCAATGTAATGTTCTTTCTTTTTCCTTTGATGTGTTGTTTTGGTTGGTGTTGTTTTTCTGTTTATGTTTAAACGATATACACACACACACACACACACACACACACACACAAGAGAGAGCGGGGGGGGACCACTTTTTACCGAATGAAAGAATGGCTGAACTGGGAAGACAAAGCAGCCACATGACCTCTGCCTGCTGGTGATTATGGTACCTTCTCTTCTTTATTTCTTGCTTCACAAACAATTCACCACTATTCCAAAATGCCTCCCCACTCACCATTCCTGAAAAGCAGATTTTCTTGTGTTTCTGTCCTCACTGGAGATTCTGATGGTTTGCTGCTGAATGCATCAATTGCAAGAAACAAAGAAGTGGCAGCTGACACTGAGAGTAGTGATTCAAGCATATACTTAGCTACATACACAGTTATCCTGGCAGGAAGTCTTAGTAAGAAAGATGTAGGACAGTAGCACATAGGGACTGGATGCAGGGCCCCAAGTAGTATCTAATATTCCATTAAAAACTGATTTCAGTAGTGCTGAAACCTTACTGAAAATAACATAGTTCACAAATATTGAAAGATAGAAGAACTACAAGTTCACCATTCTAAAATTCAGCTTCATCATTCTCAACTTCAACTCTGTATCCCTCTCTGGGGTCTCAGCCTGGTTTCTCCTCTTTTCCCCTAAACTCAAGTTCTGTTCTCAAGTCAGAGTAAGCAACATGGTGCAGTTAGTAGCTGGTTCCTCTCCCTCACTATTTTATCAGTTTCTCTTATCAACAGATATTTTTTCTTGATTATTTTTAGGATAATCAAAATTTCCTCTAGCTCTTTTCTCCTGTGGGGCTGACAAGGAGCATTTTTAAAAAATGACTACTCATCCTTATGTTGACTCACTAACTGTCCAGCAAATGTGAGCATTAGTGTAGTACAGTGATTAGAGAAAGGGATGGAGGAACCCATGGCCTGGGGCTGAATCCAGCCCTCCTGTAGTCCCAATGTAGATCCTAGGAGTCTCTCCTCCCCCCGAAATACCATTATTTGATGACTTCCAGGCTTTTGTATGGGTTTTTCTCTCAATTTTAAAAGTTGAAATGTTCTCTGAAAGGTGAGTCACTGGCAGGAAGCACTTTAAACTCAAATATCTGTTGTTGTTGCTGTGTGTCTTCAAGTTGTTTCCAACTTATGGCAACTCTAAGGCAAATCTATCATAGGGTTTTCTAGAGCTGAAAGTATGTGACATGCCCAAGGTTACCCAGTGGAGTTCCACAGTCGAGCAGAGAACTGAACCCTGATTTTCAAGGCCATAGTCCAACACTCAAACCCCTACACCACTCTGATTCTCAATGATATGTTAGTTCAGTCTTTTTTCTTTTACCTTTTCCATTACTGATATGCAGCTCTGAAAACAACTCTGAAACTGAATTCGACTCTCAGTCTGAACACAGGTTTCCAGCACTAAGGTAAGAGTGTTGGACTGGCGCTTCAGACATCATACTTCTTCTAGCCTCCAATGAGCCATGAAATCCACTGGATGACCTTGGATTGGTCATTCTCTCTTAGCCATTCTCTGTCCCAGGGCTGTTGTACTAATAAAGTCTAGAGACAGCGTGCTACATACACCACCTTGAGTTCATTGGAGGAAAGATAGGACATGAAATAAACCTTGTGGGATAAGAAATTAGGGTTACGGCCACTGGCAACGTGCTGACTTGAAAGCTTGGCCTTCAGTATCTATGATTTTATATAATTTATTTCATCAGTTTCATAGACCTTAAAAATCTTCGTTTGCACCAGATCTCTATGCACTGCTTCCAAGAAACTAGATGAAGGCAATAGAATGTGAAATGCTGGAATCCAGAGCTGATTATTTTTCCTCTATGTAACAAAGTAGTCACTAAATACAGTTGGCCCTCCACATTCAGTGGGGTTAGGGGCTCAGGACCCCCTGCAAAAGTAGAAAAAACTGCAAATACCAAATATACGCAAGTGTCTGTGGGAAAGGAGCTGAGGCATGGTGGCTCTATACTTCCTCTCTCTCACTGATTCCTTCCTTGAGTGTGTGGGTGGGCATCTGAAGAGGGTTTATGGTGCTGAGAAACCAGCCTGCAATCAATCCTTAGCTGACCAGGCAGTGGTTGGTGGAGGAGGAAGAGGATCAGAGGGGGCTGTGTGGTCTAATCAGAGCTGCTGAGAGGGAAGGCTCCCCACAGAGAAAAAGTGCTTGAGGTGGAGGAGCAGGGGTTGGAGAAACTCTAAAATAATCAAATTTGTGAATGTTGAAGCCACAAATGTTGAGGGCCAACTGTACATTACAACCAAAGTCTGTATTATTGGTCGCATGGGGCCACAACGTGGCTTATGAAATAACCATGAGGGGGGAGTACCAAAGCAACCAATAAAAGTGATCTAAAACATAACATATAAGCTGCCATCGTATTAATAAATTTGGTATCCTTGTCTTAAAAGATTTTTAAATAATAATTCCTTATAGCCATGTAATATAATTCCTTATAGCAATGATCACCTCTCTTCTACAGGCTATACTAGAAAATTATGTCTTGTAATTCATATCAGCCTCCTTATTGACAGATATAATTGAATAAGCATCTATTGAACAAAGGACTCAAGCACACACCCAGTATTTTATCTTTGTGTATCGCTTGAATCACAACCAAGTAGGCCATGATAACCATTTAAAACTTCTCTGGATATTTGCTAGCTGCTTTGCTCAAGTATTTATTTCCTTGATGCTGCTATCTCCACCTGGATTTAAACCATTTAAATTCCAGTTCTGCTTCCTCAAATCATTAAACACATAGTTGCTTCTGATTTTAAACTACACACAGTAGGCTGTAACACTGTTCAAAATCAACTAGTGTAACAAACACCAGTGCAGCATGGGAAAAGTCTATCGACACTGGGGAAGGTAGTCATAGAATCATAAAGCTAGAAGAGACCACAAAGGCCATTGAGTCCAGCTCCCTGCCATGAAGAAATACGCAATCAAAACATTCCCAACAGATGACTATCCACACTTTCTTTAAACCTTCAAAGAAGGAGACTCCACCATACTCCCAGGCAGCGTATTCCACTGACAAGCTGCTGTTACCATCAGGAAATTCTTCCTAATGTTTAGGTGGGAATCTCTTTTCCTAAAGTTTGAAACCATTGCTCCATGTCCTAGTTCTCAGGAACAGCAGAAAACAAGTTTGCTGCATGCCCCATATGTCATTCCTTCAAATATTTAAACAAAGCTATCATGTCGCTTCTTAACATTCTCTTCTCCAGGATAAACATACCTAGCTACCTAAGCTGCTCTTCATACAGCATTGTTTCCAAGCGTTTTGCCACTGCATGAAGGTTAGGAAATAGGCTAGGTGGACCACATCTGCACTAGAGGGCACCAGATTCCTACATTATGTCTATTTGCACTACAGTCAATGGAGAGCGACCATCATGTCAGAACTTTGGGACAGCTGTCTAGGAAATGATATCAGCAGAATGAGAAAGAGGATGCTTTAATTCAGGACAGCTGTGTTACTATATTTTGAAATAAGAGGAGTAATAGACATTACCGCTCAAGGGTGGTACTAAGACTATTAAAGTTTAATATCACTTAACTGCACTGCTGATTGCAGTCATTTCACCCTACACTGTTATAGTGCTATTCTTCCACTTTAAACATCCTTTGGAATTCTGGGGTTTGTAGTTTACTGAGGCCAAAGACCTCTCTGGCTGAGAATTCTAAATGCCCCTCCCTAAAATCACAGCTAGGGAAATATTTAAATGCTTTTGGGTTGGCTTCATGTAATATCACTTAACTTGGCAATCCTATCAACTGCTTTGAGCTAAGCTGGTGAGGGAACACAGGAGAGTTAACATAAAGATGCTCAGAATGAGAAGGAACTAGATATTTTGTGAACAGAGTGAGTTGTATTTTACCTGCTAAAAGGCACTGGACTCTAATAAGGATATCAAAGCATGAGAAAGTACAGTTAGCTCTCCACATTTGTGGGTTTCACTTTTGAGGATTTGACTATTCATAGATTATTTGCTATCATCTCTGCTACCTCCCAATGCCACTTTTAATGGGGATTGCAAGCCCCGTGAGACTAAGGAACTACAATGAGACTTTTAAGTCCCTATTAAAAATGGTGTGATGCAGCAGTAGAGGTGGCAGTAAGCCCCACCATCCATCCACTTCTGTCTTGTGAAAGAACTCTGATGCCTCAAAGGAATCCACTGTCTGTTTTTGCATGTTAAATATGGTTTAGGAGGGCCTACAGTTATTCACGGTTTTTTTCACTCTCACAAAGGGTCCTGTGCCCCTAACCCTAGTGAATGTGGAGAGATGACTGTACTAACATTATCAGTTGATGCTTTCTTTCCAGCTAGATTCTAGGCGAGTAAATTGTTAACTCTGTAATTGCTGGACTAAGCGAAAAATGGAGACTTTTGTCGAACAGTTAAAGGATACTCTGCATGGGATAATTGAGCAAATACATGGAAATTTCAAGAGTGTGATTGGCAAGAATTCAAGGAACTGAAACAGGACACAGAAGCCAGATTGCTGGTGAGGTAGAAACTGGACACAGAAGCAAGATTCCTTGGTAAGGTATAAGGCAGTAGGCAAAGAGGTAGACCACATTAGAAATGGACAGACTCAGGCCCTTTTCGCATGGCATTTTCTATGTGAAAGGGCTCCTCGAGTGTCGCGCAAATGTAAGGAGTGGTCCACACAACACACTCACATTTGCACAATGCTCCAGGGCCTGGCAGGCACGGTTCGTGCACTTTTTCATTTTCAGCTTTAAGCTGAAAATGGTGCGTGGTCGCGCATTGCTCCCAGGCCCCGCGCACACTTACCTTGCGTGCAGAGCCTCAGGAGCCGGGCCAGTCACGCTTCCTGTCTCAGTGCAGCCTGGGAAGGTCCCAGGCTGCACTGCGAAAGGAAGAGGCGGGGCTCTCGCACGAGCAGGAAGCTCATGCAGAGCTAAAGAAACCTGGACGCAAGGGCCTCTCACAAGAGGCTGCTTGCGTGAGCACCACACTCCAGCGCCAAGAAGAGGTAGGATGCAGAAAGGGCCTCAGTCATGGAAGACACACCCCTGAATCTGCAAGACTTGAGCAGGACAGTTGAGGATAGGGTGACTTGGAGGTCTCTCATCCACAAGGTCACCATACGTCAAAGTTGATTTGATGGCAGTTAACGAAGATTCACCTCACTACTGATACAGAAGCCACCACTGCCAAAAAGTAATTACAGTAGACCCTCCACATTTGCAGGCTTGATCTTTGTGAATTTGATTATTTGCGAAGCACATGCTTGCCCCCCTTCTCCTCCTGAAATCCTTTGCATTCCTCAACCCTGGCTTGGGAGGCTTGTGTTTTTTCCTTTTGTATGAGCAAAGCTCCCTCCCACTGCTGAAGGTGTGGCCTCTTGCCATGTGACTGCACATTCTGCTGTGTATTGGCTGCTGATTGATCAGGTGCTCCTCTCTCGAGACAGTTGCTGGAAGTAATTAGAACTCCAGAACTCCCTCTTCTTTTCCTGAGGGGAATGTACTGTTAAGGTTTTTAGGTTGTTTTCTCCACCTGCCCCTCGCCAGGTCCAGAGGCAAAGGAATGGGAGGGGGGGCTCCAGAGGGGAAGCATGGGGGTATTATTTGCAATTTCTGCATTTTTGTGAGGGTTCTCCACCCCAACTCTCACGAATGTGGAGGGGCTACTGTATTCCAACTTCTGATTATGGCTATAACCAAAAACTATATACAAAAATTGCTCTTGTTACGACAGATCATGACAGGCTCACCATGATAAGACAGTAATTGCAACTATGTCAAGCTAGACAAGGGTTGCTGACCACAAAGAAACTCATTGTTGCATTCAACATGTACAGGAGGGGACCTGTCAAGAAGAATAGTTTTTTGTGTTATCTATTCTCTTCCCAAGGCACTACTGAGCAATCTTCCAGGACTGAATAATTTTCTCAGGAAATAATGCCATGACCTGTATTTATGCACAGCAAAACATCCATATGGGTAAGACCTTTGGTTTCATGGTTTCATAGCATTTAATTTCTACACACTATGTCCCAGGTTCAGGTCTTGTCATCTTCAGTCAAAAAGGGGGGATGGGGAGAAGATCCCATAACAGACTATGGAACTTGCCCCACTAGAGACCTAAAGACACGTAGACTAGAAAATGTTAAGCTAGTAGGGAAAGCAGCCTAATAAAGTACAAGGTAGCTTTCCACATTCCTGCATCTCTCCTGCATGGAAAGATCAGGGATGGAAAATCAAATATCTTCCAGAAGTTGGATTACCACACCTATCAGCAACTGGGAGCACATCCAGTGGTCAGGAATGATGGGAATTGTAATCTAATGTGTGTAGGCTCACAGGTTCTTCATTACTGTCCTACAGGAATGAATATGTCTCTCTTCTTTTCTCTCCCTCAAAATACATCCCCTACTTTATTGCATTCACATTCAGTTTTCTTCTATTATCTATCTTTACTGTCTTTGTTCTCAGTTTTCTTAGAAGCTATTAAAAGGCAAGTGGCTGTATTCTCAAATACAGCTTTCAGCAACTTCAAAGCTAGGTAGAGGCATACCTCACTTTAAGGTGCTTCCCTTTAGAGTGCTTCAAATATGGCACTTTTCAATTACACAGTGCAGCATCATTTTGTTACTTGAACTCTGTTTACAGTATTTGTGCACTTTGTGTCTCAATGTCCTACTCTGGCAATTTATTTATTATTTTTACTTTTGCATTTTTCTTTTTAGCCTAGTGCTATTGCACATCTACTAAATGGTAATATAAATATATTTTCAACCTTTTATATGAAAAGTTGAAAAAAAGGCTGTAATTCCTTTAAGGCAAAATTCACTTTAAGGTAGTGGTCTGGAACCTTGCCCACCATATTAGTGATGTATGCCTGTACACAGAATGTCCAAGAGGAATCAATCCAGGAAAAGCAGGAAAGATTCAGCATCATTCACAAGCCTATAGAAAAATCTCAAAGCAATAACAATATGTATATAGACAGCTTTTGTGTAACTCGTCCATTCCAGAAGATTAAAAGTAATTATGCTGTTAGACTGTCTTTCTGGTTCAGAAATATGTATCTCAGTGGTTCACAACTCTTAGTTAAAATATACAATTTTAATTTAAGCCATAGAAGAATATATGTTGGCAGTCAAACTCTGCAAAGGCGGCAAGGTCCAGCAAGTTTCTTGCTTGTCTTGCAGACAATTTCATGGTCCAGAAGGTGGAAGAGGCGACAAGGGGATCAAATATTCTGGATCTGATCCTGACCAACAGGGAAGACCTTGTTAATGACGTAGAACTGGTTGGATCTTTAGGAGAGAGTGACCATGCCCTATTAGAATTTGGCATTCAGTGGGGAAGAGAAGGCAAGTGTAGCCAGGCATTCGTCTTAGATTTTAAAAAAGCAGACTTCTGTAAACTGAAGGAGCTACTGGCTGAAATCCCGTGGTCAAGAATAGTCAATGAGAAAGGAGTTCAGGATGCATGGGAGTTCTTTAAAAGGGAGGTACTGAAGGCACAGGCTAAAACTGTGCCATTAAGGAGGAAAAATGGAAGGCATCTGAACAAACCGGAATGGTTGACTAAAGAGCTCTAAGCGGAGCTAAGTGTTAAGAAAACCATGTACAGGAAATGGAAGAAGGGGAAATCACCAAAGAAGATTATAAGCAAGTAGCAAGGAGATGTAGGGAGAAGGTCAGAAAGGCTAAAGCACAGAATGAACTTAGGCTGGCCAGAGACATTAAAAACAATAAAAAGGGCTTTTTTAAATACGTCCGCAGCAAAAGGAAAAAGAAGGAGACGATAGGGTCACTGCGCAAGGAAGATGGTGAATTAATAACAGGAGGAAGAAAAAAGGCAGAACTCCTCAACACCTTCTTCGCCTCAGTTTTTTCCCAAAAGGATAAAAACACTCAACCTGGCGGTTGGGGAGCAGGTGAGGAAGTGGGGGAAATGCAGCACAGAATAGGTGGAGAGGTAGTACAGGAATACCTGGCCACACTGGATGAATTCAAGTCTCCAGGGCCAGATGAATTGCATCCTAGGATTTTAAAAGAACTAGCAGAGGTCATTGCGGAACCTCTTGCTATAATCTTTGAAAACTCTTGGCAGACAGGAGAAGTTCCGGCAGACTGGAGGAGGGCAAATGTTGTCCCCATCTTCAAGAAGGGAAAAAAGAGGACCCAAATAATTATCGCCCAGTCAGCCTGACATCAGTACCTGGAAAGATCCTGGAGCGGATCATCAGTCAGTTTCTAATTACTTAGAAAACAATGCCGTAATTACGAAAAGTCAACATGGATTTCTCAAAAATAGGTCATGCCAGACTAATCTTATCTCTTTTTATGATAGAGTTACTTGCTTGATAGATGAAGGGAATGCCGTGGACATAGTATATCTTGATTTCAGTAAGGCCTTCGACAAAGTTCCCCATGACATTCTTGCAAAGAAGCTAGTAAGATGTGGACTGGACAGGGCTACTGTCAGGTGGATTTGTAACTGGTTGACTGACCGTACCCAAAGGGTGGTCACCAATGGCAGATTCTCATCCTGGAGAGAAGTGACTAGCGGGGTGCCACAGGGTTCTGTCCTGGGCCCGGTGCTGTTCAATATCTTCATTAATGACTTGGATGAAGGAACAGAGGGCACGCTGATCAAATTTGCAGATGACACCAAATTGGGAGGGGTTGCTAATACGCCTGATGACAGGATCAAAATTCAAAAGGACCTGGACAGATTGGAGAGCTGGGCCAAGGCTAACAAAATAAATTTCAACAGAGAGAAATGTAAGGTCCAACACTTAGGCAGAAAAAATGGTATGCAGAAATATAGGATGGGGGACACGTGGCTGGCTAACAGTACGTGTGAAAGGGATTTAGGAGTCTTCATAGACCACAAGCTGAACATGAGTCAGCAGTGTGATGCGGCAGCCAAGAAGGCCAACGCAATTCTTGGTTGCATCAATAGGAGTATGGTGTCTAGATCGAGGGAGGTATTGGTACCACTTTATTCTGCATTGGTTAGACCTCATCTTGAATACTGTGTCCAGTTCTGGGCACCCCAATTCAAGAAGGATATGGATAAGCTGGAGCAGGTCCAGAGGAGGGCAACCAAAATGGTGAGGGGCCTGGAAGCCATGCCCTATGAGGACAGACTTAGAGAGCTGGGTATGTTTAGTCTGCAGAAGAGAAGGTTGAGAGGGGACATGATAGCCATGTTTAAATATTTGAAGGGGTGTCACGTCGAGGAGGGAGTGGGCTTGTTTTCTCCTGCTCTTGAGACCAGGACAAGGAGCAATGGATGCAAGCTGCAGGAGGGGAGATTCCGCCTGAACCTCAGGAGGAATTTCCTGACAGTCAGGGCTGTCCGACAGTGGAATGTGCTGCCACAGAGTGTGGTGGAGTCTCCTTCTTTGGAGGTTTTTAAGCGGAGGCTGGATGGCCACTTGTCGGGAGTGCTTTGAGGGTTTTCCTGCATGGCAGGGGGTTGGACTGGATGGCCCTTGTGGTCTCTTCCAACTCTACATTTCTATGATTCTATGATTCTATGATTCTAAGTCTTTTCTTCCTGTCTCTTGCTCCCTGTTGTGTGGCTGGGAAAACTACATTTCCTGATGCTCTTTGCATCTGGTGCACCACAATACTCCATGGTTAATCAGATCAGCAAGGATGGATTCTACAAAGGAGGTGTGAACAGTAAGCAGTTTTATTGATTGCCTAGCACATTTCTCATAGTTATTGTCATTTCTATCATTTATTTCTATTTCTATTAGTATCTTCTCCCTCTTCTTCTTCTTCTTCTTCTTCTTCTTCTTCTTCTTCTTCTTTTCTTGCCCATCTCTCCCCAAGGCTCAAGGTGGAATACAACATAAATTAAAATATAGCAACTGTGTGTGCATGGCACTTCACATGAGCAGTTTAAAACTATGAATTTGATAGTTCCCAGCCCTCAGGCTCACAAGACACATAAGAAAAAGGGGATAGATTAAGTTCAGCAGACACTGACTGTTTTTTTCTCTCTGAGGCTACAGAAGTGGCAGTTGGGATGGGCCCAGACAAGGTGGAGCTGTGCCTGGCTGTTCTTCTTTCCCTCAGAGGCTATAGCAGTGATACTTGGGATGGACAGAAAGCCTTTAATCAGTTGCTGGGCCTAGGCATGACAGAGCTGTACCTGGTCCTTCTGAGACCACAGCAGGGGCAGCTGGGATGGAGGGAAAGCCTTTCATCATTTGCTAGACTTGAGCACGACGGAGGTGTTGCTGCGCGCCTTCTCTCCTTCCAATGCCACAGCAGTAGTACTGACAATGACAATTACCACCTTTTCCCCATAACTTTTCTCAGCCTTTGCTTTCTTCTTACCTCTTGCTGAACTTGACTCATTTCAGACCCCTTATTTCAGACACCTGCAAGTGGAGTCATTCATACATTTACAACAGCCGTAGCAGTGTGACAGACAGCAGAAATACTAGCAAAGAAGGGACTTTCTCTTCTTTCTACCATCACAATATCAGCAGGAGTGGATGCAGGTTTAAGAGATTCCTGCAAAATTGGATGAGGAATCAGATCTTGTCATAAGGACAACACAGAATCTGATTTTGGTCCAGAATAAACTGAGCCTACCTCAATTTTGAGGAGAACAAAGTTCACTTTTCTAAGCCCAGTTCTGATGTCATGGTCATGACACTCTGACCCATCATGACACATTGTGGGACTACGAACCCAAAGAGGGAAAAGATTTTTTTCCCAGCAAGATGAACACTGAATGTATGGTGTGTGTATAGCCATGTTACCCATCATTATAACAGCTAAAAGAAGAAGTTGATAAAAAGCTGAGAATGCAACTACGCTACAGCAGGATGAAATCAAGTGTAAGAGTGTTAACAGACTTAGCTAGAGAGACCTTTTAGCAGCAAATGAGCGTTATTGCTTTTGTGGTACAGTCCTTTTGAGGCAAAGCCTTAAAAAAGGCTTCAAGCTTGGATGTGAAGCACCACACGGAGGTAATATTTCTCAGGAATGGTCTGGCACAAGCAAAAAGAAACAGAGGAAAACCCTGTGGAGAGTCACTTTTGCCGCTACTTCCAGTCAAGATGGTCCACTGGCCTGCAGGGTGAAACCGGAATAATAAAGGAGACTGAAAGAAGCAAAAGGCAAGATAGCACAAAAGTGAGACATTCAGAAAAGTTGTCTTTTTGCGTACCTTCAAGGACTTCTGCTGTGGCAGGCAGTCACAGGGTATTCATTTCAGGGGAGGCATACACCGTGCCTACTGGAGACTTTACTTTTAGTTTGTGATCTTTTGGCTATTAAGGCTCTCCTGAAATAATGTATACCCCTGCCAGCTAAAGAAAATGGTATCCAAGAGTGCCAAAAGAAGTTATATGGGCTAGTTTCTCTCTCTTACAATCAAATTACAAATCAATTTTTGGATATATCAATCAAAAATTAAAAAAGTAGTCTAAGCTTCAATTTTCTCTACTAGACAGAATTGCTACAGTTAAAGCATATGCTTTACCAAGATGTTTATTTCTGTTCCAATCTACCCATTATCAACACACATAAAGCAAAACTTTAAAAATGGCAGAAAATGAGATGAAGGCCAAATGTTGGAAATGTCGAGATCACACTGGCTCCTTGTATCATATGCGGTGGAACATGTGATAAAACAGAACAGTTCTGGGTAAAGATACAGAAATCAGTACAAAAGATTTTACAGTCTCAGTTACCTAAGAAGGCTGAATTACATCTGTTCTGGATATGGGAAGAAGACACAAAAGTGGATAAGAATCAACATAAGCTGAAACAACATCTGCTGTTAGCAGCAAGATTAGTGTATGCAAAGTACTGGAAAAAAAATGGAGTTACCAACAGGGGACGAATGGCTAAACACACTGATAGGAATTGTTGAAATGGATAAGCTTTTAACCAGGCTAAAAGGCAGAACTCAGAATGAACTTTTTTCTGAATGGAAGTGGTTGACTGATTTCTTTAAAAAGAATGAAGGCAATTTGATGACAATAGCTTTTCTTTTATGTAATATTTTATTAAGTATATAAAAACACAACACTAGGGATGGCCCAACCGAATCCTGGGCAAGGATTCGAGATTCAAAATCCGAATCCCTGTGCCAAAATTGGCAAATCGAATCTTTTGAATTCACCAACAAAATAGTTTGTTAAAGACCGGGATGCCTGAAAACCTGGGAGACCAGACACACTCAAGGGGACATGGCAAGTAGGTAAGCTTTCCTCTTCAGGAATAATGACCTTTGCTAACAATTTCAGAAATTACATCTGGGGTTGTATTTTAATATATTTAAACTGAACATTTAATATTTAAGTTCAGTACTTGACTGGAAGCTACAGGCTTGAGATTTCAAGGACAGCTGAAACATTCCTTTGCATAGCTCACTTGCAAACCTCTGTCAGACACAATTCTGGGGTTTCTTGTTTTACAAGGTGTCAGAGCCTTCTCTGCCAAAGTGTGCTGGTGCATCATCAAACTATAAACCCCAGGATGACATACGGAGCTATGCAAAGAAAATCCAGTTTTGACCTGGATTATCTCTATACTGTAGTGGTGCTGTTTACACAGGCAGGAAAATGTGGGCTTAATCCACATTTTCCTGCCTGTGTAGAAGGGCCTTCATGTCATTTTCAATCTGGGGAGATCCTGAGGCAAAACTATTACAGTTGTCCTCGCCACATTTTTTCAGAGGGAAGTTTGCCTTTGTCTAGGTTTTTGCTAAGGCTGAGAGAGTGTGTCTTGCCCAAGATTATCTTTCTTTGCCCTGCTTTTTAAACCCTTTTTTAAAAAAGGATTTGAAAGATTCAAGATTCATGAGATTCATGGATTCCCAGAACATTCCAGAGATTCAGATCCAGATTCAGAAAATCCTGGATTCGTCCCATCCCTACACAACACCAAAAACGGAAAAAATAACATACTAAACACAAAAACATACATTTGTAGAACATCCAAGTTCTACTATGTAATACTTAATATCTAAATTACTAAAAACAAAAAACACAAGAAAATTGTCAATGTAATTCTAAACTAAACTATTTTAACTAACAATCTATCAAAACTAAAAAAAATCCAAATAACCATACATGATTAAAACATGGTTTCCACCTCTGCTATCCATAATACCCATAATAATCCATAAAAGCACTAGTATAGTAAATAAAAAAAATTACTACATTTAAGTATTATTACAGAACCTTAAATCTTTAATATAAAATAATAAAGATAGTAAAGTAGTATATATGTCTAGCCATGTATGTACTTATGGTCATTGCTATAAAAATTAAACAAATTAAAGTACCTTTACCACACCTTATCTTGTTCCAGCGCTGGGGTGCAGGGATCGCTCAAGCAGCCTCTGCCAAAAGGCTCTCCCTTCCCTGCTGCTTCAGATCTGCACGAGCTGGCTGCTCACACGAGAGCCCCACCTCTTCCTTCCGCAGTGCAGCCTGGGACCTTCCCAGGCTGCACTGGGGCAGGAAGAACGACCGGCATGGCTCCTGAGGCTCTACATGCTAGGTAAGTGTGTGCGGGGCCCAGGACCAATGTGTGATCGTGCACCATTTTCAGCTTCAAGCTGAAAATGAAAAGGTGCGCAATCAGCCCCTGCCGGCCCCTGGAGTGCCGCACAATTGTGAGTGCATCAAGCAGATCGCTCCTCACAATCGCGCGATGCTCCAGGCCCTCTTTTGCATGGCAAATGCCATGTGAAAAGGGCCTAAGTATATATTTATAGAAAAGAATATTCAAATATAGCAACAAATTAAAAACCTCTATAATTTTCTTTAACTCGTTTTCATGATATCACAGTATATATTCATTTAATCAAAACAAAACAAAATAGAAACAGCAAGTTCAGAACCCCAAAATCATTGTTTCACCCTCATTTTCTCTCAGGTACTTAAACAATAATTCCCAATTCCTTACAAAAATCTTATTCTGGAAGACCTTTTAGTTTATCTGTCAATCTAGCCATTTCCACAACTATCATCAATCTACTGAACCAAATGTCTACTAAATGTCCTGTGCTGGCAGCTTGCCAAGACTTCATAGCTGTGTAATCAGCAGTAACCAGCAAACAGCATTTGTTAAAGCAGTCCAAAAGCAGTCCAGAGCTACCGAGCCTGAATTTACCAAGAGTCCAGGGAGAGAGTGTCCAAAGGAGAATCTATAGTTCAGGCAAAGGTCCAAGTCCAAAGAACAGAAGCAGAGACCGCAGGAGTCAGCAAGACTGTCACCATTAATGGGCCAGCAGCTTTCTGCCATCTTGACCTCTGATTATATCACCTCAGCATCCTGCTCAGCTGTGGCCTAATTAACAAGCTCTTCCTTTTCCACTTGCACTTGCTGCCATAACTACTGTCCCTCTCATGTCTCTGTTGGGAAGAGTCCTGTCTGGGTCCTGGGGCAGGGGCATGACAATATATTTACAATTTCTTGTGTTCACAGCCCCTCCCATTGATTTATAGACATAGAATAAAATTCTTTGCCAAGTTGATCATATATTCTTTTACCTGCTCATCTTCCATCTCTATTTTCAACAAAAAATTATACAATTTGGCAATCAAGTGTTCATTATTATCACATAACAAGATTTCAAAATCTGATTTAGTCTTTTCAAAGTCTTTATTCTTTTTTTTTTCCAACCTGGTAAAAATCCACTCTAATCTTCATTGATATGATTCTTCAATAATTTTTTCAATCTTTCAGCTAGCATTAAGTTAATATCTTATAATCATTATCCATCAGTGCAATTGGTCTGTAATTCCTTGGTGATGTTATGTCTGGTCCTTCTTTCAGAATCAATGTAATAGTAGCTTCTTTCCAGAAGATGACAGATTTAAACATTTAAAATTAAATATCAAATGAAATATTTTACAAGAAATGTAGAAGTAGATTTAGAAGATGTATTCTGTTTGTTGTTTTAAAATGTTTTCCTTTTACAGATGGTCATTATCTTTTGATAATTGATCTTCAGTACAAAATAATTTAGAATAAGTAAACAATGAATTATGAACTAGAGAAATTAAATAAGTAAATAATTAAAACAGTAAGTGACAAGCAACAATTAATAACTATGGGATAAAATGTATGACTTAGTAATTAGGCATAAATGTTTAACTATTATGAACTGTTTGCAACAAGTTCAGTAACCAATTCTTGCTACTGTTATCATATACAATACAACTTTCTTTTAGTGCTGTTGTTATCTCTGAATTTGAGGAATTTCATCAATCATGTTTAGCAGATAAAAATGTGGCTGCACTGAGAATTTGATTTGTAATACTAACAAAACTGAGTCACGTATGTTATTCCAGAATTTCTTTATATGTTTACATCTCCACCACATGTGGAAAAAGGTTCCCTTTTCTTCATATCTCCAGCACCTGGAATGGTTCTTTTTTGTCATTTTAGCAGTGTGGGAGGGTGAGAAGTACCACTTATGTAGTATTTTGTAACAGTTTTCCCTTAGAGATATTGGATTTATATACTTTAAAGTGTTGTTCCAAGATCTTCCCCATTTTTCGGGGTATATCTCGCTTCCTATATTTTGGGCCCATCTAATCATCTTCTCTTTTATCAAATCTTGTTTGAAATCTAGCTTCAGCAAAAGTTTATATATCTTTCCTAATTGGTTATCTGTATTAGGCACTGAAAGTCTGTCAAATTCATTCTCTTTTGCTTCTGTACCTCTCTCTTTCTAGTCTATTAGTTGTCTATGAAGCAACCAATGAGAGGTTATTCCACATTTCACCAATTCCTCTTTTGACTTCAGATACCTCCCTCCCCCTTCTATGTTTAGTAGATCTTGATAAGTTATCCAAGCATTTAACCTAGGTATTTCTCTTCTATAATAAGATTCTTGGGGTGATGCCCATAGAGGAACTTTTGGGTAAAGTTTAAATTTGTATTTGTTTCATACCCTTAAGAGCAGGGGTGGGCAATTATTTTTTCCAGGGGGCCACATGTCCTGATTGGCGGAGCACCGCCGGAAGTCGCTGGCTGCCATTTTGGGCGCCGCCAAAATTTGGCGGCGTTTGGAACGGCGGATCCGCACTCTCCGCAGGGACGGAGCAACCCGCTCGCGGGTAAGTTCTGCCCCTGCGTGCGCGGCCCCGTTTCAGCCCCCCGTGAGGAAAGGGCCTTAGAAAGTATGTTTATTTGGTAATTTCCAATTAGCCTTACACGGGCTGGTCAGATCCAATCAAAGAGCCATATGTGGCCCGAGGGCCGTACAATGCCCAGGTCTGCTTAAGAGTGATTTTCAAATAAAATGATTATTGAAATCTTAGTTAATTCTATCTTTAGCATATATTAAATAGGCATGCCAACGGAAAGGGAGTTCATCTCCTTTTAGTCTAAGTAGTCTTGTATTTTTTAAAAGGATTCATTCTGTTAGCCAACATAAGCAACTTGAATAATAGTACAGCTTAAAATCTAGTAAATTCATTCCCCCTATTTCTTTGGCATCTTTTAGATATTTGTATTTTATTCTGGATTTTTCCCAATTCTATACAAACCGACTTATATCTTTATCCCATTCTTTAAAGGGTTTATCATTAGTTATAATTGGTAGATTTTGGAAGAGGAAAATCAACTTTGGTAAAACATTCATTTTTACAGTTGCTATTCTTCCAAGCAATGATAAATTCAATTTAGCCCACTTTTAAAGATATTGTTTTTATTTCTTCACAGACTGCCTTGTAGTTATCATCAATAGATCAGTACTGTTTTTGGTTATGTAGATACCTAGGTATTTCACTTTTTTGGTTACAGTAAAATTAGTTTCAGTTATAATTTGTTCTTCATATCTGGACATATTTTTAGTAATTATCTTTGTTTTCTCATGATTGACCTTAAATCCTGATACTTCACCAAAATCTTTAAGTATTTGTATGAAAAATGCTTTGTATCGGGTTTTCTAACAATATGACCAAATTAGCTGCGAAGGCTTTAATGTTATATTTTTCTTTGTGAATCCGTAATCCTGTAACTTGAGGTTCATCTCGAATTTTCTTATTTAATGTTTCTATTATTATAAAAAAAAAGCAGAGGTGAGAGTGGCCAGCCCTGTCTAGTTCCTTTATGAATTTTTATTTTTTCTGTTTTTTCACCATTTATCAACATTTGCACTTGTCGATTTGAGTAAATGGATTTTACCCACTTTATGAATGAATTCCCCAGGTCCACCTTAGATAACATTGCTGTCATGAAGGCCCAATTGATATTGTTGAATGCCTTCTCAGCATCTAGGAAGATTAATGAGAGTTTCTTTTCATTATATCTGTGAAAATATTCAATAGTGTTCAATACAGTCCTGATAGTATTCTTAAGGTTTCTTTTCGGAAGGAATCCATTTTGGTCTTTGTTTATCCAATCTTGAAGTAAGTTTTTCAGTCTTTCAGCCAGAATGGATGTAAATATTTTACAATTAACATTTAACAGGGAAATTGGTCGATAACTCTCAGGTTCCAATAGATCCCTTTCTTCTTTTGGTACCAGTTCTATATTAGCTTCTCTCCATGATGATGGTTTACTAGTCTTTTCTATCTCATTTATAGTTTTCTGCAAAGGTATTATAAGCAAATCTTGAAAAGTCTTATGGTATAAGAGGATGATACCATCTGGGCCAGGGCTTTCTCTGTTTTCAATTTTTTAATAGCATTAATTATCTCTATTCTGGTGATTTGGTTTATTTAGTTCTTTTTTTTTTTTTTTTTTTGCTGTTCATTGATTTTAGGCAAGTCAATTGATTCCAAATATTTATTAATTTTGGAGCTGGCTTCTACTTTATCTTGAAATTGCCTTTAAAGTAATTTGAAAACGTTTTCTTTATTTTATTTTGTTGCCAATGAATTATTTTACCTTCTTTGACTTCTATTATCAATCGTTTCTCTCTCTCTTTCTTTAATTTGTAAGCTAACCATTTTACTGTTTTCTTACCTTGTTCAAAATATTGGTTAGCAAATTTCAGTTTCTGTTCGATCTCAAATGTCATTTGAATATCTAACTGTTTTTGAAGGGCTTTAATTTCATACTGTAGATTCTGACTCTTTGGCTTTTGTTTCAAGAGATCTTCTTTTATATTTCTTCTTGTATCTCCTTTTCTTTATTTTTCCTCTTCCTTTTTAGTTGAGTCTCTTTTTGAATAAAGAAACCGGTCATTACCACTTTATTCTTTTCCCAAACCACATCTATGGGGGGACCTTTGTCAATGAAATTTAGGAAGAATTGTTCTAATTTTTGCTTAAATTTTCCAAAACTTCTTCATTTCTCAAAATTGAATCCTTCAACTTCCAGGAAAATTCTCATTTAGAATCCTCTGTATGTCTCTGAATAATATGTATATTCTTTCTGGTTTCTGTATAGATATCTCCACACATCTAACAATGTTTAGATTGTCCATCACACTGAAAAAAGCTGCTGGGAGTCTTCCTCTGTTTTTCTTTAATTTGTAACCCTCTGTTCTGTCGATGTCCGAGTTTATGACTTCATTCCAGTTGCCCCAAAACAATAGATCTTTGTAGTCATAGTCCAGAATCTTCTGCCCAAGTTTTTCGTAAAATTGGCTTTTAGTTTTAGTGGACCATATATTCCCACCAATAAAAACTTCGTTTCCACCATTCCAATTTCCACAGCTGTATATCTTCCATCCAGATCTTTAAAAATCTCTTTCACCTTGTATCTATTATTCACATATATTGTTATTCCTCTTTTTTTGTGTGTCATTGATAAGAAATCTTGACCAAGTTTTGGATTTTTTATGTATTCAGTATTTCTAGATCTTATACTTGTTTCTTGTAAACATATAATATGAACTTTTTACTTCTCTAGATAGCGAAATATTTTCTTCCTTTTACAAGGGGAATTAATTCCTTTTACGTTCCAAGAAAGAAATTTTACTTTCATTTTGATTCTTGAATATATTTTTACATATATGTGTGTTTTATAGCCTCTTATTCTATCTCTACTTATGGTCCTATCTCTTATTCTTCTTCTCTTTCAAACTCTATTTTCTCTTCTTTTTTTCTTCTCTTTCTAGTTCCTCTTCTTGATCCTGTTCTTGCTCCAATTCTTCCTCACTTTCCGTCTGTAGTATACCCTCTCTCTGAATTTTTAGATCCTTCAGCCCTTCTTGTAGAGTATGACTTATCCAGTTTTTCTTTGTATTTTCCTTCTTTTTTTTTCTTGGATCATCTTGGTATTTTGTTTGTTCTATTTCTTGAACCTTATTCAGTTCTTCTCTGTATTTTTTAATAAATTATTTCACTTTTGATACTGAGTTGCATATTTTTTTTGTTTATAATTAAAAATTATTCCTGCAAATCTTCCCCATCTGTATTGTATATTCTTCCTCTTTAATATTTGAGTTAGGAAGCTATAATCTTTTTTTTCTTTTCAAGATTTCTGAGGGAATATCTTTAAATATCTTTAATTCCTTGCCTTCTGGTAGATTATTCACATAACTTTGTTGTATAAACAGATCTTTCATTCTATCTCTGACAAAATAAACTACAATGTCTTCGGGGACATTTCTTTTTCTGGCTATGAGGGCATTAATCCTAAAGATGCTATCTGTTTCAGAGTCCATTGCATCTGTTGACCAATCCAGAAAGTCAGTCAAAGCAGATATCAATCTTGTATAGAGGTTCACTTCCTGAATTTCCTCTAGTCCTCTAATTTTTATACACTTTTCTCTGTATCTCAGTTCTGCATTCATAATTTTGTTCCTATCTTACTGTAGATTTTGTTCCAGTTGTTTCATGCATTTCTCTGACATTGTAGTATTTTCTTGAATCTCATTAATTCTTCTAATTATCTTCTTTATATCTCTAGTCACTTCTTCCAATTTAGCTCCAAAATCCTCTATTTCTTTTCTTACTTCTTTAAATTCTAAAGAAAGATCTTTCATATTCAATGTTATTTCTACCTTTAATTGGCTTATGTCTTCTATTATAGTTAAATTAATATCTGGTGGTTTGGTTTGCAGCTCAATTGATGGTCTTGCTGTTTGAAATTGGAGCTGAGACTAGACTAATGTTGTTGCTCTTCTTGTACGTGCAGCCATGTTTAACTTTCACTTCTAAGGGTCTCCTACTATTATTTATAACTATACTTTAAGTACAATACTTAAACCATAAATTAATTTCAATATACCATCAAAATATTCGGTATTCAATATTTCTATCAATCAATATATTAATCAATATTTCAATCAATAAATTTGTATCAATCAGTTAGACAATCGAACAGTTAATACCAATTAATATGCCTATCAATTTGTTATTTATAATGGTATCTATTAGTAATGGCAATCAATTTAATTAAACTTCTTAGCACCTTAGAAAATCCTACAATTCTGTTTTGCTTTTTCTTCAAAATCTAAACAGAAGATATATTGTAGAAGATTTTAAAAATACATTTGATTGTCCAAATTTCTAGGTGTTAAACTATATAGTTAAGAAAGGTTATCTAAAAATGATTTTCTACTTTTAAATCAAGAGTAAAGATAAAATTAGCTATTTATAAAATTATCTATTTATAATTGTCTATTTGTAGATGAAACTTCAAATTAATTGTAACCTTCACCAAACCAATCTATATACAATCACTTTATAGTATTTATGATAATTAATTCTCATATCTTTGTTTGTTAGTTCATTGTATGTTTTTAAGTAGTTGGATTTAATTATATATATATAGAGAGAGAGAGAACCAATTCTAGTTACGTTTGTTAATATTTGTTTTAGATACATGTAGATATTTCTTAATTTTGTATAGATGTATTTTTTGTTGTTGTTTTGTCTGTTCGGATTGTGTGTTTTTCAAAGTTAATAAAATTAGAAATAAAAAAACCATAGGAAACATTGAAGAACTTTTGAAATCAGGCGTGTTATAAATATATGATATTAGGCAGATTATAAATATTTAAATAAATAAAAAAGGCTAACCAATAAAATTAGACTTAAGGAGAAATATAAACAGTTTGTCACTCACATCTTTTGCCATCTTGACCACACTCTGATGTTGCTTGGTCCACCAAAAAAGTAAAACTCCGATCTTATGAAATCCAAAACAGATCTGCCTGATTTCACACAATTCTTCCAAAGGATTCCACTCAAACCACACTTACATCAGAAACCTCACCAGCTTCCACAGACTAAACCAGAACAATCGCATATTGTGATTGAACTTGTACAAGGGATGGGTGACATGATTTGGCTGTAGTTCAGGTGGATCACATTTAAGAATCATACAGATCCATTAGGATTCATGCCTCAGGTGCATGTAGTTTCAGGCTGGTGATGCACTGGTATATGAGATCTATTGGTTTGTGGTTCATCCTGGGGCAATGAATAGGAAGCATTATTTTAAAGTGGTTAACAGGGATCTGATGGAGAAATTGATCAGGATCAAGGAGGATCTGTGCCTTCAGCCATATTTTTGTGCCCTGGTGGCATACTGGTATATGCAATCCTTGATTTTTGTAGTTCTGTCTGTGTCTAGGGTTGGGAAACATGATTTGGAGTGGTTTTGGGATCCAGTGGAGAAATCCAATGGATCTGTGAAGATCCATGTGTTTGACCAATGTTTTTGAATGCTGGTCGTACACTAGTGTAAAGGATTCATGATTTTTATGGTTCAATCTGTGTCTAGGGATGAGATACGTAATCTAAGTGTGGGTCAGGCAGAGCCCATATCAAAATCCTCTGGAACCATGAGGATCCACGCTTCAGATGCATGTTTTTTAGACCAGATGTACATTACTGTACAGAATGTATAATTTTTGTGGTTCAGCCTGTGGCTAGAGATAGGAGATATGACTTGTGTATGTTTCAGGCAGAACTCATTTAAAAATTAAATGGACCAGTGAAGATCCATACTTTGGATCCATGTTTTTTGAGCCTTGGTGATGCATGAGTGTATAGGATCTATAACTATTGTGATGAATCCTGTGGCTAGAGATGGGAGACAAGATTTGAGTGTAGTTCAAGTCAATCCAATGTAAGAAGCATATGGATCCATGCAGATTCATACCCCAGATTCATGTTTTTGTGCCATGCTGATGCCACAATGTGACAAATATATGATTGTTCTCATTCCTTCTACACAGCTGAAAGAGGTTTCCAATGGTTTGAGTGTCATTCTTTGGAAAAATCATATGAAATCAGAGGATCCACTTTTGATTTCATAGGATCTGATTTTTACCCATACCTCTTGGCTCCCTGCGTTTTGGTTTTTCTCATTGAAATAGTGAGGGTATGATGATACATCAGCAACAACCAGCATTGCACAGAATATGCAATTCAAATAAACAAAAAACAAAAAACAAAATAACCCCCGGCAAATCTAACACATGACGAACACACAGATATTTTTCAAGGCAGTGCTCTCACCACGAGATTCCATACTGAAACTGAGGAAGCAAGAGCAGAACCAGAAACTCAAGAACTCTATCTGTAATATACTGCTACAGTAGAATCATAGAGCTGGCTATCCAGTCCAACACTCTGCCATGCAGGAATACACAATCAAAGCATTCCCAACAGATGGCCATCCAGCCTTTGTTTAAAAACCTCCAAAGAAAGAGACTCTACCACTACAAGGCAGCGTATTTCACTGTTGAAGTGGTCTTATCATCAAGAAGTTCTTCTAAGGTTCAGATGGAATCTCTTTTCCTGGAGTTTGAACCCATTGCTCTGTGTCTTGGTCTCTGGAGCAGCAAAAAACAGGCTTGTTCCATCCTCCATATAAATATTCCCTTCAAATATTTAAACACAGCTGTCATATCACCTCTTAATCTTCTCTTTTCCAAGCTAAACATATCCAGCTCCCTAAGCTACTCCTCATAGGTTTCTAGGCCTTCTACCATTTTGGTCACCCTCCTCTGGACATATTCCAGTTTGTCAATATCCTTCATGAACTGTGGTGCCCAGAACTGGACACAGTATCCCAGGGTCTGACCAAAGAGGGAGACTATTACTTTTCTTGGCCTAGAGATACAAGGGATTTTTGTGTAAGTATATACGCTTACATAAATAAAATTCTGCTCATGGGCATGACACAGAGGGAGAGTGCCAACAGCCTCCCCTCCCCAGTGCCAGCCACATGCCCCATCCAAATAAAAGAAAAAGATTATCAAGGGATCACAGGTCTTCCACATCATGTCTAGCCTGGTCTTTATCTGAAGAAGCATGGCCCTGGGCACGCCCATGCCACAAATGAAGAAAAGAAAGAGAGAAGAAAGAACTAGCTCTTTCCTCCAATACTATGGAGAAGCTCTGGGGAGAGCAGCACTAGAGAGCATTGGTGATACCGTATCCGTCACTGGCTAAGAAGGGAGTCCTTTACCAGGCAGATCAATACTTCTCTTTCTTCCATTGCATACTACCTGCCTGGTTCAATATCATCTAAGGTCAGTTTTAATTGACATTCAACAACAAAGATTAGCTGTTTTCTGTTTCCTAAATTCCAGCTTCTAAATTAAAGAGCCAAGGAGGAGATCTGTATCTCCTGACACTTACAATTATTTTCTTACTGCTCCCTTTAAAATGGACAGTAAAACTATTCATCAGTCAGGCTTCTGTGTACAGAGAGGTGAATTATGCCTGCCTGTGGACCTGACAATACACGTCCCATAGGCAGGTATCATACATGCTTATTGACTTTGCCAACATCCAAGGTATGGAGATGCAAACTGAACAGGTATGAACACAAAAATGTCTACATGGTTCAGAAAACATATTCAGTGCAAGTTGTACTGGCCATGCAGCAAAACACAACAAAATACAAAATACATAAAGCAGCAATATATTTACTGGGCCAAGTTCAAAGTATAAAAGACATCATGAAAGCTTTTGAAGCTTCATGACTTCTTCATCAGGCAAAGATTTTAAATATCATGCAGGGGAAGAAAGGTGACAACGTTAGAGTCACAGGTCTACATTTTGTCTCTGATCTTACTCTGTTGTCAGTTAAGATGTTCTTGGAGAGATCTCAGCGCAGGCAAAGCCAATCTCTTTCTTGGCCATGTGAAGACCACTGAAGAAGTCACTGAAGCTTCAAAAGCTTGCATGATATATTTTATGTTTTAAAGGTATCACTGCTTTGTAGATTTTAGATTTTGCTGTATTTCTGTACAAGGTCAACACAGCAAGCCCTGAATGTGTTTCCTGGATTTGAAGATACTCAGTTTAGCTGCAACAGGGGAACTCTAAAACAAAAAGGAGTCAAGACTGTGATTCTCTGAGGTTTTCTACCCCCAACAAAGATAAAACTCATTAATTGGACTATAACAGGCAAGTTCTACCTTTACAACACTCAAAATTTTTTTAAAGTTTTCCCATTTAAAAATAATTTTAAAATTCCTGTTTCAGATGCAACACACACATATGTATGCACACACACAGTTTTGATGTGACTGTAACAGAAATAACAAGAGCCGATCTAGAACATGATACATGCATTATTTTACATCTATAATGAGAGAGAGGGATTCCATTCTAGATTTCAGAGCCTTGTGTGTCAATGAGCATTTTGTCCCACTATAAATAGCAGCCTGAACATAAGAGAAATAAAAATTAGGACCATGGCAGTAGGGAAAAGAGTTAAATACTCCATTTCTCTTTGCCATGTTCCCCAAATGGACAAGGTCCCTCCATGGTTGCTATGGATTAAAATGACTGTCACATGATTTTTGATGTTCAAGCGCTTCATTGGGAAGTACAGCATTTATTTGTTAATCCAACTATCTGGGAAATGTAAGAAAGGTTCAGATTGGGGAGAATAAAAACAATAAAATCATACAGTTGGAAGAGACCACAGGGGCTGTCCAGTCCAACCTCCTGCTATGAAGGAGCACACATCAAATCATTTCCAATAGATGGCCATCCAGCCTCTGCTTAAAAACCTCCAAACAAGGAGATTCCACCATGCTCTGAGGCAGCATATTCCACTGGTGGACAGCTCTGACTGTCAGGAAGTTCTTCCTGAGGTTCAGGTGAAACCTCCTTTCCTGCAGCATGAATCCATTCCCCCTTGTCCTAGTTTCTGAAGCAGCAGAAAACAAGCGTGCTCCCACCTTGACGTGACATCCTTTCAAATATTTAAACATGTCTATCATGTCCCCTCTGAACCTTCTCTTCTGCAGACTAAACATACTCAGCTCTCTAAGTCACTTCTCATCAGCCTGGCTTCCAGACCCTTCACCATTTTGGTCGCCTTCCTCTGGACATGCTCCAGCTTGTCGATATCCTTCTTGGATTGAGATGCTCAGAACTGGAAACAGTATTCAAAATGAGGTGTAGCGGAATAGAGTGCTACCATTACATCCCTTGATCTAGACGCCATACTCCTATTGATGCAACCAAGAATCATGTTGGCTTTCTTGGCTGCTGCATCACACTGCCGACTCATGTTCAGCTTGTGATCTACCAAGATTCCTAGATCTCTTTCACACATACTGTTATCCAGCCATGTGTCCCCTGTCCTATATTTGTGCATTCCACTTTTTGTGCCTAAGTACAGGACCTTACATTTCTCTCTGTTGAAATTCATTTTGTTAGCTTTGGCCCAGCTCTCCAATCTGTCAAGGTCATTTTGAATTCTGATCCTGTCCTCTGGGGTATTAGCAGCCCCTACCAATTTGGTGTCACCTGCAAATTTGAACAGCATTCCCTCTACTCCTTCATCCAAGTCATTGATGAGACGTTGAATAGTACTGAGCTCAGCACAGAACCCTGTGGGGCACCCCACTAGTCACTTTTCTCCAGGATGAAAAGCAGGCATTGGTGAGCATCCTTTGGGTCCGTTTGGTCAGCCAATTACAAATCCATCTATCAGTAGCACTGTACAGCCAACATTTTACTAGCTTCTTTGCAAGAATGTCATGGGGAACTTTGTCAGAGGCCTTACTGAAATCATGATATGTTACATCCACAGCATTCCCTTCATCTATCAAGCTTGTAACTCTATCATAAAAAGAGATAAGATTAGTCTGGCATGACTTATTTCTGAGAAATCCATGTTGACTTTTACTGATTATGGCATTGCTTTCTAAGTAATTTACAAATGATATTTCATGATCTGCTCGGGGATTTTTTTGATATTGATCTCAGGCTGACTAGGTGATAATTTTTTAAACCCTTTTTTTTCCGTTCTTAAAAATGGGGACAATATTTGCATTCCTCCAGTCTGCGGGATTTCTTGTTCCCCAAAGAGTTCTCCAAGAGGTTCTGAAATGACTTCTATAGTACCCGCTTCCTTCAATGATGTTGCAGATACTGCAGTATTTGTTAATGCACTGTGTACTTTATAAACCAAAATGCCACAGATTTGCTTTATAGTTGTTCAGATGCTGACGGCATGATATTTTCTGCCATAAAGGACTAAAAAATATAAAACGAAACAATTTCTACCCACCTATATACCAATCATGGTCAGTTAAGAATTCTCAGGGAGACGACGAGAATGGCATAGCGGGGGGGCCCCCTTTCCACAGCTGCGAAGAGACAGCTTGCGATCATGGGAATACCCCAGTAGGGGAAAAACAGGATAAAAGAACCCCCTTTGGGGAAAAGGGGACTGCAAAGGGGGTTTTAAAAAGAGGATGATTCTGGGGGCTAGTGTCCTGTAAAACAGAGGCGGTAAAGAGGAGAAGAGAAGGAGAGAGAAAAAAAGCCGTCTGCCGGAGGAGAACGACGGACATGAATGTTTCCAGAGACATCAAGAGAATCACCTTTCCCCCTATAGGCTTATAAGTGGGCATAGCTCGCTGTTCCCTTTTTCTTTTTTCTTGTTTCCTTTTTCATAAATGGAAGGGAATTGTAAAATTTAACATATAAATCTTCAAGAAATGAGTTTGACTATCTCTCTACGGAAGGGCGATTCCAGTTGAAATAGAGAAAACAAGTAAAATAACCCAGAAAGATTGAAGGGGTCTTGGACTTGTTAAGTGATAGAAGCGACAATAAAAAACTGATCATTAAGACTTTATAACATAAGACTTTAAAATAAACTAAAAAAAATCCTGAGAACTAACCATATCAACTAACATATACTGACTCTTAAAAACAATTAACAACAGAGACTGTGCCATTATAATTTTGGAAGATATAAGCGGGAAGATAGTAGGTAAAGAAAGGAAAAACTCAAGAAGCTTGGGGACTGAGAATGGCTGGTATTGAAGGACGTAAAACAGGACATTTAAATTTGAAATGGAATCTAAATTTGGGAGACAGGCAGAGCAAAGGGAGGCGGAAGGGGAAGGAAGGAATAAAGAAAAAAATCACTGACACTGAAACAGATATTAAGGGGGAAAGAAACCTTGGAAAAGTAAAGGAGGAAAAAAAAGATTGGCTGTGAAGGGGGTGGAGGTAATTGAAAGTTGGTAAAAGGGTAAAAAGAAACTTATGATGATGTATGTGTGTGTTCTATTTGACTTATGTACTGAACCTGTATTGTCTGAACTGTGAAACAGGGTTATATTTGTTAGAAAATAAGAGATAGTGTGAAAATTTATAGATTATAAAAGATTGGTATAAAGTTTGTATACATATTACATTTTGGGGGGGGGGTTTTTGGATCAAAATAGAAAAATAATAAAACTGAAAGATTGGATTTATAAGAAAGAGAGAAGGGAGAAAGAGACTATCTAATTTAGTATAGCAAAAAAGGACAAACAGCTGTACAGAGTTAAAAGAATCTCAAGGCTACAGGCAAGATAACATAGTTGGTAAAGAGAAACAACAGATAAGAAGCATATTAGAGGGAAACACAGAAAAGGGTTAAGGCACTTATACAGAACACAAGTTAAAGAAAAGAAGTAAAAGGGTGACCTATTGTGGTTAAAACTAGTTATTAAAGGACCTTTAAATAAATAAATAAATGAATGAATGAATGAATAATAAAAGTTAAGAAATAAACAAAACAAAACAGATTAACCCAATTAAAAAGGAAATTTGAGGGGGGAGAATCTCCTCTTATATATATATGTATATGTATATACACATAAAAACACATATATACAGAACAAGAGAATAAAACATAGTAAATATTAAATAAACACTAAAAACAAAATTAAGAATTACTTAGGAAGTGAAAAGAGGTAAAATAAAAAAAATAAAATCAATAAAATCAATAAAAATAAAATAAAATAACCAAATAAACAACTAAATAGGACTAAAAAAAAAAGGGGAAAAAAAGAGAAATAATTTAAAAGGGGAAAAAAAATTTTTGATTCTAGTTTTATTAAAATATAAAAAAAAAAGGAAAAACAGAATAACAGTGAAAAAAAAGGAAAATAATTGAGATGGCTACAGCAGCTAAAAAAAGAAAAAATACATTGCAAACACAACTACAGGTTACAACTCAAAGAAGACCTTCATTAGAAGTGCAGGCAAGTAACCAAGAACCATATCAACTTTCATTGGAAGAAGTAAAAAAAAAGAGAGAAGATGCCAAAGCTGGAGAAATCTGCATTAGTAAAGAAAAATTTAGAAGTGAGGAAGGATATGGAAAGTTTGGGGAAAGAAAACTAGAATTACTCACGAAGGATCTGAAATAAATGAGTGAAAAAATAGAAGGGGTCCAAAAAGACAAAAAAGCTGGAGACCAAAACAAAAGATACTGAATCCACAGTAGAAAAGAATGAAATGAAAACAACGTTGATGGAAATTAAATATCGAGAGAAGTGCCTGAAAATTAGGGTTCTGGAGGAAAATCAGGGGGTGGACCCTATGCCAAGCCATCCCGGCATCAGCCCAATTTATCAACTGGTTGACAGAACAACTGGATATCGAGGTGGACTGATCTTCAGGATCAGCTCTATAATCACCAGAAAAAGGAAGCCCCCACGCGACATATGGTGTATTTTGTGAGAGAGACGGTGAAGGAACTGATACTAGCAAAGCTACAATAATAGTTTAAATTTTGGAGGGAGGGAGCTTAAAATATTTAAAGATATACCCTCACAAATAGGAAGAGGAAGGATTACAGTTTCTTAAGGAAGTGCTGAAAAGAAGAGGAATTGTCTATAGGTGGGGAAGATTTGAAGGCTAATTCTAACATATAAACAAAGAAGATATACATTGGATTCGGTTATAACGGCCAAAGAATTTCTAAGAAGAAATAAAGAGGACTTGGAGAAAATAGAAAGAAAAGAGGTAAAAAAGGGAAAAAACGTGAAGAAAAGATTAAAGAAGAAAAAAAAGGGAACAAAAGGACAAGTAACAAATAAAAAAAGGGAGCGACAAACCTATCAAAGAATCGATATTCAGGAGAAGATAACAATTAGAACAAAAAGAAAAGAGAGAGACCCAGAACTAAAGAAGAAATACTTGAAGATCCAACCAATCTTGAAGAATAAATTAAAATTTAAAATACAGAATGCAGATTAAGGTAATCTCTTGGAATGTTAGGGGACTAAATTACTTACCCAAACCAAAAAAAATCTTTACCCACTAGAAAAACAAATATGTGGAATTTTTCCCTACAGGAAACCCATATTAAAGAAATAGATTCAAAATTATTAGTTAATCCAAAACTAGGGGATATATTTAGGACATCAAATAAAAAGAAAAAAAGAGGGGTTGCAATATATGTAAACAAAAAAATATAAAGCAGAAGAAGCTTAATGACTCTAATGGTAGGTACTTGGGAAAGAGCTAACCTTACTAAATAACAAAATATTGGTGTTGGGAATTTTAGGGCCCATTAGAAATAAAGGAAATTTTTATAGAAAATTGTTAAAAAAAATTTCAAGTTTGGAGATAATAATGATGGGTGATTTTAATCACAGAATCATAGAATCATAGAAATGTAGAGTTGGAAGAACCACACGGGCCATCCAGTCCAACCCCCTGCTATGAAGGAACACCTTCAAAGCATTCCCGACAGATGGCCATCTAGCCTCTGCTTAAAACCTCCAAGGAAGGAGACTCCACTACACTCCGAGGCAGCATATTCCCTGCTGGACAGCCCGACCGTCAGGAAGTTTTCCTGAGGTTCAAGTGGAATCTCCTTTCCTGAGTTTAATCCATTGCTCCTTAATGGGGTGATAAATCCCCAACAGGTAAACAGGAAAATTGACAAATAAAAAAAAAGAGAGGTAAATGCCTAAATCCTTCTTTCAGATGATTGATTTTTTTCTTAATAGATATGTGGAGAAAGCTAAATAAAAATATCAATGATTATACATACTATTCCCAATATTATAAATCGTGGTCATGAATCGATATGTTTTTAACATCCAAGACACTAAACTCAAAAATAAGGAAAATGGAAATAATCCCAAAAAGTATTTCAGATCATAATCCTATAATACTAATACTGGAAGATAAAAGACGAGAATTTTTATGGAGACTAAAGGATAATTTATTGAAGAATGAAAAATCTAAAACAGCCAAATTTGAATTAAAAAATTACTTTAAAGATAACTGGATAAGGTATACAACAAAAACAGTTTAGGGGGGGGAAACATTTTTAGAGGTTTCTTTATCCAGCAAGAAGCTATTGGAAACAGGAAAAAAAAAAATAAAATTATAAATGAAATTAAAAAACTAGAGGAAGAATTTAAGAAAAACCCAAAAAAAGATTATATAGATAAACAAATTAAAATATTACAGAAGCAAATAGATATAAAAATAACAGAAGAAATAGCAAATAAACTAAATTTACAAAACAGAACTATTTCTTTAAAGCTAACAAATCAAATAATTTAATATAAGTTGAAAAGGAAAAGAGAAAAAAGAACTATTCAAGAATTAAGAGTGGGGAAGAAGTACAAATTGACCAAAGAAAATTTAAAAAAACATTTGTAAGTTACTATAAAGAACTCTACTTCATGAGGATGTGACCCAAGAAAGGCTAAATAAAATGAAACAATATTTAAGGAAAATGATATCTTAGAGTTCACTAGAGGCAAAGAATGGTAATGAATAATCCAATATCTAAAGAAGAAATTGTAGGAGCTATAAAAAGATTAAATTCAAAAAGCTCCAGATCTGGATGGATTCACTGTTCTATAAAACATTCACTGAACAACTAGTAGATCCATTATATAAACTAATCCAAAATTTTGGGAAAAAAAGATATCCCCAAACATGGAGAGAAGCAAATATCACCTTGCTAACCAAAAAGGGGAGAGACTATTTGGAGATGAAAAATTACAGACCAATATCTCTTCTAAATGTAGACTATAAAATCTTTTTTAAAAAACAGAGAGATTAAAGAAAGTTCTACAGGATATTCATGTATCAGAATGGATTCATTCTTAAAAGACAACTTAAAAAAAAATATTAGAACTATAATAAATATTTTGGAGCACTTCCATAAACATAATGAAAAGAATTACACTAATTCTTTTAGATGCAGAAAAAGCATTTGACAATGTTAATTGGACTTTTATGAAAGAAATATTGGCTAAGATTAATATAGGTAACAACTTCTTAAATTGGATCAACTTTATATAAAAATCAAACAGCACAGATAATAATAAACAAAAGAGAACGGAAGCCATAGCTTTATCCCCTTTATTATTTATTATGGTATTAGAGGTATTAAATAGAAAAATTAGAAAAGGGAAAAATCCAAGGGGTTAAAGTTAGAAAACAAACATATAAAATCAGAGCCTTCGCGGACGATTTGGCAATAACGTTAAGGACCCATTGCAAGATATAAGTATTTTAAATGATATATTAAATCAGTATGGAGAACTATCAGGATTTAAGGGTAACAAAGAGAAGACGTATATAATAACTAAGAATATGTCAAAGACAGAAAAGCAAAAATACAAGAAAAAACTAATTTTAGATTAATAAAAAAGCTAAATATTTGGGAATAGTAATTTCTAAGAATAATGAAGAACTTTTTGATAACAATTATGGGGGAAAAATGGAAAGAGATAAAGATAGCATTAGAGAAATGGGATAAATTAGATTTATCTTTATTAGGCAGAATAGCTACTGTTAAGATGAATATACTACCAAAAATGTTTTTTTTTTTTAAAATTCGCCAATTTTATCGAATGATAGCCCATTTAAGAAGTGGAATAAAATTTAATGAAAATTTATATGGAGAAAGAAAAAACCCAAAAATAAAAAAAAATATTTAAAGGATATAAAAGAAAAGGCAGGGTGGGGATTACCAAATTTAAAATTATATTAAAGGAAATGCCTAATTGGCTTTCGGAATGGGTCAATTTAAGAAATCAAGAATACTACAAATAGAGGGAGAAGACCTTTATTTCGGTTGGGATGCCTATTTATGGTATGGGAAGGCCAACATAATAAAATTTTTACAAACCACCTCATAAGAAAAGGGTTGCTAAAAGTTGGAGAAAAATTTAAAAAGGGGACTCTATTTAAAAAACCCACTTTGGATTTTGGCCCCTGAAGCTTTTTATAGAAGGGAAAAACCCAAATAGACAATTGGCTTACCTACAAAGATCTTATAAAAAATCAGGGTGGGGATTCAAAAATCTAAAAGGAATTAAAAAAGAAAGGACTAGATACCCATTATTATTGATAAGACAATTAAAAAAGAGATTTAAAATTGATGGGAAACAAGATGGATTTGAAATGAAGGAACTAAAATTTGATGAAGTACTTATTAAAGATGTGGAGCATAAAGTGGGGGAAAATTTATAAGATACTGCTAGGATAAAATGGAGCAACAGATAGTTAAAGAAAGCATGATAAAACGGGCCAGGAATATAGGTCATACCATTTATTGGAGACCTGGTCTAGATCTTGGGTAAGGACATGGAAGTTGTTACAATCCACAAGTTTGAAAGAAAATCTCTACAAAAAGATATATAGGTGCACTTAACACCGGGCCAAAAGGAAAAATTGGGGGAGAGAAAGAGAAGTGCTGGAAATGTGCAGTGAGGATTTATCATATATGGTGGACATGCATGAGACCTAGGATTGGGAAGAAATACATGGGGTAATCAAGAATATATTTAATATTAACTTTTCATTAAACCCAGAATTGTACCTATTAAAATATTGGATTCATATAGCTAGATAAAGCACAACAAAGGATTTTATTGTATATGATCACAGCTGCAAGATTAGCTATGCACAAAGGTGGAAACAAAGTGAACCCCCAAAGATAGAGGATTGGGCAATGAAGCTATATGAAATGATAGAAATGATAGGATCAGGGTATGGACATCAGAGAGACCTATAACCGAATGAAGACAGACAATTTTGGGTTTCACCTCTGTGGGAACAACTATGGGGAAAAAAAGGGTTTAGGGGGGTTAAGTATAAAATCAAGATAATTTCGAATTTTGGACTATTTTATTTGGTATGTTTAATGTTGGAGGTTACCTATTGGCAGCAGGTAATAATATAATGGAAATAGAATGAATAGGAAAAAGGAAATGGGAATGAGATAGGGTTTTGATATGGTTAATAGAAAAGTTAAAGTTAAAGACATTACATGTAAATAAAAAAAATTAAATGTTTATATTGAAACAGAAAGATATTAAAGAAGTGATACTCATATGAAGATGTTATGTATGTTTATACGTAGGTTATACATATTGTATATGTATTGTAAAATAACCTGAACAGTTATAGAAATTAGAAATTAGGGAAAATAATGGGTTTTAAAATTAATAAGAATAGAAATATAGAGAATGAAATAGATATATGTTAACACTCACTTCTTGAAGTAGGGGAGGAGGGAAAAAGGGGGGGGTAAAGGGAAGCTATTAAAAATTAGGGTAATTATGAAAAAAAAAAATAAGGGTAAATTCAGGACATTAAGGAAAATATGATAATTTAATTAGGGAAATAAGGAAGATAAAATCTGATATTTATTGTGTGTTTCTTTTTTCTTTCTTTCTTTTTTTCCCTTTTTTGGCCTCCTTTTTTTTAATAATGTAATTGAAATTGTTATAAAAATTAATAAAAAAAGAATTCTCCTAGAATGCAAGCATCTTCCAGGATTCCTCTTTGAGGGATGTTATCCTGAAGTATAAACACTCATTAATTGTCAGGTAGCCCTCCATATTTTAGTTATGGGGCATGTAGTAGGAGTTAAGTAGCAGCTTGCTTGTAACAAGGCATGAGAACCAGAGCCCGTTAGATAAAGCTAGGAATGTAGTGATAAAGGCTACCAGGCTAAACCAGAACTTCAAGGTCTCTTGTGGGCGGGATGAAAAAATCTTTGCATTTTATGCTTTGAATTTTGCTAATTGCCCCCAGTTCACTCACTGAAGTCCTGTACTATGTATCATGCTCCTAAAAATAGTGCTTATGCACTGTTATATTTGTGTGTGTGAATTCAGTTCCTGATAGAGTGAGTGAACTGTGTAAAAAATATTAACAATATGTATCAAAAAACTGAAGAAAAGCCTGAAGAAAAAGAAGCATCCAGCGGAGTCGTCGAAGCTCCAGGTGAGGGAATCGCTGAAAGAGACGCGATGGCCCCCAGCTGGCCTCCTGATGTGAGACCCAAGACACAGACTTCGATCCCTCCATCAACCCCACTGGAGGCCAAACCTGGGCCTAGGGAGAGAGACCAGAAACTGCTCAGCACCAACATTGCCAGGCTACAAGATGGGACACATTGATTGTCGAGACCAGATTGATAGAACAACTTTTAGTCAGAGAAGAAGAAGTGGAAAAGCAGCGAGAAGAAATTTCCAAACTGAGAGCTCAGCTGCACGACTGGAGACTCCCAGTGCCTCAGTTTGGACCTGAGCCACGCCAGGTTCCAGCAGCAGCAGCTGCTCTGGCGACTGCGGCATCTGCACTTCCCAGGATACCGGCACTAAAAGTGTGGCCCCAGCCTTTTCGAGAATTGAAAACCACTTACGATGGTGATGGAGCCACCCTAACATACTTTCTCAACATGACCTCTAATTATATGATAGACTACAGGAACAGTTTCCCTGATTATGCCACCATAGTCAGATACCTGAGCCAGCACCTCCAAGAAGAAGCAGTGGAGTGGGTTGCCAGCCTGTTCGACTCACGAGCTGAAGAAACACCCAACCTGCAGCTGTTCATTCATCGAAGGTTCGAGGATCCTAAGGTCCCAGAATGGAAAGATGACATCCTCAAACAATTTTTCCAAGACAATTGAACCCCACCATCTTAGATCACCGCCTGACCCAAGGGGATCCTGCCAGTCTCTTGGGATGGATGAAACTAGCCGGAGAAGTGGGAAGCATCATGGAGAGTGTCCAGCTTGCCCAGCAAAGACAAGCACAAGAAAGTGGTCGCTGAACCCACTTTCCTGAGTATCAAGAAAAAGAAAATAAACAACTCAAATAAGGCACCTGTTTCCAATGTGAGAAAAAAGGCCACATTGCCAGCGAATGCCAGGGATCGAAGAAACTCGCTGAAGAAAAGTCGGACACCCTTACCACCTGACCTGTATCTTGCAAAGCTGACACCCCCAAGCTGCCAACCAAACGTCTTGCTGGCAGAACCACTGCTGGAACTTGAGATAGCGAGGAAAGCCCACTGACCACATCCGAATCGGATAGCGAGGATTGGGATCTCGACCAGTCTGTGAATGTAAGTACAATCAAAACTCACTGTGTATATGTTACAGTAACCTTACAAGGAAATGATGGAAAATTACGAATGTACAGGGCCTTTGTTGATTCAGGCTGCACAACTAGTTTACTGAACCCCACTGTGGCTGAAGAACTTGCAGTAAAGTTTGAATCCCTCAAAAAGGCCATCAAGTTATTTCAAATGGACGGCTCACCCATGGCAGGGGATCCCGTACGGGAAAGGACCAAACCCATCCCTATTCAAGTGGGAAACTTACAGGGGCAATTACATTTCCTAGTGCCCACCAAAATCAAGTTTCAAGTAGTTCTCGGGTATGACTGACTGAAAAAATCCCCAAATTGACTGGACCCAAGCCTTACTCAAGCATAACCACCATGTAAATCTAGTGCCTGTACCAAATTCCCCTGTCTCAGCACTTGCTTTGAGTCCCGAGGAACTGCAGAAAATCCCATTAGAATACCAAGACCTGCAGAAAGCTTTTGAGGACCAAGAAGCAGACAAACTGCCCCCACACAGAGACTTTGATTGCAAATTCAGATTGATAGATGGAGCTAAAAGTCCAAAACCAAAGATATACCCTATGAACAACTAGAACTAGAGGCTCGAAAAAGATTCTTGAACAAAAACCTACAACGTGGATTTATTAAACCCTCATCTGCTCCCACAGCCAGTCCAATATTTTTCTGCAATAAAAAGAATGGAGGTAGGCTCATTGTGAACCATAACTTAATTAATCAGGCAGTATTGCCTAATGTGTACCTGATTCCTTTAATCAAGGATATCCTAAATCAATTGGTTAAAGGTAAATTCTTTACCAAATTACACCTCAAGGAGGCTTTCCACAGAATATGCATGGACCCTGAAAGTGAGGGATTGACTACTTTCTCAACCCCCCTAGGTAACTACCAATGGACTGTTCTCCCTTTTGGATTACAAGCTGGTCCCGCAGCCTTCCAAATGTTTCTCAATTCTGTATTACAAGACCTCCTCTATGAAGGTGTTGTTGTTTATCTAGATGACATTTTGATCTAGTCAGAAACCCTTGAACAACACATTGAACTCGTACATACTGTGTTACAAAGACTCATTGACAATGAACTTGTTGTTAAACTCTTAAAATGCAAATTTCATGCTTAGACTTTTGACTACTTAGGGTACCGTGTTTGACTACTTAGGGTACCCTAAAAATTGACCCCACCAAAATTGACACTATTTTAAACTGGCCTACCCCCAAAACTAGAAAGCAAATCCAACAATTCCTTGGCTTTGCAAACTTCTATTGTAACTTCATAAAGGGGTTTGCCACAATTTCTCTCCCTCTTACAGACCTCTTGAAAAAAGCAACTAATAACAAAACTAACTGATGCAACTGCATCCTCTGGACTGAAAAATGCCAGACAGCATTCGAGACCCTCAAACAAAAATTTACATCCAAACTGCTTCTCTTATTCCCTGATACTACCAAAGAATTCATAATTCAAACCGATGCCTCAGACTTCGCCATGGGAGCTGTTCTTCCCCAACACAACACAGACGGCCACCTTAAACCATGCGCCTTCATCGTCAAAAAATTCTCCACCACACAATGCAACTGGCCAATTTGGGAAAAAGAAGCCATGGCCATCCATTTCGCACTCACCTCATGATGACACTTCCTTGAAGGAGCTAAACTCCCTTTTTAAGTCTGGACTGAGCACCGCAGTCTAGAAACTTTGAAAACTGACAAAAAACTAACCCCTAAACATGCACACTGGGCTGAATTTTTCCAGTGATTTAGATTCAAAATTATTTTCAAACCTGGAAAAATTAACACTTTGGCAGATTCACTCTCAAGACTGCCCTTCCATGAACTGCCCTCCTTCTCTTCTCCTACCAAGGAGAAACCTCTCTTATCCCCAAACAATTTTGGATTAAAAGTCACTACCAGAGCACAACAGTGAGCCCAAGAATCAGCTTCAACACTGCTTCATTCTACCTTCCAACACTCTCTAAAATCTGCATACCAAACGGACACCTGGCCACAAACACACAAAGACTCAATCACCTAGGTTAAGGATTTAGCTTTCATTGGAACTAAAATCTACGTACCACCAGCTTGCCGAACTGAAGTTTTGAAGAGATACCACAATTCCAAACCTGCTGGACACTTTCGCTTCCTTAAAATTCTACATTCCAAGAAAACTTTTCCACTGGCCAGGTCTTACAAAACAAGTCCAAGAATATATTAAAAAACTGCCTCATTTGCAACATCTCCAAATCCTCTTCCCCTAAGCCGCATGGACTTCTCCAACCGCTTCCTGTTCCGTCCTCACTTAGGGATACTATTTCATGGGACTTCATTGTTGGTCTGCCCAACTCCCATGGATTCCACACCATTTGGGTTGTCACTGATCATTTCTCCAAACAATTTCATTTCATTCCACTAAAAAAAGTGCCTATCACTGAAAAACTAACCAACTTCTTCATCAATAACATCTGGAAATCATAGAATCATAGAAACATAGAAATGTAGAGTTGGAAGAGACCACACGGGCCATCCAGTCCAACCCCCTGCCATGCAGGAACACCCTCAAAGCACTCTCAACAGATGGCCATCCAGCCTCTGCTTAAAAACCTCCAAAGAAGGAGATTCCACTACACTCTGAGACAGCATACCCCACTGCCGGACAGCCCTGATCATCAGGAAGTTCTTCCTGAGGTTCAGCTGGAATCTCCTTTCCTGCAGCTTAAATCCATTGCTCCTTGTCCTGGTCTCTGGTGCAGCGGTATACAAGCCCTCTCCCTCCTCTATATGGCATCCCTTCAGATAGTTAAACATGGCTATCATGTCCCCTCTTAACCTTCTCTTCTGCAGACTAAACATACCCAGCTCTTTAAGTCTATCCTCATAGGGCATGGCTTCCAGGCCTCTCACCATTTTGGTCGCCCTCCTCTGGACTTGCTCCAGCTTGACCATGTCCTTCTTGAACTGGGGTGCCCAGAACTGGACACAGTATTCAAGATGAGGTCTAACCAAAGCAGAGTAAAGCGGTACGAGTACCTCCCTCGATCTAGACACCATACTCCTATTGATGCAGCCGAGAATTGCATTGGCCTTCTTGGCTGCCGCATCACATTGCTGACTCATGTTCAGCTTTTGGTCCATTAAGACTCCTAGATCCCTTTCACACATATTGCTATCCAGCCACGTGCCCCCCATCCTATATTTCTGTATTCCATTTTTTCTACCTAAGTGTAGGACCTTGCACTCCTCTCTGATGAGTTTCATTTTGTTAGCTGTGGCCCAGCTCTCCAATCTATCCAGGTCATTTTGAATTTTGATCCCATCCTCTGGCGTATTAGCAACCCCTCCCAATTTGGTGTCATCTGCAAATTTGACGAGCATGCCCTCTATTCCTTCTCCAAGTTGCTGATGAAGCTGAAGATGAAGATGAAACTCCATGGACTACCTTCCACAATCATGTCGGACAGAAAACTTATATTCACTTCCAAATTCTGGACTTCACTCCTTAAATCTCTTGGCATTTCCCAAAAACTCAGCAGCTCCTATCATTCCCAAACTGATGGACAAAGCGAGTGTGCAAATCAAACTCTACTTCCGGCCAAGATGTCGGCGCAGCTGGTAGCCTGCACTGCTGGCTCAGGACTACCTGCTGTGAACCCGAGGGGAAATCATCCCCCCGGGGACCCTGGGATCCCTTCTAGAACTCTCCCTTGGCAGGTAGGGGGGGCGGAGCAGCTCACAGGTCCCAAATTATCCCAGCACCAGTGGAGAAGGGGAGAAGCAACCAGCGCGGAAAGGATAGAGGACGGAGCTGAATGCCGTGGATTCACAGCCAGTCAGATCTGACAAGCATTGGAAGAACCACAGAATCATAGAATCATAGAAATGTAGAGTTGGAAGAGACCACATGGGCCATCCAGTCCAACCCCCTGCTATGCAGGAACACCCTCAAATCACTCCCGACAGATGGCCATCCAGCCTCTGCTTAAAAACCTCCAAGGAAGGAGACTCCACTACACTCCAAGGCAGCATGTTCCACTGCCGGACAGCCCTGACTGTCAGGAAGTTCTTCCTGAGGTTCAGGTGGAATCTCCTTTCCTGCAGCTTGAATCCATTGCTCCTTGTCCTGGTCTCTGGAGCAGCAGAAAACAAGCCCTCTCCTTCCTCTACATGGCATCCCTTCAAATATTTAAACATGGCTATCATGTCCCCTCGTAACCTTCTCTTCTGCAGACTAAACATCCCCAGCTCTCTAAGTCTATCCTCAGAGGGCACGGCTTCCAGGCCCCTCACCATTTTGGTCGCCCTTTCTTGGCTGCCGCATCACACTGCTGACTCATGTTCAGCTTGTGGTCTATGAAGACTCCTAGATCCCTTTCACATGTACCCCCACCAGAATATCCCTATTGTTTCTTGCTCCCTTAATTCTTACCCAAATGCTCTCGACCTGGCTTACTGGGTTTAAGTCATGGATCTCTTCACAGGTGAAAACACCCTTGACATACAATGCTACTCCTCCTCCTTTCTTGTTTGGTCTATTTTTACAAAATAGGCTATACCCCTCTATTCCTATATTCCAATCATGAGACTCATCCCACCAGGTCTCAGTGATGCCTATCAAATCGTATTTATTTTGTTGTACTAGGAGTTCAAGTTCATCCTGCTTGTTTCCCATACTCCATGCATTAGTGGAGAGACACTTAAGTCCCCGGGCGCTTCCTGCAAGTCCTGTACTATTGTTTCTACTCCTCCCGCCATTGGCCGCTTGTACTACTTGTGCAGTATCAATTGGGTCTTTTCCCCCTGCACTCGCCAAGTCCCTGCCCTGAATAATATTGTCTCCCTCCCCAGTGGAACTTAGTTTAAAAGTTCAAAAGAAGAAGGATTAACTTAAGCAACTAGTTGAACAAACAAGCCGAAGAGAAATGGAGAGAAAGGGGGATGGAGGAGAGGATTTTGAAGATCGGAAGGGGGGGAAACGTGGCAGAAAGTGCTTCATCAGAGAAGATAGTAAGATTTCTTCTTGTTTTTTATTTGGGATGAGAATGCTTGGATCTTCACTTATATCGACATATTTCAATGAATTTTAAAATTTTAATGTGGAACAGTTTTTAAAGAACTTCAAGGATTTGATGTGGATTAGCCTCTTCAAGAGAGGTGAAGAGGAGATGAGATAGAACAGAAATTTATGGACAAATGAAAAACTTTAAAGATCTGATGTGGAATAGCCTCATCAAGAGAGGTGAAGAGTTAGAGTGTTACGACTGTAAAAATAATTTTGAAATAGAAATTTGATGATGAATGAACTGTAAGTAGTATTAATGAATTTAAAAGGTGGAATGCATAAGACTGAGTTTTTTCTCTTTTTTAGTGGATGAATCTTGAATGAACTATTTGAAAGAACTTGTACAATAAAGCAATTATAATTTTGAATAGATGGGAAATTTATTTGACTAGCCCTTGACCTTTGAAATGGCTTAGCCTCAAGAAGAGAGGTGAAGATCTTAAAAGAAACTGTTATTAGTAATCTTTGATTTTTTTTTAATTGTTAAAAGACTATTAAGATGAAATGGATTAGTGTATGAAGTGAAATTATAAATGAATTGATTTTTGGAAGTGATAAGTGACAAATGAAATAGACTGTAAGAAATTAGAATTTTGGTATTGCAGATAATATTAAAATATATAGGTTTTATAAAATAGTAATCATTGGTATATAAAAGTTCTAATAATCATTAATAATAATTGGTATATTGTAGAGAATAAGCTGTTTGAATGACAGTTTGATTTAGAGATTTGATTTTACAGACTCTGGAATACATGTAGAAGGTGGTAGTAAGCAAAGGTATGGCTACAGGTCAGAAGAAGAAAACACAGACACAAATTCAACCACAAGTTTTGGAAAGGAGAGGATCAGCAGGTTCTAAAACAATGGAAGTCAACAGGCTATTAGAAGAGCTTCAAAAAATGGCATGATGGAAGAATTAAAAGCAACGCAGATAGAGATAAGAACGAGAACAGAAATAAAACAAGATCTGAAAAAAGAAGTAGAAAATTTAAATCAGAACTTGCAAAAATTAACAACAGATTTATCAACAGTGGATCAAAAAGTGGAAGATAGCCAGGAAAAAAGCCAAAAAATGGAAAACCAGGTGGAACAGTTGAAGAAAGAACAACAAAAAGACAAAGAAACTATAAAGAGATTGGAAATGCGTCAACGAAGCAGATGTTTGAAATTAAGAGGTCTCCCTGAACAAAAAGAGGAGAATTTACATCAAAGAGTAAAAGATATCTTGACACCTTATATAGGTCAAAGAAGAGCTAGATTTGAACATGAAATAGATAAGGTTTTTAGAATTGAATCGCCAGTACAAAGTGGAGAGATTTACCCTGAGATATTGTAGTTTACTTTACCAGGGAAAAGATTTGGGACTCAATTATGGAGCAAAACTATAAAGAAAAATTAATCATGGACAATAATGAAATTAAAATTTTTAAAGATGTACCGCCAAGTGTGATGAGAAGTAGAAGAGAGTACGCATTCCTGGTAAAGAACCTCCAATCTCATAAGGTGCAGATGGGAGATTCCAGAAGAGCTTTCCTTCTTTTTTGAAGGTAGGAGAGTGAAGATAAACTCTGTTCAGCAACCAATGGAATTTCAAGAGAATTATTTGAAAACGGGATTTAAAGGAACAAAGACTGAAGAAAAGAAATCAGAAAAATCAGTGGAAACTATACAAATGAGAGCGGCAGATGAATCTAGTCCAATGTCTGAAAAAGAGTCAGAACCGGTAAAGCCAGAAGAGAAAGAGAAAAAAGGAAAGCAAAGAGAGTAAAATAACAAATATGAAGATAATTTCATGGAATGTGCAAGGAATAAATTCACAAGCAAAGAGAAGACAGATTCCTCACCATTTAGAGAGATTAAGACCACAAATTACAGTTCTATTAGAGACTCATATAAAAAAAATAAAGAAAAATATCTATACAATTCGGAATTGGGTCAATGTTTTACTTCTTTGTATGGAAAGAAAAAAAAGGAGTGGTAATCTATGTTGATAAAGATATTCAAGCAAAACAAATTTTGGAAGATGAAGAAGGAAGAATATGTAGTGTAGAAATTTTAAAAAATGGTAAAAAAAAAATTTGGTTGCAGTCTACACTCCAAATGAAAACAAAGCTGAATTTTATACAAAGTTGTGAG